>JABUIW010000206.1:525231-618926 GCA_013363375.1 Menidia beryllina
AGGAGAGCTGTTTGTGTGTTTGCTTGTGTGTGCGCTAAATCTCCCCCTTCCCTTTTTTTTTTTTTTGGACATAGTTAAACAAACTGAAGAAGAAAGAGAGATGGCAGCATCCCTGCCCAACCTCCCCCCCCACGCTACTTTGGAGAACACTTGCACCTTAAGCTCTTTTTGGAAATTACAGGCATGTTTCTCTTGTATTGCTCCTGTCACCTTGCCTACAACATGGCCGCAAAAAGAGCTGCAGTGAAACTCGCTGATGCGTTTAGCTCCAGAGCTTTGGAGCAAAGAGGAAGAGAGAGATGAGGAGGAAGAAGAGGAGGAGGAGGAGGATGCCCGGCGGGCCGGTGCATCGTGTCATCCTCCGATAGCGGCTTTTGTTTGGCTGGAGGAGGTTTTGTGTAGAGGGCCGCTGAACATGGTAATCTGTAATTTGACTGACCTCCCTGCCTGACCGCTGAGGAGGAAACATCGTCCGGCTCACTTTTCCTCTTTCTCTCTCTGCTGTTCACATGCTGGAGTTGTGCTTTTACCTTGCAAACTCTCTGTTTGGTCAGCGAGAATCGGGAAACCTGCTGAAAACACACATGTCTTAGATGAAACGCTAAATGCCGAATTGGTAGTGTGGACATTCGCACTGAGACTAGGACATGCTCTGTCTGCACCATGCGTGGGTCTCTCCGGTAGAGCCAACAGTCCAAAAACGTGCTCATCGGGTTCACGATTCATGGAGAGGTTACATGGTTAATTCTCACTGTGTTGACCCCGTTACCTATAAGGTTTAGGCTAACGCATTCCTCATTTTGGCCTCTGTTGCTATTAACATTGGCAGAAAAGTACATTGGGATATTTGGGATAATATAAACCTACTTAGACGTGCTGAAGAATTAAACAGTACCCAGACTCAAACTTATGTAAATTCTTTCCTATTTATTCTTATTCCAGTTCAAATGATGATAAAACTGAAAAGAAAAAAGAAGGAAAAAAAGGCGGATGGATTTAGGTGGTCCTGCACAGTGTTAAACACACATAAGAGCACCAAAGTAACTTGTCTTTCTGGAACAGCAGATAAGGACAGGGTCGACCCCCCCCTTCCTCCCATGCGTCCCATCTACAAGGCAACCAGGCATCCAGGAAACCAGAGTTTCCCCCAATCAAAAGTTCCATTAACCTGGAGCACAGGGAGCTAATTGAGAGCGGGGAAGGGTGAGATGTATCACCGTGTCGCTTCAGCCGCGCGGGCCGCCGCCGCGCCTCCGCCGCCGGACGTCACGCGGTGACAAGTCTGACAAATTTGCAATTATCCGGGATAATAAGAGACGAAAAGCAGCAACAAATGCGGCAAAGCCGTTTTAAGACGGTGAGTGAACTTGTCACATGAAGACACAATAAGCAGGAAGGTTTTTCCCGACCTTTTGATGACTCAGATCAAGCATTAGGGGATGCGTAAGTAGCGCGTTTTTGAAAAAAACGGGGAGGAGGGGAGAAAAGGAAACCCACAATCTGCATTACTGTTCTGAAGATTTATGAGTCTGAACTTCACACGTGTTCTTCGCTGGAGAGAGATCACCAGTTCATTATGTTTTTTTGTTTTTTTTCCCACCGTTCTCTGATGGTTGGGACTCTCTTATCTCCCCGAGAGGGTGAAAGATATTCTAATCTGTCGCCCCATTGGCCTTAAGCCGTGGTATGGCGATGAGTGGGCCAACTTTTGTTCCGGATAATCCCTCCGCCCCAGCAAGGGGAGGTCATGTTTGTCAAGATGTGGCAAAGAGAACATGAAATATTCCCCTCCTCCTCCTCCTCCTCCTCTTTCTCTGGCTTAATTTGGAATTAAAAATGCGTGCGATTTTAAACTTTCCATCTTCGGAGAGAACTGTAAACAAGAATGAAAATGAGGTGTCTTTTTTAAATCCTATGGAGAGACGTGGATGGAATGGCGCATTATTCGGCCCTCAGAAGGGAGGGCGGGGGGGCGACCGGAGTGGCCTCTTGAGCCAGATTTCTCACGTTGGACACAACAAACAGGCGCAAAGGCTCACCTCAGTCAGGTCTGCAAAATGTCAGCATAAAGGAATCCTGTATGTTATCAGCCTGTGCATCTCTTAAAGGGGGAAATATGAGTGAGAACGTTGCATTTTGCCTCTCTGTTACATGACAATTTTGGTTGGTTTCAGCCAATCTTGTCTTTATTGTGTAGCAAAAAAAATATTTGAAATCAAGTCATTTTTACCTTCGTAACCAAATTGCAAAGAAAACTGTTCAGCACCACAAATACACATTTCGAACCCAAGGAAAAACTCTCTGTCCCTGTATGAGGGAAGACTACTGCCTGTGCCATTACAGAGGCCAGTAATTAATATTAGGTCCTTACTAACTAATCACTTATTTGTTCTAGAAAGCAAAAAATGCACAGCGGATAAAAGCTTTGGTCTGGAAGGTTAAATACGCAGGAAATACTGTGTTTTGTGAGTACATTTTTCTAGATTAATTGGAAATGTATTAAAAAAATCCACATAACTAATCTATGATCAAAGTCCTGATTCTCTCATCATCCCATAAGCCTTAAAGGAAACTAACAAAACTGAATAATATCAAAAGGGCAGCATGTGTTGGAATTTTGCAATGGTTTTGGCACCTCAGATCCTTCAAGATCTGCAGGTTCACTCGGTCCTGTTCAAATGAAAGCTTGGAGTTCTAATCCCTACTTTCCTCCAATGATCCGGTCCAAATGACTTTTGATTTCACTTGGAACCGACTGAAAATGAGCTGCACAGCGGAGCCCGGCAGCTCGCCACCCCCCGGCTCTCATCACTCACCTTTATGCTTGGTCTCTGGGCCCGTCCCAATATTTGCACCTCTTTATGAGCTCCTCGGCTCTTTGCTCATTAGCTGCAGCGACGTTCGTCCCCTCTTTAATGGCGGGGACTCGCGGCACCTCCAGTAAAACGCGACACTTTTCTGCTCTCCCTCGGGCCACACAAAGAGGCTTGTTAAGCAAATCTGTACCATAAGAGACAATTGGAATTCATTTCAGTAGAGCTATTTATATACACACACACACACAGGAAGAAGGGATTCAGGTTTTGTCAGTAAAAGACAATACAGCACTATTAAATCAAACATCCTCACCTGCCTTGAGGAGTCTTTTATGGAACGGATCCTGAATAAACGCTACTTCCTGCCAACAAATCCCGCCTGCGGCTGTGACGCGCTGAGCACTTGACTGTATTAGATCTCAGGTATTCAGCGGAAATACACCCATCTAGATGATGGAAACTGTAACAACAAGCACAACAGTATTTAGAAATCAAATTCTGTGTTAAAGCCAGAGTTCATTTTAATCGAGAGACACAAACGAGTAAAAACTTTCTTATTGCGGGCGAATCATTGAGGTATAAAACCTCTGTTCCTGCAACATTAACTGGAGCACGTGGAGAAAATAGTCAGAAAAGCTGGGCCTCTCGTGAGTACCGACCTCAGTAAACCCGTGAAAAGTACCCAAAACAATTCCAACCACTCGAGGACCCCTAAACTTCTGTGGCCTCGGCGGAAAGAGCCGTCGGAGCTGCTGCACTCATCCATCGGAGCGGCGGGCAGCTTGACCAGCGGAGCGACCCATCGGATGACGGATGGCGTGCGGGCGGAAACGAGCGCCTTTATCAGGCTGCATTATCCTCCAGCAGCCGATCCAGACAGGCCAGATTTTTATCGAACCGTATTGGATTTAGTAATTTCCTTTTCCCAAGACGAATGGATGGAGATAGTGAGGTGGGAGGGTGGGAGGGATGGAGGGGGTTATTGTCTGCAACCCTGGGGTGATTATTACTTATGATCCATTCAGTATTTCAGTCTTGTCCCGCCTTATGCTGGTTATTACTCTCAGTCCACCCCGGCTAAGTTCACCTTTCTGTGGAAGGCTTTGATACAGAGGAAAGGTTTAATACTGTGGTAAAAGGACCCAAAGGGTGATTGAATAAGCAAACTTTTACAATTGCAAATATGGTCTCCATTCTTAAAATTCTTCCTGATTTTTACTTTGCAATTGCAAACAATTAATTTTTTTGAAGATTCCAATTAATCTTTGGGGGACATTAGTGTCAAAATGCGGAAACACATGTTTCAGACTTGATGTTCAAAAACCGATGGATATATCACATAAAATGAAGTTGATGAAACAATAAAAAATCCATTCTTTCGACAAAAACCTTCATGTATCAGCTGGACAAACCATCGATGAAGATTTCTGCTCTGAATCGACATTGAGCCCCGTTTTCACCAAGCCAGAAAAAATGGCCAATAATCCAGAAAATATACAGGACTTCATCAAGTTACAGGAGAAAAACACCCCAGCCTCCAAATCTTGTTGAAAGATGTTCAACTATAACTTTTTATTTTAAAACACCACAGTGTGATACAAAGAAATACCAATTTCAGGGTTTGGAGATTTAAAAAAAAATTTACTGTACAATTATCAAAAATCCAATGTGACAGCTTGGCTGTTGTATCTAGTTGCATTCAGACTTGCAGCAAAGCATTTTAACCTAATATATCGAATGACTTAACACAAATTTTTTGGTAAAGAGTTGCCAACATAGATGAAAAAGTGGTCGTTACTGTATCTGTGTCTGCACTGGGTAATGTGCGCCATTCCCCTCTTGCTGGGGTTCATACAGTAATTGTAAAAAAAGTTGCCTGATCCAATATCATCCCAACTCAGACCTCTTTTAATACAGAGGCAAACATGATGGGAGAAGGTGCCTTTTTGTGCTGCCATCATAAACTGCCACTTGGATTAAAGCGTTCGCTAAACGGCATCTGCTGCCATTGTCCCGCCTGCCTCTCCTTTCCTCTTTTGTGTTTGTCTGTGTGTGTGCGTGGGAGAACATGTGTGTACAATTCCCACACCCACAGCCACACAGACGGGGGAGCACCTTGCCCCGACGAAAGCTGTGTCAGGTAATTTCACACTCTCACACACGCGCAGTCATGTCGGCCTCCCCCGAGCGATCTCATTACCTGTGTGAGCCGCCGGGTGCACGCGGGACGCACCTTCTGGAGGCGCCCGCGTTAAACAAGCTGTGCAGGTGGTGGTGGTGGTGGTGGTGGGGGGTTTGTTTGTTTGTTTGTGACGCAGGGGGAGGGGGGTTGGGCGCGTGGGGCTAAATGCGGCGGAGAAAAGCGACGCTGGGAGGGTTCATTCTTTTCCTGAGGGGCTAATCGGGATGAGAAGATTCCCTGTGACAGACCTGAGCATATTTAAACGGGGGTGGGGGGGGGGCAACCCGCGGAGGCAGACGGACACACCTTGTAGCGACATACACCAGAGCAGAGGAGGGGGGGGGTCGAGGTTCAACGTTGGGAGGATCAGGAACAACAGAGAGGGGAGAAACGAGGGCCGGAGCCCCGCCAGCTGTCTGGCTCCCTCTGCTTTGCCCTCTGAAGAGTCCCCCCCCACCCGCTCCTCTGACACCACTGCCAGCCCTACAACCTCTCCTCCACGCAGGAGCTGGCAAAGAGGAGGTGGGGGGGGGGGGGGGGGGGGGGGGGGGACAGGACCTGCCAGCATGCATCTAGCTGACAGGCGACTGGGAAGGTACACTGCGAGCGCACGTCACAATCAATAACCCCGACCAAGAGCGATGGCAAGCGGGGATGCAGACGCTCCACACCTCTCTGTTTTTATTTTTGCACAGAGGAGGCGGGGGTGGGGGGTGAGGGGGGGGTGGGGTCTGTTGTCACCTAACGGCACGCGCATGCTCCGGGTGTTTGCAAGTTTGTGTTGAGAAAATACATATGTGGCGCGTGCAGGCATGCGTGCAGGGTGTGTTACGGGAGGTGCGACACGTGACGCGATAAACCGCAGGTCACACTTTGGGAAAGGAGGGGGGGGGGGGGGGGGAAATTAACGGCGGCTGACGACAGCAGCAGGTACGAGCAGAGCCAGGAGGCGGGGATACACCATGTTTACACCAGGCAAACGGATGCGAGGAAACAACCACTGGGAATGTGGGCTGGTACAAGAAAAGGAACACACATAAAAACAATAATAGGAAGAAAACATCAGATTCCAGCCCCAAAAAAACGAACAAAAAACTTCTATGGGATATGGACAAAAAGTAGATTTTAGAAAAACTTTTTCCAAGAGTTGGAAAACTTCATACATTAAGAGAATGCGGAAAACAACTAATCATTAAAAAAGTGTAAAAAAAGTGTTGATTTCTCTGTGATTAATCATTCAACTTTCAGTATTACGTTTATCATTTAACCTTTTCCTATTTGTAGGATGATGCGTTGACCCAGTTTGGCTTTAAAAACATTTTTTCAACGAGCAAAGATCTCCTTAAACAGTTAAGACTGGATTTCTGACATTAGACATTTTAAACCCGTCCATTAATTCAGACTCCGAGACCTCTGAGGTTATGAAGAGGAAACTGTGGCGAGTATGTGTGATAAAGTGTGTGTGTGTATGTCACAGAAGAGGTGATCAATCGCCTCGTCACTTACAGTCAACGGCCTGAGCCGGTGGCTAACACGCTGGAAGATCTGTTACGATTTCTTCCCAGAATCGGGGAGGTGGAAGATGAGTGAGCGGCCGCCAAGACGAGGAGTTCCTGGCACATCCACGAGGCCGTAAGCAGATATAACAGGTTCCCTCCATCGTAAGATGAGAGAATGTCAATGGGGGCCGACGCAGAGACACCCGACCGCCGATCAATCGATAGCTGACATTACACCTCGGCATGTCAGGCCCCTTCATGCAGGAGTATTTAAGTTTTGCATTACAAATGAGCTTTTTTTCTTCAGGGTTTTAACGTCTGCCGCCCCTCCCCCACTCATAATTCATATTTACTAGAAGTGTCTATATCATCAGGGGTGATTATCCAGTCACATCAAACCTTAATAAAAACCCACATTCCCTATTTGAACCAGCTGCAAATTGCACTAAGAGCCTTTTAGAATTTCCCAACGATCTGAGAAGGGCCGAGGCTGATTAGAGTGATTCGGCCACAAAAAGACCGTTTCTGCTTCGCGCCAGCACTTCTATGAAATGGAGATGGTCGTCACGGCTTTTTGGACACGTCGCGCTGTGTTTAAGTCGACAGCGTCCTCCTTACGGTTTTCAAAGCGCTGACAGATTTTTCTAAACTGGGCAAATTAACTGGCTTTGATACCCTCGCTGATCTCCCCCCTAAAGCCAATCTCAACATACTTGCCATGGCGGATGGAGGAGGGATGTCTTGAGTGTTTGTTTTTCTTTAGAAACCCTGACGGGGGGCGCCACAGCGTCGGGCCGTGTATCCCTGCCTCTCACAGGCACTGTTTGCAACAGTGAGACACCAGCTTCTGTTGATCATCTTGTGTAAAGCCGCCTTTTAAAGTAATTTTTTCAGCCTCGGATCATCGTAGAGACCATCTGATGATGAAACTGCGTGGCAGGATAACTATGAACGGTGCATTACAGGAGATGTGTCCCTGGAGATTGATTTACACCTCTGAGCTCCGCATCCATTCATAACTGAGAACTATTTCAATAGTAACTGGCCTCAAAATCGGATCTAAAAACTCCTTTAGGAGCCTTTCTTTCTGGTACTGGTCAGCCCAAAAAGGGCTGCGTAAATTCCATGCAGTGACTTTTCACACACTTTGGGTCGCAGATTGGTCAGATGAAATTATCATTAGCTTTTTCTGGACACAAAAAGCAAAACGTCCTGTTTCCTTACTGCTCTCCGCAGCTGACCTAAACTGAGCCTAAAAAGGCAACTATGTGGGCACCATGAGCTCACCGGGTGGAGGACAGTGCCCCGCATGCATAACAGGCTGAATACATGTCCCTTTGTCTTGTAAGTTATAACGGAAGCGCGTGGAAAACATGGCACCTGGAAGAAAAGTTAGTTGTTGATCCACCGGATCTAGCTTAAACTATATTATTATATGACCAGAGGATCACACGTACATTTAATCTGCTAGAAGTGATTAAACCTGCTCAGGAAAAAGAAGGAAACACATTGAAACTGTGAAATCCAACCAGGACACGCGAGCCGTTCCCTCGGTGGGCGGACTTCTCCCTCAAAGCCTGATCGGGGCAATAAAACCCTGACTCGGTGTCATGGAATACGCGGCTGTGGTCCACCGCTCTCCTTCTAAACACATCGGCCCCTATTGTTACAGCCCCGCTGTTTACCCTCAGCCCGGGACGCTCTTCATTTCTGCATTGCCACCTGTCACTGAGCTCTCATTTGTAACACGAGTAGGTTCCTTGCCCTTCCAAACAATGCTGAAACTATTAAACTTTCTGGTATATCTAAACCAGAGAGAAATATAAATATTTGAACTAGTGTTTAATGGGGGGGCTGGAGGTGGGGGTTGTGCATTCCTTCATATCGTATACAACCTCAATTGTTACCTTGGAAGAATCGCTGAGTTGTATTTACTTTGGGGTGCTGTGAGTGATCTCTGCATCAATGCTGTTTGCCATAATAGTGAGCTAAGACCTGAAGCTCTCCAGCTGAACTATTGTGGCTGTGTACACAATTTAGATAAAAATCCTGTTTATATTCCAAAAGAGGTGTATTTTGTAAGGACCTTTCCCCCCTTCGTCCGTTGTTATTTCATTGTGAAATAGTTCCTGTGGAGATCAGAATGTTCTGATGGCAGAGCCGTTCCCTGCAGACTTCGCTCTTAGGAGTTCAAAGCTGTAAATTACAAAAAAAAAAAAAAAAAAAGAATTCCACCAAGAGAAGAACTGCAGCCAACACTAATCCAAACTATTTCTTTAAAATAACAATTTAAACAGCTCCAACATTCTAACTGCTGAAAGTGCTTATGTGGAAGTGTCCCAGAGAGGGAAATCAGAGCATTCTGCTGCCGTGGGGCAGGTAAAAACAGGCAAGCCGCTTATGGTTTTCCATATGACAAATTTGACATCCGAAAATTAAATTGGCTTCAAGTTCAACATTTGATGTGGTCCGCTTGGTTTTCACACAAGGCAACATCCCTTACTTTACTGCGATGTACTGAGGGATTTCTAACCATGATTAAATAGAAAACCGAGCCTGGCTTGACAGTCCAGACCCGTTACCCACCAAAAAAGCATTGGGAGAGAAAATGAGAAACATTTCACTTTCTACTTTTTTTCTGTTCAGCTCCCAAAAATTAAGCAGGTGAGAAACCATCCAAAATCTAATTCAAAACGTTTCTGAAAAGAATCAAATCAAAAGGCCCCTTCTATGACTGATCGCAGCCATTTTTAATCTTCGAAGCATTGCTAAAAACTTGGAAAAAGAAACTTAGAGACTCCTTAAACTGCGACGTTATGCCAAACCGACATGTCCCTTTATTTCGGGGCCTCGGCCTTGGTTTTTGATGCCGACTGGTGTCGCGACTCGCAGCAACGCTGACCTCGTTGGGACTCTCCACTCTGGTCCCCGCCTTGGATTTGGAGATTTTTTTTTTTCTTCTTTTAATAAGACGCAATTTCAGATTATCGTGTCCTCATCTGTGTGCGCGTGTCGGCGCTGTCAGCTGGGAGCAGGACGCGCGCGGTTTAGGGATGCGCAGATGCCTCGCGTTGTCGCTAATCTCTCCGAGTGGCCCGCGTCTCCATGGCATCCATATGCAACCTTAATTTCAACACTTCAAAACCGTGGAGGGATAAAGATAGCTTTTGAAGATTGCTTTTCATGTTGGCTGCGCTCGTCTGAGCATTTAAGTGTAGCAGAAGAAGATGATATGGACGTCCCCCCCCCCCCCCCCCTTTTTTTTTGTGGCAGAGTTTGGGTTCTTAGACGAAGCCAAAGAAAAAGTCACTCAGCGCGGAGACATCTTGAAGTGCCTGAGAACTGCAGCTTTAGAGGCAATTTCCTGCCATTGTTTCACGCTAATGAGATAAACGCGTTCTGTCAATCACCTCCTTTTCTCCAGGTGTCAGATTTCAAAACGGTTCAGGATTACATGTGGTAGGAGCCAACGGTTGGTGGAAATAGTCATTTTTTGACTATTCCCCCCCGCCTCCCGTTTTGTAAATGCAGCCTTTACATAAAGATGCCTCGATTAAACATCCACAACATCCATGTTACACGTCCCCTATTGTTGACAGTTTCTCTTTTAACTTCCTTCCAAATGGACTGCTCACAGAAAGGATGTGGAGCTCTCAGATGGCACCCAAGCGCCATATCGCATAGCTAGCGTCCCTCTTTGTGGATTAACAGTTTATTCCTTTTCCTGGAGCCACACCGAATGCTCCGGCCCTCTGTGAAACGCGCTGCTTTTTGTGAATTATGAGCGTGGCCTTCGTCCAAGTGCCTGCGGCCTTCCTGTTTATTTGTACGGCGGCGCAGGTCGGTCGGCGGCGAGGTGGGGTCCTGCCGATCCAGCTGAGCACATGTAAACACTCATCCTGGGAGACGTGGCGAAAAGTGGCTACTTTCCCACCGGAGGATTTTTTTAACGGCCCATTGTGTTTAGCACTGAATCGACCTCTTGAAAACATTGGACGCTCTCTCGCGGCTCTGCTGTGGCCCTAAGAGCGCTTTGTATATGCCTATTGACAAAATATTTCTGTGTTATGGCATGTGTGTACAGCGAAAAGAAAACACAAGCGTGCTGACGGGAACATCTCGACAATTTCATGCAAGTGCTCCCTGGAAAGTTCTCCGGATGCCGGCTTTAAAAAAAAAGAAAAAAAAGAAGATAGAGGACCAGTGGAGCTATTTACTGCAGTCCCCAGATATGCAAAGGCATAAAGAAAGCACTTTGTTGCTGCTGCGCCAGAGACAACTTCATATGCTGAAAGGACAATCAAAGAATAGTTTCACAGTTAATAATGTTTGCAGTTCATAATTAATATAGAAAAGCAGGCTAATGGTAAAGATTATAAGTCAAACTGTGAAAAAAAACTCTCAAAAGACTCACAACTTGATGAAGAAGAAGAAAAAAAACATGGTGTATCAATGATTTTCTATGGCTGGACTTTTTGGACTCCGCATTGATTATTCTGAGAGGGTCAAAGGTCCATTCCAGACTACTCGATTTTTTTTTTCCTTTCTCTTCTGGATCAACAGGACTCCCTCTAGACTGCAGTCTTGAATCTGCAGCTCACGCCAACCTCACAAACTCCTACGCGCATATATTTTCAAACTTGGAGAACTCGATGCAGCAGGTCCAAAAACAAAATAAATACATTTTAAAAAATGTAGAAGGCACATCTAAAGTCAAAGTAAAAAGCCAGTTCAGCTCAACTGCAGTAGTTTAGCCACGCTGCTGTAATAGATTCAGAAAGTACTTTAGCCTTGTCTTGCTGAAATGTGCAAGGCCTTTCCTGAAAAAGATATAACTCTCTAAAAGCTATTTTTTCTGTATAATAAAAGAAACATTTAATAGTAATAACTAAAAAATTTGGTCAAAAGTTGTAAAATAATTCAATATTATCTTCCGAGATATAAATAGGATTTTGTGAAACAAGTATTTTTGCCTCCTTAAAATACATTGATTTCTTTTTTCAAACTGAAAGATTCTTGCAGACAATGAATGATAGATTCCATCTTACAATCACTAAAAAGATGGCACCTCAGTTTAAGCACTCAGCTGAAGGTTAGGGTTAAACCTCCATCGTGAGTTAGCTACAATAAGCTTTGAGAGCAAAAGATCAAATTCTTACAGATAAATCTTCCGATGACAGGTTAATTTTTTTTAACCTTTATTTAACCAGGGTCGTCCTTTGAGATGAAGAATCTCTTTTTAAAGGGAGACCTGGGGAAGATAGGCAGCAGCAAAAGATCATTTTGAAGTTACAGGGATCACAACTCAAAGCCGTAGCTAATGTTAGAATATTAATTCTGTCTGAATTCATATGCAAGACATAAAAAGTATTACCTAAATCAAGAGGAGGCCTTTTCCTGATAATTATATGATTCAAGAACGTTGGAATTATGCAAGCAAAACCAAAACTGGTAGAAGACAGCCCGCTGCACTTGATAATTAAGATTAATTACATCGCTCTAATTTGATTATGCATTTCAGGGTGATGAAGCAGGACCTGCAGTATGCACTATAAAGCGGAGAATAAATGGGACTCCAGCTAGAAGCCACATCTGAATGTGGTCAGAGACATGATGCGGGTGAGGGGGGGGGGGGGGGGGGGGGGGGGGGGGCGCGGGCCACCCCAGCCTATGTGTCAGTTCAGCCCCTGGAGCGATAGCATGGGGACATGTCTCTGAGGTACGGCGTTGTTTTTGTCAACATGTCCGGGTCCACGGGCAAAGCGCGGGCATCATCCGGGGGTTCCCGCTCGGACGCTTTCGACCGGCAGAGGTCTGCCTGCCGCTCATTCGCCGCGACGTAACCGGGGTGACAGCGGCGCCGAGGCCGGGTTGTGGAGTTCGGGGACAGGCGGGTCGCCAACGCCGGCCGCCGCGGCCGTTTTGAGTCTTACCGCTATGTGAAAGCCTCTCCAGGCTGCCCGTGCACTCTGACACGGCTGGGGCCGAGTCCTGCAGGCCGTCGGGACCGCAGCATGCGCCTGCTGCTGCCGCTGAAGGGGCCTGAAAGAAGGATCCAAGCCAGGGGTCAAGGGGTTAGCTATATGTCCTAGAAGCAAACTGTAACCTACTTTCACCCCACACACACACACACACACACACACACACAAACGCGGAACAGAGTGGTTAGCCAACCTGCCACCCGGCACACTCTTGACGCTCTGTCTGATTTGCAAAGTCAAAAGGCCACATAAGGGAAGAGGTAGTTGAGCAAACTTTGAGGGTTCAACAAAAGTGCCTGAGAGCTCCCGGAGAGCCGGTGATTCCAGCGTGGGTGGCTCCAATCCCTGAGCCCTGCAGCGTTAATGTGATTTACACTAAACTAAGCCCACAGTTCACATTCAAAATAAGAGAGGTGTGCTTAGAAAAAAAGAAAAAAAATGTCCCTCTTTTTTTTCCTCAGAGTCCCAACTTATTGAAAGTTCTTTCTGCAAAGTTTTGGTATTCCATTGTATAGTTCAGTGTCCGTGAAGAAGGTTGGTGAACATCTTCGCAGGAGGCTAAATAAACCAAACGCCATCCCAAAGGCTCACACTGCCACCACAAGGCCAGTGTGGTTTGCAGAGGGGTATGGAACCACCTCAAATATAATGGCAGCCTATTTGAATGCTTTTTTCCTCCATTTTTAGATGAAGCTCATCAGAAATCTCAGAGTATCACACCTGAAAGTGTTTAATTCAGGTTCTAAAAGGGTCAAAAGCCAAACAGTACCGAAAGGGTCTTTTTCCAGTCCATTTAATGCCCCACAAAGTAAAGCTAAAGATTTTTCACTGGGACACTGGGGATGTGTTCATGTCTCACCGGGAGGTGACATCTGGCTATTTGTTGTCTCGTGCATCAGCCAACAGATGCCTTTGCTACAATTTGTAAGTAAAGTGGCATTGGCTCATTTTCCTGCCGTCCGTCTTTGCGTGGATTTGCATCGGCGATGCGGATTACTTGCTATAAAGATGCATAAAGACGCGGGGCGACGCGAGGCCCTGCTTCAAAGCCGGACCTTGTTTTATTCATGTAGCTTTCGGATGCAGACGGAGGCCTGCTGGAAGCTCTCTGGCGTGGCGGGAAGTCAAGCGAGGAGAGATAAGGTTTGTATAGAGCAGCGGGGGAACGTCAGTTGGGGGAGAAATAGCCGAACGGCAACTGCGGGACGCGCCGCCGGAGACAAATATTTCATCAGAAAAGTTCCCCGATTCAGGCTGGAGCAAACTCTGGCTGGACGCCGCCCGCCCACCCGCCCTCCGTTTGTCTCCGTCTGGTAAATATGTGTTTTCTTCCGCTGCGGTTGGAAAACTCGCCGCCGAGAATGAATCATTGTCGTTTCTGACACAAAAAAAGAAAGCAAATCTGTTGCTCAGCTTTTTCGACAATGCGGGGAGACGGGAGGATAAATAAAGAGACACAGGGAAGGAAATGAAGGCGGCTGCCCAATCATGACGCCCGCCTAAGACCGCTGAGTGCTACTTTGCTGTTGCAGTGTTTTGACTGAAATCTTAATGCAACGCGGATTAAAAGGATTACAACATAATCTTGAATAATCCAAAGTGCCACGGACGGTGGAGCGCTTGTAATAACGGCATAAAACCCGTCCGGTGGTCTGACAACATTGTCAGTCACAGCGAGGATTAAATATTTGCGGGGGGAAAAACTTTCGGCTAATGCCTGCAAACCGTCGCCGGTGGAGAAAAGCATGGGGGCCGGAAGGCAATTTAGTCATTTAAGAAACATATAGCACCTCGGTATGTGCTGGCCAGCCCGCTGCCAGGACAAAGCCCAGGCAGGCAAGGGGGAGATGGGGCTTTTTAAGCAGATTTACTCCTCTAATTTTTGTTTTTGATCAATGCTCGGGCAGGTTTATTACACATGTAAAGAAGGGGGGTTGGGGGGTTGAGGAATAAAAATGGAATCAATTCTTATTTGGTTTACCCAAATGCCATCAACATATCCATTAGCTTTTCCATTCATTTATATTTTCTCATCAGGGGCACCCTGTATAATCAAGGCTCATGTAAAAGAATGATCTTTGGCACTCATTTGCTACCCGTCTATCCCACTTGTGATCTCTATTCTGTTTGTAGTTGTGTGGTATCACTTTTTGGTCGTCTTGTCTCCCCTTTTTTTCATTTTGTGTCGCTTTGTGGCCTTTTTACACCCTAAACTTTCATGTCCTGGGGTAAGAATTTGTTACATGCACACCGTGTCCCGCTGGCTTGTATTAAATCTGCTTGAACTGAGCATCTTCTTTAAAAACCAGATGTGGCCAGTTGCCAAGCTGAATTCGCCAGATTCCGGCACACTTATTTCCAGATGTTTCGCAGTCTTTAAAAAAATACTAATTAACTGTCTTCACTAAACACAGGCTGTTCTTCAAAATTCCGAACCACTTCTTTCTGTGTGGTCAAAGCAAAAGACAGAAGAAGGTGCCTAAAATGAATATATTAACAAACCTTTTTCTACTCTGATTCAATACTGAGATTCATTCTTCTCACAGGAAAACCAACTCCTCTACATTCCCTCCCATTTTCTTCATATTGTTGCTCTGAAATTACAAATTCAGCTAATCCTGAGGAAACAAACGAGACCATTTTTGGTTTTCTGAGCTAATGCTCCAGATGTTCTGTCTGGTCACACAAACTACTGTAAAACCTGTAGTAAAAGCTCCAAGGCCCTCGACACATGGACACGGTTGTCTTATCTCTGCAGATTTCTCAAAAAAGAAACAAGCCTTTTGGGAACACTTCTCTCCGCTTTTAACTTTCACGTATTAATCCCGTGCATGCAAGTGAGCCTTCTCTGCCAAACCTGCGTTCCCGTTTAGTTTTGGATTTCATTATCTTCAAAGGCTCTGTGTAAATGACACTGATATCTTTGTCATTTCATTTTTGAGAGAATGATAAAATCTAGTAATTGGTTTCAAATTACAAGTAAAAATTGGAATCAAGATTTGGAGACTAATATAAAAGGTAGACCTGCGTCTATTCACAATGATCTTTTTGATTCAGTGAGTCTGACAGGCCCACATGCTGCACATTTTGTACCGTTAGCGGGGAGATAAAACCTCATTCATCTTTTACCGCTAAAAGTAGAGAATAAGAACTGTTTCATAATTTAGCTTATGGGAAGTAAGATATGAGCAAAATGTGCAAAATAGGATCAACAGTCGTGATGTCAGTTTTACCCTTTTGTAACAATAATCTAACCGGTTTTAAACACAACTCGGCACGGTGTGATTTCCATTTGGGTCACAAGGTTAGAAATAGTCTCCTGTATAAATGCCTCAGTTCTGTCTCCTCTAAATCCATCTCTCCGGTTTCATCTCACCCACAGTGCTGCCACCCAGTGCAGACTGCCATCAACAGCAGCCACTTTCACTGTCAGGGAAACAGATGACACCCTGGACGTGTGCTTTAGTTAGCACCAAGAAGGCTGTTTGAGACACAGCCACTTTAGTCCAGCTCCTCATTTCTTAGAGAAAAGAAGAAAAAAAAAAAAGCTGCCAGTCCCGACAGTTTATTTTTCCTGCCTATAAGCCATAATGAGGTTGTGCCCCAGGGAATCAGTCGAGCGGAATGTTATTAATGCTTCAGAAAAAGAAAAAAAAGGAAAAAAATCCAAGGCACCTTTCGCTGTGGCATAAAGGCAGGAAAAGACTGTCAAACAATTAAAGTGAAGTTGAATCCCCTACGATGGAAGGGAAAAGAAGAAAAACAAGTGGACAGGAATGTGAGGACAAGAGGAAGAGAACAGCTTCCTCCAGGATGTGGAGGAGAAATGATGAGCGGTGTTAAAAAAAAAGAAAAAAAAACAACTCTCATTTGACCTGTGTGTTTTTACAGAGCCAGCACACGAGTTTAGATCAAAGAGGGCGAGGGATCATTACTGTATATTCAACTGTCTCTAATCAGCTGGCTGTAATATCTGACTGATGACACCGACTGTCTCCCACTGGGAGGGATGTTTCCTGCGCTGTTAACTGCGCCGTGATCAAGGGAGCCAACAACAGGTGAATGTGTATTTATCCTCCACAGCACTAATGGCAGCAACCAGAATCTCTACATTTACATGACTGACCATTTTAATTATTGGGTATGTTTCCAACCAATTTATGCATAAAACTACTTTGCTGGAAATCTGTAGCATGTCACAGATTTCTTTTTTTCTTGCTGCCTGCCTCTTCACTGTTGACTGTCTAATGAGGGCAAAAACACCTCCTTCAACGAGTGCTTTATTTTTTTTCTCCCCTCCAAAGTTGAGGAAACTTTTGCAGATACTTCTCGGCATCCCCATTAATTATGCTAACACCACACGTCTGCGTGCCTCCGTATTTACTGCCAAATCAGATGCCTTCGTGTCACTGGAGCGCTTCCTACATGAAATAGAAGGGATAAAACTAAAGATGTTGAGGGCGATCAGAATGCAGCGCATCTAACTCGACCAAAACTTTTCAATTTGAAAATCGCCTCCGAGTCTAAACAACAAGTTAGACGGACTATTTAAAAAGTAATTATTTTGAGGGGAGTTTGAATGGCATTTTCTAACTTTTTATAAATCCAGAATAAATCTTCATCAACAAACAGTCAAGTCTGAGGCCATCCGCTTTTTATCAGGTACAACATTCAGCAACTGTGACCGAATACAGGCCTTATGTTGTTCAAATGCAGACGACCTCCGGACAACAAAACTCGACTCAGAGTTGACAACTAAAGCAGATTGCAAATGTAAACTCTAAAACACTTTGGTGCCATTGAGATCCATGTGTTTTACACAGTCGTTTCAAAGCGAAATACTTAGAAAATGTCCTGACAAACTGGATGCAGCACAAATCGACCCACTCCTAAAAGCTCTGCTTTGGCTTCTCTGTGTCAATCTGTTTGGATACCTTCTTAATAGGGCTGAGCAATAGGTCAAAAATTCCCCAGGAGCTCTGATTTTGGCAGCACGGAAGCCACTCAACACAAAACTCTCAGATCAGGTAGGTGAGGTCTTGCTCGGCGGCACGTGGGCAGCGATGAGCACTAAGGACACGTTTAATTTGTCCTTCAGTGAATCGCTGGCAGCCGAAATCCAATTTTCTCTCCTCAGTCCCCGCAGGCCGTGTTAGTACCAATGAGCTACAATGCAGAGGTGTGTGTGTGGAACATTTTCATCTCCATTCACAGAAGCCCACATGACTCATTTAATTTGCTTAGCTACATCCTCCAGTCCCCAATGCTCCGCGGGCTCCGGTCCAGCCTCCATTGTTTCTCCCCGTGTGTCAGAGCGGACGCCGCCGTCACTGTTAAAAGCCCGGCGCTCCGGCAGGTCGGGACCCCGCGAGCGCTGCACCTCATTGTTTCTCCTCACCTTTGTCTCTTTGTGTCTTCACGGACCGCCGCGCTGGCAGGTCGCTCAGATGTGACTGGCTCCAGCTTGTCAGGGGGGGGAAGCGTCGCTCAGCAAACGGAGTTCCCACAGGAAGTGGAGAGGACAGGGGGAAAAAAGGGAAGAAAAAAAAAAAAAGGGACACGGGGAAAGCATATCAAACAAGGAGAGGTGAGCCGGTGTGACACTTCCAGCAGCAGGCTCAGCTGCAGCTGGTGGCTTTAAAGTCTCTCACACGTCGCTTTTTTTCATGTTGGATTTGATGTGATGTCTGCATGTGTGTGTGTGTGTGCGTGTTTGTGTGTGCTAGACGTGTGCTTTCCTGCTGTTTCTCGGGGTTCAGAAACATATTGCTCTTCGGTTTACTCTCTCAGATCAGAGGCAAACAGCTTCCCTGTCTCTCCTTGTTCTACTTTGATGTATTTCTTCTTGAAGTAATAGTTTGATAATTGGTCCACAAAAAGCTCAGAAAACAACCATCATCACGCTTTTGATACCCAATGGCAAGCATTAGCCAGGTAAAAAGGCCAGGTAAAAATGCCTGATACGTTCCGCCTGCTGCCCTTCTCAGTAGGCCTCACTTTTCTGGCCTTTTCCTTCCCTCACAAACAGCTGCTCCCCGGAAGGCAAGGTGAAAAGGAATGCCAACATCATTTTCATCTTCTGAGAAATAAAGAAAAGCCCAAACGATCCATAACACATAAGACAACCATAAGAGACGGCCAAATATTAGATGGATAAATAGATCAATAGAAAAACTCTTTTAAAAGGGTCAGAAGATGAACTAGCCAAGTATTACAAAACTATTAGCTTTTTGAGGGATGAACGGTCAAAAACATCCCACAGAGGCATATCGCATATCAGAAACAATTATCGTTTCTGGTAAGAATTGGGTGGCAAATATCCAGAATGAAGAATTCAATTCCAGGTAACTGTGATAGAGATTCCTGTTACAGGTTCAAAGCAGAGATGGGATGGAGGAAACTTAAGTTTACAGCAGCAAACTAGGCCAAAGGCAGTCGGTAGTCAGTTTTCCACTCAAGTCAATCTTGTTTTCACAATCCGTACTGGGGCTGCTCGTCACACCCATCAGCTCTGATATGCTGACAATCCCCTCATTAATTTGAGGGGTGCAGCCGGGTTTGAAACGCAACGAGCCCTCAGCCATTTCCCTAATGGTCGGCGAGGCGGCTGACCGGGGCGGAGCTGGGACGCTGTTAGAGGGGCCTTTTCGGTGAGAGCCGAGCAGCCACGATGGCTAACCACCACTCAGGAGCCACCCCCCACATCCTTTGTTTCCCCCTCTCTTCTCGCCCCAGCACTTTACAAAACAGCCAAGGCTGTCACAGCCTGACATCAGGGTTCAGTGGTCTGTCAACATTTACCGGCAGATAAAGACAGAGAGGGGGAAAATCGCAGCCCTGGAGAGCGCATCGCGCCGCCCGCCCAGCGTGTTTGAGGAGTGTGTGTGAGAGGATACAGAGCCAGTGCTTATGTGTCTTTTTTCAGTGACAAGCGGGCCAAACAGAAAACGCTCATGTGGGGCGTTTTCTGTGTGGTTAAAAGTGACGATGGAGACGCCCTGACAAATAGGACTCCATCCCGCCTCCCCGGGGCCACCGCTGCATCTCGCCCCTCGGCCTGCGGGCCCATCCGCTGGAGAAGAGGGGCTATCACAAGCTTCGCCAGCTTAGCTGCAAAAAGAAGAGGAGAAATATCAGGGATTTGGCTGCACGGCGCCCGTCGAGGACAGGCCCCAACTAATAAACAACGAGGGGATAGGTCAGCGCACAAAACGAGCGGCTGCTCTTTGAATCAGCCGGGATGTGAGGGCGCAGCATTGAGGGGAGTTTTCCTTCATTCCCGGCTAATGATCCACCTACAAGAATACAGAGTTGGGCACTCTCCGTGTTTGCTGGGAAATTTGTTTGCTAATTGGGCCACAGATGACACAAAGCTCTGCAAAGTTTCTCTGAAGTTTGTCACGCAAAACATAAATATCTGCTTCAAACGGCTCTTCACCCCGCCGCCCTGCTGCGGGGGGTTCATAGAACCGATCGGGGAGCTGGCCATAATTAGATTGCACTGAGTTAAGGTGTTTACATTCAAATGCTACTGACAACTAGAAAGGAGATTCACCTCTGAAGTCAGAGGTAAAATTAGGCACAAAGAAAAGGAAGTTGTGTTTTTTTTCCCGCTTGGTTTATCTCTGTGTTCCCGCGTAAACACACAGATATGTTTGCAGGCTTCTGGATCAGTGAAGGCACCATAAAACCACAGAATGGTCATGAGCTGATCACGAGGCTATTCAGCGCCAAATGCAGGAGCTAAAAGCCAGGGCTGAAAAGGACTTTTTTTGTGCCACAGTCGCAGATGGAAGCACAGAAAAACACAAAAACCAAACTTTGTGGTCAATTTTGAAGCCAACCCAGAATATGGGCATCACTGATCCTTCAAGCTATTAACTATAGTTATATGGTGAATCATTCAATGGACTGTATGGTCTTACAAGCCACATGGTGCTATTTTTTTGTATCCAACACACAGACAAATGAGAGAAATGGTGGGAAAATGTGTTATTTTTTTAAATTGTATGTCCCTGTGGGCATTTTGACATGTGAACTAGTAACTCACTGACCCCTGGCTTCCTGGAATTACCTTTCACTTCCTTCTTTGAACGTTTACTATCCGCTGTACAGATTTCTATGTTTTGTAATATGCATTATTGGCTGCATTTGAAGTGATTCCACTGCATTTTTTAAAATGAAAAATAATAAATCAGAAGACTTGCACATTTCCAACAGCATCTCGAGCTATCAAACGGTCCGGACGAGATGATGTTGGGACGACGGTTTGAATAATGGAGCGACCTTTACATTTTAAATTAGAAGCACTTTTGGAGTGGCAAACACAAGGCTGAAACTAAAAACCAACCCCTCAGCAGGAGCCTGGCAGGGCCCCCTTCTTCTGGATAAAAAGTTAACTTTTTAGAGCATTTTCGCCCAAACAGCTTGTCACTTTAAACTGCCCACATGCTCGACATGTCTGATGACATATGAGATACCCAAAAAAAAAAACTGCATGTTTTTTTAATATGGCGTTCTTTAAGTCTGAGCTTGATTCCGACTGAATATTCCCCGCCCAGCGCTTTGGGACGGAACGGACTGGATCAATGAATCATTAATAGTGATAAGGAGACACTGTGAAACATAAATAGACCTACAATAACTAGTTCCCCGACAATTTCTTTTTCATGCTAAACTAAACTAAATGTTTGTGAAGGTGGAGAATGAAAAATGGCATTTAAAAAAAAAAAATAGTATAAAAAGCATGTCAACCAAGAATCGGTGGCTTGTTAATGAGAATTTATCTCAGATTGTTTCCCAAAATGTCACCCGTTGTCTCAGCGATTGCACACTCACATGCCCACGGTTACACAGAGGAGGCATGTGAGATGGCGACAACTCGTCTCCCCCATCATCCTCTGGCTCCCACATACGTGTCACCTGTCGGCGCGATTACAGTCGTCGTCCGGCCGGGGGATCCGTCCTGACTGTGGCAGACAAAAAAAAAAAGGCGTCGGTCTTTGGCGATTTGCCGTGGCGTCAGCGTCGCTGCGATGTCCGGGGGTTGACGTGAGCGAGGCCTGGTCCCGCGGCCTCCGGCCAGGAGGAGACAAAGAGCATCACGCGTACAGGTTGATGCCCACAGATGGCGACGCCACAAGCCGGGATTCAGAACAATGCGCATCAGCGGGGCTGAAACACCAGGCCTCCGCATTGCAACGCATCGCTGCGGACCCGTCACGACTCAGAGGGGGACACGCTGCCCGGTGACGGCTGTCTCCACAAATGTTGAAATATTGGACGCGGTCGAGAAGGCCTGAGCCGTAGCGTTCAAAGCAGAGGATCATTTAGGTGTTGTGGATCTTTTGTTTCAATTCAAAACACGTGGGTAACCCCATAATCGCCTGGATTATGGACTACCTGACGAAGGAATCCATATATTTGGGGGTCTGAAGGGTTTTTTGAAAAGGTGCATGAGCAACAACAAAAAAAGACAGTCATCTGGAGAAATACAGTCATTTTTAAGCGCCTGCCCTTTTTTCAATAGTTCCTGCAGAGGAGGAGCTTGCAGATGGTTCCGAGACTAACCATCTGGCTCTTCAGGTTACCACAAGACTGGTATTAAGCCCATTCAAGGCTTTTAGAGGATCATTTTTCACCTTTGAAATGCCGACCAAAAAAAAAGAAGAAAAAAAAAAAAGAACACTTTTTAACGTATTCTAAAAAAGAAACAAGAAGAAGCTGAAAACCTCAAAGGTCTGAATTTCCACGCTGACCTTACCGTTGGCTGCATAACTGCGAGCGTCCTCTCTCCGGCCGCCGTCTGGGCAGCTCAGTCAGCTGAACTCTGCTGGAATGCGATGGAGGAACCAGGTTGGGTTTCACGAGCAGGTGTCTGTTGTTTTTCTCCCTCGTGTTTCTCACACTGTCGCACCACCTGTTCCCATTTCAACTCCTTCCCAGGTTTTTTCACCCCCCCGCCCCCACCCCCTGCTTTGGAGAACATTTCACTGAGTGCATACATTACTCTCTAAATATCACTGCATGAATTATAAGTGTATGATGAGTTTTTTAATTAAATCAAAATGTTCTTCAAAATATCCGTATACCAGCACGGCTGGTTCCTTTAGAATTTTTCACATTATCTAAGGATTTCTTTGGAATTATTGTTGTCAGGTCACTTTACTACCAATAACTTCAAAACCAATGAAATTTACCTGTCATTAAATTACACCTTTCCCTTTAAAATGCTTCATCAAAACATCTAATGTTGTCTCTCTTTAGACCTGATAGAAAAGATGATGGGTTGGAAGTGAGGGGAAACTGGGAAGGGGATGTGTAAAAACAAAACAAAGAAAGTGTGATCATCTGCACGTCTGCCAGTGTTCCCCCTCTCTGCCCTGACGCAGTTTTTCCATGTTGCGGGCGCCCCGTTACACTTGTCAGTGTATTTGTTCATGCAGCTCGGCCGCCCGTCCCTGTGTGTGCTGCGCGCTGCTACCTCCTTCTCCTGCTCACGTCTCTTTTTCTTAAAGAGAAAAAAAAAAAAAGCAGAGGCTCTTGCTTGAATGCTCTCACTGTCCATGCCCAGTGCCCTAATCCAGGGCCTGCTCTTCCTCTAAGCGGGGAGTTGACTTAATCCCTCTTATTTAGGCAGCTGCACTGCCGGGAACTATTGGTGGAGAAAAAAAAAAGAAAAAAAAAGTTTGAACTCTGTGACAGACACTTTCAGCTGTTGTGACGGCACCTCTCTGGTTCGTCCGCCTTAACGTACGTCTCTCACTGGTGTTTTAATGTGGCTGTGAATAATGCATGGAGGGCAGCGAGCACTGAGAGCAAAGAGGGTTGTGTGCATGGCCGGGGCGATAGCTATAAGGCCGAAGACAGAGTTAGCATAGAGTTAGCATAAAGCTGTGAGGCAGAGGCTGGCATCGTTCTTTCTGGGGAACTGATATAAATAATAATAATAATATGTCATCCAACCCACATTTTAAGATACTGAAACTGCGGTTTTCAGAGGGTGATAAAAGTTGTGGATTTCCCACTTCATAGGTAATGTGCCCAAAAAGCATTTGATGCCACAGGAGAAAAAAGCAAATACACACAATCATTCGCAAGATCTATCAGTTAAGATCTCAGTGTGGTTATGAAAAACTACTTAGGTAATTTCTTTCTTTTTAAATATAGATGAACTGTAATAAAAGCTTTGACAGTACGCTAAACAATGATCAGGTTTTTAAAAGGTCACTTTAGACCAAATACCTTTGATATTATATCAGATTGCCATCTAATAATTGCATTCATTAAATACTGTCTTTTTTTTCTCATGAACTTTAAGATGACCAGAAACAAACCATGCCCGGAATTCCATATGTTGATTTACATATTTGACCCAAATTAGGTCACACATATCAAACAAAATTCTAATAATGTTCCTAATATTCAGTTCTTATTGCTGCCCTCTCAGGTTAAAGAAAGATCAGTCTCAGCTGGAATGAGATGTCAAACAACCTTATTCCCACAGTTGACGTTAGTTGATATGAAATGCTTTTGTTTTTTCTTCTCATGTAAGCAGAACTTGTCATTCTTAAGCAGAACCTGTCAAACAGCTTCACGCCTCTGCACAAATTCTCATTAAAGTGGTCAACGGGGGTCAGGAAACACAATTTACGGGTTCTGCAAACACCCAAGCTACTTATCAGAGAATTCTTTATCTCTGGAAATATTTAGCTTTCTGCCTCCACTTTCCCCCCCCCCCCACCCCCTTCCCCTCCGGCACCTCCAGCCAGCTGAACAACTGCAACGGTATGTGATTAGAGAACAGGACAGATACGGTAATAAGCCCTTGAACCTTGTCAAGAGAGAGGCCAAATCAGAAGACAAATAAATAGGAAATTGCTCCCTGCGAGCCCTCTCGCTGTCACCCCGTGCTTGTTACCTTGAGCGCTAAAAAGGTATTTATCTGCCTCCCTCCTTGCTGTTTAGGCAGACATCAACGCTGCTTTCTCGGATTTAATTGCGCTCCGGCCTCGGGAGTTCACTTGGTGAAGTGCAGGTGCGCCGTCCAAGAAAAATAATTGAACCAGCCATCATTATGCGCGTTCCCACACCACTGATTAGACACAGAGCAGCAACAGTCTTTTGTGCTGTTTAGCTTCCTTCCAGAGCTGTGTGTGTGTGTGTATATATTGCTTCAGAAGTGTTGAAATACAGCGGTGATCTATGTGTGTATTCTGGCAGGCCGCACCTTAACTGCACCGTCCTTACGCCCTGGGAAAGAATCCGTGCTGTCCCTGCGAACGTGTGAGTCCTGCTCGTCTCTCTCTGTCCAGAAAAACAAAGGCGAGAAGCTCACCGTCGCTGAAAGGAAACACCTCCGAACACCAGCGCGCCTCCAGGGCCTCAGCGCCCCGTGTGCGGAAAGGATCCCCGAGCCAAGCACGCAGAGGGTGCTCGTCACTCCTCGGAGCCCCTTTGTTTTCGGCTCGTCCCATTGTTCCTGCGACGGGAGAATGTTTTGTCAGATGACAAGTGGTGCGTCTTCGCTGTCACTTGATTATTTTCACAGGAGAGCCCGAGCTGGAAAGGGCCGGTGGAAAATGTCGAGTTGAAGGGAAAACATCAAAAAGTCATAACAGCAGAGGTGGATAACGCTGTGAAAAATCGGAGGGAATTTTCATCCCCATCCTGCGTATGCAGATGCGCATGAAACCCCACCAGCAGGTTCCCCATACAGCAGCATCTAAAGGGATGAAATGGGATAAAAAAACAACAACACGTGAATGGAACCCTACGTTTTAGGCAGGCCTTTACAAAAAAACGAGTGGAGCATAATTATTTGGAACAAAAAGGTAGAAATGAAGCAAATGGCTTTGGGTGCCATTGTGGTCGATTGGTAGGTCACTTTATCAGACCAGAGTTTTCGGTTGAGCTCTTCATATAAATGCCAAGTGTGAAGAAATTAGACACAAATGTGGTAGGAAATTTCATCATTCTAGTTGTGAATCTACAGAAAATTCTACGAATCTGGACCGTGAGTTTTTTTCTTTTTCTTTTTTTACTATCTACAATAGCAATGCCTGATATAACTATTGTTTTCTCGAGCCTTTGTTTCTCGCTTCCATGAAAGTTTACTTTCTTTTTTGGAAGAAAAATAAAAAGTTCATCAAAGTTTAAAGCAACTCTTCAACATTTCTGAAGCTACCAGCCCTCTGGAGACTTCAACTCGTCAAACATGTTGAGATGCTTTTTAGCATCCTGCCACATTTCCTAGAAGCAACACCAGGTTAAGCGCTCAAAACGGTTTTGGAAGAATCCTTCGCTCGATCAATCTGATTCCTACTCGGTGGGGCCTCCCTGGGGAATTCTTCTTCTGTGCAGGAGGACTTTGGTGATGGCTGTTGTCTTGTGTTTTTCGGCTCTCCGTCTTCCTTTTGCCGTCCTTCCAGAGATGCGTAGTTGGCAGTGCTTATGTAATAACAGATGGAAGCTAGAAATTAACACGTCTTGCTTCTCTTGTTACTCTCTCTTCTCCATTTATTTTTAATGCAGGGAGCATGAGCGCCTCTCCTGTTGTCTGTCTCTCGCTGTGTGAGCGTGTGCAAGTGTTTGTGTGTGTGACCCCGGCAGGCCAGCAGTACCTGTCAGGAGAGTATCCACTGTGCTTGCGTGCCTAATTAGCACACGAGGAATTTGGTGGCACGAGGCATGCGGCATCGGTGGGAAGAGAAGAGTGTGGGGTGCAATTAGGATTTGTTGGCATGTAGAGAACACCCGACGAAGACTCAAACGAGGAGGAGGAAGAGGAGGAAGAGGTTGGAGTGTGTTGGTGTGGGAGTGGAAGGTTGCATGTGTGGCATCATCCATTATTTCTTTCCTGAAAAGATGAGAATTGTTCGACGAGTAGGAACAACGGGCTCCAGATTTGATTTACGAGATCCAAATGATAATAACAAAAGGCAGGTGAGAGTGACTGCTGTTAGAGAGCGTCTTAATTTTGAGTAATAGCTAGTAAATTTTTAATAGAAGTGCAATTGTTTCCCCAGTTAACACCACTTTGGTTCACATCCAAAAGGTTCTTCTGTATACTCTTACAGCCTAGATAATAAGTCAGCGCAGAAAGGTTCTCAATCGTTCTATACCATGTGCCAACTCAGCAAGAAGAGTCGCCAAGGTGTAGAGTAACCAACAAGCAGCACATTTTGGGCCAGAGAAAAAAATCACTGACGCCTTACAAAACGCAACTGGATGTAAAATGTACAAAGAAAAAGACAAAACAAGTGCTGTGAACAAGACCAGCACCAGCATTATCTCACTGGCAGCCTCCGCTGGCTTGTCAGCAAACTGAACGCAGTCCATCCGTCCGATATCGATCCAGAAGATAATGGTATGGGATGTGAATGACAAAAATCTATTTATTTATCTATTCTTTCGATCCACTGAAAAGTTTGGTTTCAGAGCCCCAGACCTTGTTTAGAGCAGATCCGTTCGAACGGGTTCAGTCCTGTTCCGGTCAGGTTTGAGTGTTTTCAACGCTGGGTCGAAATTAGGAAACCAAACTTGATATACATTTTTTTTTCCCCAATGGGTCCCATTTTTGGTTTCTTTAGATCGAGAAAATAAAGTTGGACGTATGCTGTACATCTTGTTGATGCCTCGTTTGCACACTTTTGTTCCTGTTCTTGGAACAAAAGTACATTTCATTTTAATTATCTATGACCAAGTCCATCCTGGAAAAAATACGATCCCGTGGACAAATCTAGTGCAGCCATCTTTTTTTCCATATGAAACCCCCTGTCACCCCCAAGTCACGTCACTATGACAAACTAGAAAAACAAAACAAATAAGAGAATTAGGATCTGCCCATAAGAAGTTGCCCATTTTCTGGCAAAGAAGAAGAGGAAATAGAATTGGAGGTGGCATCTTGATCACTAAAATTGCAGCAGACATTGTTGACGCATCGAGGGTCATGACAAAGTCATCAAAGTGTAAACATCTGAGCGCCTGAGGATGGAGAAAAAAAAGAGGGAAACTGCAGCCGGTGGAAGCGATTGTGACACGGTTGGACTTTGTTTCCACCACATGGTTTATTTATCGACACGACGGCACTTTTCATGCGTCGATGGCACTGCAGGGGGGGGGACGCTTGGAAGTTAAAAAGAGTAGAGGGAGCTACAAGGAGCTGCCATGACCCCAGTTAGACAATAGGGAACCAAAGAGATCACAACAGCTCTTGTGGCTACAACGCTGAAAGGAAAGAAATGGCGCTTTAATATTTCCATGCATACCAAAAGAGATGAAAAGTCACAGCAATGAATGAAAGAAAATGAAGCGGCAAGAAAAAGAGCCCGTGTCTTTGTGAGCCCAGAGAAAATGTGTCAAAAGCTGCCGTCTCTATCTAATGGGTGCGGCGGCTGTAATGCATCCATGTGGCCCTCACTTTAATAATTGAACAGACGTCAGGGCGGCACCTGCTGGGAGCCCAAATCATCGCTGCAGCTTTGAACAAACTGCTGTGACATTACGGCATCAAGCATCACAAAGCACGAATACAGAGAGGAGGAAGAAGAGAGGGGAAAAAAAAAATAACAAGAGGATGCATTTGAGGCGAACGGGGCCTGAGGCTACAGAGTAATGAGCACGTCTCCACGGAGGCTCCACAGAGTCACTATTTGAAAACTGTTTCTTGTCTTAATAAATCCTAAATGTGTCATTTACTTGTGAGAAGAGGGAACAACAAAGCCGCTGACGTCTCTATCCATCTCTCCCGTCCTGTGAAAACGCTCGCATTGCACCGATGGGAAGGCATCGCGCCTGTCCTCAGGTGGAAACGCAGAACCTTAGGATGTTCCTCCTCCGTCAACCCCCCCTTCTACATCAAATCGCCAAGTTATTGAAATTCCTGGTGCGCTCTTACAGGAATTACAAAACCTTCTGAATCAATTAGAACATCAGTCGGACCGAAATCTGCTGCAGATGAATATGCATTAAAGTACGCCTGCATCTGGCTAATCGGATAAGGCCGTCAGAAATCATTTCTGACAGGTCGAGCGATCGCACAGTGATCGTACACCACGTGGCAGGAAGTCTGGGCTGATGCAGGGGCCGAATGCTTAAATCATAGGCACGTGCGCTGTCATGAAAAAGCTAGGACCCCGACCCAAGCCTCATACTGTGTTTCATAGAACAAGCAAAAGATTGACCCCCTAAAGAAATACAATTTCTTTAGAACTCTACAAAATGACCCCCTTTTCCCAGTTCCATTCAGCTTTGATGCTGTTTTTGTAACACTTCCAATAGCTGTAACCTTTAGAGTTTTAAAGGGTTGTACAGATGCCTGAAGAGACAGGCCAGCTCACACAAAGGTACGCGGAGTGTCAACCAGTCAAAATTACCCCAAAAGCTCCCAGCAGGGATGTGGGTATCGGTACGCGCCGCCACTTGTGAAGAGGAGAACGGCAACATAAACTGAGCATTGGGTACGCAAGAATGCTCCGGAACTGGTCTAAAAATTTGTGACAGTAGTTCTCATGGAGTGAGTCTTTTCAGCTTGCTTTGTTCCCAACTGGTGAAAGCACAAGCAAAAAGCAACTATCCAAATTCATACATCGCAGTGCGGCAGTATCCTGCAACATTACAGAGAATCAACACCAGGTTATGCGTTCAGACGATGTTCAGACAATCATTTTGCATCAAAGCTGTTTCTCCTATTGACTTTGCGGCAAGTAGATAGTTCTACAGCACATTGATCCCATTTGAGTTGAGGACTGAGAAAATGTTTTCCACTAATGACTCAACTATTTATACCTTTAAGATAACAGGCATGGGGCTTGTGGAGGCTCCTTCAGAAAGACGAGGTATAGCTGGATATTGCAAGGCCTGGGATGAAATAGAATTCACAAGCTTAAAATGTCCAAAAAGCAATACAAATATTAAAGAACAGGACTGAATTACAGCCTTACACCATCTGAAACCAGAAGCAGACTTTTGGTTTCTGTTACCAAAAGAATGCCATACCGCTCCACAATTCCACTTTGGACGATTGGAGAGCTTTTCCATATAAACATGCTGCCTAGTGCACTTTCATCTTATACTCCTGCTGGATTAGAGCCTTGTATAAACGCCCCAAAATGTACAAATATCCTCTAAACAAAATCAACTTGGATAAAAATCATCTCGCGCTGGTTCTCCCCAGTCTCTATTTCACTTGACACAAAGTTACCCGAGCAGCTCGACAATGAAGCGGTTTTTAATATTTTATTTCTGCCTCCTGCTCCCCGGCCAGTTGTCCCCGGGCTGTTGCTGTCTCTGCCCATGTCTCTCCCTCCCAAGATGCTCTGCTCACAGAGCCGAGGGAAGGGAAGGCAAAAGGAGGAGCGGGGGGAGAAGCGCCCAGCCAACAGGCCCCGAAGACGCGGCCCTCTCAGGACCCGCAACCCCGGGTCACAGAGCTCCTCGGGTCAGCCTGTCCCACTCAGCCTGCTTGTGAGGGGGAATCGCCCGGCAACCGGATCAAGGAGGAGGAAGGAGGGAGAGGAGGAGAAAGCTCCCCTGGTGTCTTGTGTAATCAACATTTAGAGAACAGCTGGAAGGAGAAGGAGGTACAAGGAGTGTGTGTGTGTTATTTGTCTACATGCTTTTGTTTTCTCACATTCAGATACATATAATCTGTCATGGATGCGTACATGTGAGTTGTTTTTTCTTTTTTTGGTGTGCGTTTGCGTGTGGTCGGTGTGTAATCCCTGCTGGATCGCAGCGCTCGGAGCGGGATCAGCGCCGGGGTCTTTGCCTGCAAATAAAACTCCTCCCCTGGGTATCAACGTGCTAGTCTCTAGGCAGAACTGTCAGAGTCAGGAATTTCACATTTGAAGGGGAAGAAAACACACAAGACGGATATTATTTACACTTTTTGGTCAGGAAAAGAGCATATTTTCATAAAACTTTGGCTTCTCTTCTTTACTTTTAAAGTTGGTTAAGTTATGCAACTTCATTTTTCAGGAGAAACGTATACCTTAAGTGACCAACAAGGGAGCAATAATGTTCAAACCTCAGTAGTTTGTGTAGAAAATGCTAAGATATTACTGTCCAAACAAAAGTGAGAAGAATTTGGATCAAGACTTTGTTGTAAGTATAAAGGGATGCAGGTACCAGATAATAGCTGAAGGAACAAAATGTTTGGAATGAAGATAAAACATCCTGCAATATAATACCTAAAATATCTTTATCCAGTAAGGGCAGCCTAAGAATATTTTAAAGGTTACATTTGGTCTTCTTTAACAGCCGCTCAACAAACATTGGGTCCTCGGGACTTTTGTAAATGTCTCAAAACTACAAGGTCCGTCCAAGGAAACTATGCCTCTACAAAATACTTGGCACTCCTTGGCCACTAAAGCAAGGAACTCGACATGCTTGCCAAAAGAAGCAGCAACTAGCTGTGGCGGATGCGAAGGGAGATGCAGCGGGCTAAAAAAAAAACAAACCTTGCAACTGGTGCACAGCTCTGAATAACCGGGTTTGGGTCTGGCTCAGCTTAGGGTCCCAATGCGAACACCACCAACTATTTTAGTCTTCTAAAATAGTTGTTTTGTTTGTTGTCTTCAAATGAACCGAAGATTGAGCCAGTTGACTCTTCGCCTTAAGCCCTCGTTTGTTTCGGGGCCAATAAATATCATAATTGTCTCGGGCACAATGCAGCAGTGTTTCACAACATTTTTAATCAACCATCTGACTAATTACAGCCGCACGGGATCGCGTCATGATCTGGAAACCTGCGGAGACCCCGATCGCGACCTTCCGGTCAGGAAGAGGAAGCAGACTCATTGTTCCTCCTAAAGATGATCATTTTCTATAATTCCCAGCATCTAAACAGAGAGCCGAGTCAGGAAACAAAGCGGTGACCTGCCACGCTCTGCCTACACCTCCTCCAAAAAACACACACACACATACACGCAGGCCTGTGTGAGAGCCTTCCCACAGAAAATGCACTGGCATCTAAAAACAGCCCCTGCAGCTGGCGAGCCGTGGCGAGAGGCGTGCATTCGGCGCTCGCGCCCACAGTCACAGCTTACTCCCGCTAAATGTATGGAATCAGACTCTCGCTAAAAACTACAATTACAGGTGATATACAGATTGAAATCATAGGGGCCGCTTTTTTTGTTGAGGAAAATTGTCCTAATGAGCGGTTTGGCGATTTGTGGGGTGGATGGGAGGGAAGGGTTGGAGCCGGTGTTGGAGGAGACTGTGAAAGTCTTTTCTCTTTGAGTGTGTGTGTGTGTGTGTGTATACGTGTGCACTGGGGAGGTGTTGGGGGAGGCATAAACAGCTGCACCTGCTGCTGCTGCGACGTGCACTGCCACAGTTAATGATATCGGATGATATCATTAGGCAAAGTGCTCATAAACAGATGTTGGAGGCGCTGCCTAAACAGTGTCAGCTGAGCCGGTTTGCATTTCTGTGAACGTATTATTTATATAGGGCATTTAAGTTTGTTATGTTAATAATCCCTCTGTTAGCATGCAGGATGTGGCAGAGGAAGAACACAGGGACCGCCGCCGTGTTTTTCTGATGAAGGAGAAGATGAGCAGAGAGTTTTAACTGCACCTCAGGAGATAAACCGGAGGCCGATTTAAGGTGTGAGAAACCCTCAACAGCAGCCTGCAGACAAGACAACAGTTTAGTTTAATAGCAAGACTTAAACCTGACACTCGAATCATTTCACTTTTTGTGAGACAGGTGCAATGGAAATTTTTGCAAGTCTCGATGTGAGGAAAAAAAAAAGAGCTGAAACCAATAGCTCCTCGGGGGAAAAAATTATATGTACAAAGAACTGAGCTATAGATCAGCAATAGATCAGCTTAAACTTCGCACATGTTTTTTCGTAACAATTGAATGGGGGACAAAAAAAAACAACAACATTCAGTGCAACAGAATACCACAAGGTGGCACCTAATACCAAAAATCAACACACAGGAACCCAAACTTTGTGCGAAAAAAAACCCAGTTGTTTTTCGCACCGCTTTGGCAAGCTACTTGACAGACCAAACTTGACAGTCTGTTCTAATGAGTCTGATTTGATAGATAACAGCATTACTAGCTACCTTGTCTTGATTATAAGCCACATGTAATTGAGGGCAATGTTCATGGCAACCGAGACACGAGGAGTGATCAGATTTTCCCATCAGACTATATTTTTGTCCAGTCTTAAATTGCGAAAGATTATCACAAATGGATTGGCCTACACAAAGTCCGGACCTGGTCCCGTCTTCACTGTTTTTTTTAAAGAGTCTGACTGGTGATTTTCTTTTACGTAGCTTATTGTTAGCTTTGACGCTAACTGTGATGGTGTATCTTTTTTTTAAAATATTTATCGGTTTTAATGTCAACATTGTGGTTTTCAGTAAGCTTTCCCTTTGTTCTTTGTGATGCCTTGTTTTTATTGCTTTAAAGATGCTATGTTCCTACCATTTCACACCATTTCCACGCCATTTGTTTGTCTGCTCTCTGAACACCAACAAGTGTGAGCACAGGTGTGCCAACAGGTGCGCTAACAGGTGCAGCTTGTTTGCTTCACGTGACAGCGACTGGAAAGTTGGGATTTTTAAAAAAACATTTTCAGTGCTAGTGTTGGAAATGTTGCAGAAGGCGTCACTCGCCTTGTTTGAAGTTCAGCCGAGCTGTGCCAAGAAGAAATTTCTTCTTCTGTGATTACAAGTATACAGCATCACCTTCCTCTTCTTGGGAATGTAAATATATGTCAAACTTAGTTATTTCTTTTTTTTTTCGTCTATCCAGGTTTCTCGCACTATTCGACTGTCAAAGCCTCTGGAAGCTTTTTGCCTTTAAACATAAGAGGTAATTGGATCACCCAAACAGTGTTTCATTCATTCATCTCTGCTTTCCAGTCAAATCTGTCATCAGTCCTGGTTCGGGTTTTATGTCTTCCATTGCACTGATGCAATTTCGCGTGAAGCGGCACCAAATTGAAAATATATGCGGCCAAACTCCAGGAACGGAGCTTCAAGACTCACTCTGACAGCACTCGTACATGTGTTAACAGATTTATGTAAAAGGTTAACGTCCTTGTGTTATTCTGCTCAGCCTCTGCCACTTCACCCCCACTCCTCCTCCCCATCTCCCTGGATGGGGGGAAAAAAAAGGTGGTGGTGGTGGTGGGGGGGGGGGATAGTCGACCATTTCCATGCCACCATTATGCTCATTTGTCCTGTCAAGAGAATGACAGGCCGGTTGACTCTTCCCCAGATACAACCATTAGGTAACGCTCTGTCATCTGACAGCGAGGCATTCTGCCGCTCCCTAAAAACCCCCTAATTATTTCCTTCGCCAGAGACAGGCGGTGGCGGGGTAGGTAATTTTTAACCTTTCACGTGCACCTGGGGAACCCTCCTCCGGGGAGCCAAGGTGCCTGTGTGGCATTCAGTCATCAAAACATGACCTTTTATGGCCGTTCCGAGAGCAGTTGGCACCGGGTGCCACGCGCCGGCTAATGCTAATGTTGATGACTAATTTATGCATCAGCCGGCCGCATCTGCAGCAAGTTTAGGGCAGCAACAATGTGTGATAGAGCGGTAAGAGAGAAGAGGAAGGGGAGAGGAAGGGGGGGGGGGGGACATCACTGCGGAGCAAGCAGAGGTGAGAGGCATTTTGGGGGTAGGGGTGGGGCTTTTGAGACACCCGGAAGCCGCCTGGCACGACAGGGAATTGGTGGGGCTAATTATGTTGCAGGGAATACATTCAGCGTGACCAGTGAGCCTTTTTAGAATTTGTCGAGCGCAATCTAACTAACGTGCCTGACCTTTCCCTTCTTTTTTCTTTTTTTTTTTTAGCCCAAATTGCAGGAGTCCAGAGAGCATGCAAGATTTGTGCATATTCTATGACCTAATGCCTTTTTTTTCCTCTTCTTTGGCTAAAATGCTGCACATCACCTTTACAACTGTTAACTAAAAAAGTCAAAAAGTCTTATCGCACAGAATATGGAATATCGAAAGCAACTATTCTATATGGGTGGAGGTACTTTAGACCACTTGGATAAAGAAAACCTGCTTTCAGAACATTTTTTCCTCTCCTAACCAGAAATTAGTCTTCATTTGTCTGAAAAAAACATCCCAAAACATTTACATCTTCCTTGCCTTAGACACCCTGGTGGTTTTTCCATTTGGCTTAACAAAATGACAGTAAAAAGTTAGAGGGTAACTTAGAAATATTTTGCACTTCTTCTGCTTGAGAGACATGTGAACTCCTCCAAATGTAACTATCATAGTAGGTTGAACGTATTTGTTTGTTTTTCTGGAGAAGCAAGCTGCTTGCTTGCCTATTCATAATCTGTTTAACATTCCGACTTCCTGTGCAGTCATACAGGACACTAAATCTTTTTAAAAAAAAATCTAAATCTATTTGGGAAAGTCCTGGGTGGAGTTTTGGTCACCTATCAGGATCCCATAATCCAGCGGCTTTTACCAGAGGGCCTCATCTGTTGGCAGGAAAATTAAAGTCAACTCGAGAAAACAATGCTCCCCCTCAGAAACGAAGCCCACCTAATCCACAAACGCCAAACACCTGTTTGGTCTTATGAAAAGTTCTTTGCTGGCCAGTGAGTTTTTTGAGCGGTTGAATACGCTCCAGCCGACCAGCAACAACAGGAGGAGGTTGGGGTTAAGCAAGGACCCAAAATCTGGATTTGCCAACAGACACTTTCTCTTTCTTTGTCTGTCCCTGTGTGCTTTCACTTTGGTGCTTCATCATTACAACATGACCTCCTCTTCTTAAGCACTTTTAGACTTTTTCCTATGATAACCAATATATTTTTTAAATGGATCTGTAGATTTGTCCTGCTTGTGTGACAGTACACTAAAGTAGCCCGGCCAACGTGTTTTCCAGAGATTTGAAGAAGCTAAAGTTGTTGCATCCCAACTGACCTCTGGAGCGGTGCAATGTAGACGGAAAGGCTGCGTCAAAGTTGGGATTTAACATTTGGTTCACAAAACCAAGAACGATACTAAGCTGATACTTTTCAGACAGGAAAAAAAAAAAGTTGGCGTTCATTGCTTTGTTTTCCATCATTTGAACATTTTGTTTGTAGTTTATGGATTAAATTAAGCACAAATGTAGGAAAGGCACTCATGTTTGCATATTTTTCACTCTTTTTTTTGTCCTACAGCAGAAATAATGGATGGAGGAGCGGGGGGGCGAGTGTCAGCCTGTCTGAGAGCGATGGGGAAGGGGATGACAGAGACATTTATGTGGAGGCATAAAGCAGAAAAGGCAAGGCCTCGGGGCGCTACAGTTAGCTGACAGCTACGCGGCGTGTTTATAATCTTCAGTAAATTCCTGCAAGTCCATAAATTGTTATTATCGCCGAGTGTTTCAGGGAGCAGACAAATCGAGGTGCTGGGCTGAAGATGAATTTCAAAGAGGCCGTAGAATCGAGCTAATCGGATCAAAAAAGTAAGCGATGGTGCTACTCCGCTTGAAAAACACAATTTGTAAGAGTTGAGCCATGTGTGCGTTTGCAAATGTGTCGCTCCCCCCTCCGCTCTCCGCTTTTGTATATTCTTTGTCAGCCAGAGGAGGACAGAAGGATGCTGATGAACTCTTTGTTTAGACAAATCAGGAAATTACACTGGGTTATTTTGCCTGGAAAGTGTGATTTCTTTTCCTTTTGTGCCCCCCCCCCCCCCCCCCTCCCCTCACTCCACTCTTGCTGTCGAGCATCTCAAGTTCAGGAGAGAGGTCATGGCAAAGTGTTTCCCTCGGAGCGTTGTGGAGCAATAACGCACAAGTAAACACAAAGCAAGACGGATACAAGCCTCAGTATGTTGGTGCAGCCATAAGTGATTTATACTCGGCTTCTAATCCCTCGCTCGGGCCGCACCGCCGCCATTCAGCTTCAAAATTACATGTTCTATCACAGGCAGCCGCTCTCACCTGAGTATTGGATTACTGAAACAAAATATGAATAATCCATACTGAGAAATAGGTTCCTGGCAACAGAAATGGCTGCAATTTAATAATGAGCATTGTGTTTCTCCTGTTTTTTTTCCCCCTCCTGTTCTTTCTCTTGCCCTCCTCTGGTGTCGTTTGATCCTCTTCGATATCTCCACCAAGGGAGTCGCCGCCGCTTCTTCTTCTTCTTCGTTGGTTTGTTCTTGGCTGGGCCCACTCCCTTCGCCGCCGGGGCGAAAGACCTGCCTTCTGCTTGTGTTCTTTAGACTTGCTGCTCTTCCTCCTCCTCCTCCTCCTCCTCCTCCTCCTCCTCGTCTTCTTCATCTTGTTTTCTCCTATAATAAGCTGCCGTTAAATAAATTAGAAAATACCCACCCAAGGGTGATCAGACAGCCACAAACCCCTGTCATCTGTCTCCTGGTGCTGCCAGGCAAAAGAGGACGAGGGAGGGAAGTAGAAGAAGAGAGGACGACAGCCAGGATTTCTTCTTCATCTTATTTTCTTTCCCTGGCTTGGTATTCCGTCAGAGGTGAGAGGGAGGAAGGAGAGAAAGGGGAACGGGCCCGTTTTCACCCTGCCAGACAACCGAGGGCAGTTTACCATTAACGGGACGTGGTGGGGGGGGGGTGAATTAAATTTTTTTTTTTCCATACATCCATCTTTATTTAATGCGGCGCGAAAATACACAAAGAGGAGAGGAAGGAAGGGAAGGAGACAGACTGAGAGAAAGGAGGAAGGAAAAAAAAAAAGGAAAAAAAAACTTTGCTACATATGGAGTGCTTCTTACAACTAATCAGCAGACTGTTGGTGATTGGGGCCGCAGGCGCCAGGTTGGCTCGAGTCGGAGTTAGCACAGTGCCCAGGTCTTTGCTGCAGGCTGCACAGGTTGGCCTCAACTCTGCTGGGGAGCAGATGGCGAGCCAAAGCTTGTAGTCACACTTACCTTCCCCACTAAATCCCTAATCCCTCCGTGGACGCTCCTCCAAGGCAGGTTTTTGGAGGCAGAAATAGGGGTTACAATCTGGACCGGCGCGGCGCCTGCCAAAACACTCACAACACAGAAATGCAAATTAACTTATTTGTGTTGTCTGCCGGCCAAGACGCCGCTTCTTTTGCGAGTAATTAAGATACCTTGAATAATATTTGTAAAAGATCAATAATTTTGAAAACGGACAAACGGCGGCACGGGCAAAGAGAGGGGAGGGATAGGCAGGGTTAGGGTGGTTTACTTTTTAATGTCCAGGGGCCCTCGCGGCCCTTTGCTCCCGCTCCCATTTTCGCCCGCAGATACGACGCAGGAGGGGCGATCGACATCACGCTTTTCAGGTGTTCCGACCCCCCTGACCCGACTGAAAGGCATGCGCCTTGAAACCGGCAGCTTGAGACGGCGAAAGCATTAAAAACTCGCAAGTGCCCTCCGAATCAGTAACTGTTAGAGGAGGCGGAGGAGCCTTGGTGACACCTTTCAGCTGTGCTTGTTGGCTGGTGCTTAAGCTAGCACACACACACACACAGACTGTTATTAGCCTGGTGTCAGCAGCTCTAAATGGGCTGCAGATGTTAATGCACTGTTGTAGATACAGTGGCAGGAAAAAGAGGCAGAGACAAACCCATTCAGACGCAGAAAAGCTAAATACAGAGCGAGGAGCACATTCATTAGAGAGGAACACGCCGGGTAATAATTCAGCGGTGATGCATTACAAACTCCGCCGTTTAAACACGGAGGGTTTAAAATCGCGAAACAACAGACAATGTGTAGGTTTCACTTGGTTTATCCTTGCGATGACTTGAAGTTTATTGGCTAAAGAAAACATTGGGCGAGAGAACGTTTTTTTTTGTGGTTTCAGCACCGTCTCTGGCTCTGAGGATGGATTAAACGTGAACTGGAGGCCTGTGCACATTTATGGTGCAGTCATGCTGCATAGATTTAAGCCACTGAAAAGAAGCAATTAGTTTGAACTCTAAATGGAAAGCATGTGGAAATCCGTTCTGTGGAGCCCTGTTTCCCAAGTCTAAGCTAGCACCCAGGTTTTGGATTCCAAGAGCAACTGTTTAGACAGTATTGTGACCCGCAAAACAACAGAAACAGGAGCACACTAATATCCATTGTGCGGGCTATGCTATCAAAGGATTCTCTCTCTCTCTATGACTGTAAAGTTTCACTTGAGGGCTCAAAATCCAACAGAGACACCTCCAGCAGAGTTCACCTTCTTAATGAACAAGCTCGGTTTTAAGATCCGCCCACAAAAGTACCTCGCTACTTTGTGGTTCAAATTTCTCTGACCCGCTGTTTCGCCTTATTTTAATAAATACTTATGTTAAATATTGTCACTGTATTTTTGCTGTTTTTTACGTAGCACGTGTTGAACAGTAATGTATGTATTTGACAAATTTTACAGTAAACATCACAAAATATAGAAACATTTTTAAGTCCAGCCCTTTCTGTTTAGATGTCGCTGTCTTTACATTTTTTTCTTATCCCCCTAAACCTGCCTCGAGGATCAGCAGCCTAACCATCTCCGACTTTCCCATTATTCCCTGACATACTTACTTACGTCTGTCTTACATTATTCTAAATCAGGATTCTTAAGTTCAAGTAGAATTAGTGTTTTAAAAGAACACTAAAAATCAAATTAGTCACTGTAACGACAGCAAATGTAATTTGTGGCTTCCAGCACCATTTATGATGGCTATATAGGTTAGAGAACATCCTATTTTAGATTGACGAGAGGTTCCTGACAGAGTACGAAGCTGAGAATGGAAGGGAGAATGTAGGTTAGTGTATATTAGCGTCAATTATTCAGATCTCCGGCAGAAAAGGCATTAGATGAATTAAGGTGCGCCCAAATGTTACACAATTTGCAGAGGTGAGTGATGTTGAAAGCAGATGACTCGTTTATGCTGTTTATCTTGCCTGGAATGTCTTACATTATAGCAACTCAAAAACCAAGAATGAAGTGGTTCACAGGTGGCTTTTTTTGGTTGTTTAGTTTTTTTTAACGAAAACCAAATTAAGGTTTATGAGGCTAATTCAAATTCTTCTTGTTTTTCCCTTTTCTCCCATGCTGACATACATTTGCCACAGATGTAGAAAACCTCAGTTCTACAGCTATTTGATCTTGGACAAAATAAATTCCCGCGAACATTAGTAGTGATAAAGATAGATGTGCAAATCACACTTTTGCTAGGTAGTCATGACTGAGGCCTGGTTGGGCTGATTCAATGTGCACTTTTGGACAGATGAAGACACGCTCAAAAAACATGATCAAAAACATGTCACAGACTTTCTGACATGCCAAGAGAAAAAACAAAACAAAAAACAACCCAGCTCCTCCCTCCTCTCGCTGATGGAAAACTGTTTTTCCGCTGCGCTGCTGTCATGCACCCCTCTAAGAGCATTGTACTGTAAGTCAGAGATGGTCTGAAAGGCGTTTGGGGACCGGCCAGGCAGATCAAACGACCTCCCCAGTATCCGACCAGATGTCCTCACTGGGATGGGTTCAGATGGTCCCAGCGAGCAGTGAGGGAAAGGTCAGAGTCACACAGTGGGTTAAACTGGACCCATCATGGAACTGGCTCTAGCTGCTGCCCGGTGCAGCCCTGTCCCACTCGTCGGCAGGGATTATTTCAATTAAAGCTCATGCTGGCTGATCGCGGGATTACAACAGGGTTTAGAGTGGCGGGACACATCTGAACACAGCACATGGTCAGCCAGACAGCTCCCTGGGATTATATGGCTGAAAGATTACAGACATAGAGCCATAATTAGTTTAGGTATATGGAAAACGTTTGTTTGTCTGCTACCTGCATTTTCTAAACGGTCTTTAATTCTGTCAAATGATTTTTGGACTGTTTTGGACTGAATTGTTTTATTTGTTTTTAATTTTGCATTTCCATTTCATTTTAGTTCAGCCAGATTTTTTGTTTTAATACTGTTAAGTAGCAGTTGTATTCACACGTGGGATAAAAACAGCTGAACTGGCTTTTTGTCAACATCATTAATCCTCACAACTAATCTTTTTTTTCCCCCTCTACATTATGTATTCCATGTTATTAATTTTCAATCAACCTCATTAGTGTGTAATCCCCATTATAGTATAAAATCTAAACTAATCCTTAGATGACCTGTATAGGGAGTAAACAAACAAAGAAACCGAGTAAAGGTTTGCTGTCCCGTGTGCAGCATGTGCTCTCCTCCGTTTGCTTTGTCCAGCACATTCAAAGGTTGCAAAGGTGACAACCGTTGCAACTTACGATATATATATAGCTCGGTTTTTGCACCTGAAAAGCAAATGGTCCGATCAATTGTGCAAGACTGCATCAGGTAATGTTGTTGCGTGACAGTTGGTGTCTCTCAGGAGGGATTTCGCTCTCATGGAGCATTTGTTGACTTTCTAGTTATGTAAAGGTCTGTCTGATGACCTTTTTCTTTTTGTAAAAATTGGCAACGAAAATGATTTAACTAAATAAATGTCGTCTGACTTTCTATAATACAGCCGTTCTAATTCTAAAGACTGAGTCACAAGTGTTAAAAGTAGTGGGTTTCGCCTTTTTGCGGCAGTGTTCAGTGTCAGGCAGACTTTCTCTACACATTCAAGGCTTCAGTCTGTATGTCTGATACATAAATGAAATAAAATCTTGTTAAACTTTGTTAAAGTGAGCCTGGGACAGTGGAGGCATCAACACCTCAGCAGCTTGAATCCCACAATGCAAAACACAATTCTCAACAAAGAGGCATAGAAATAAAGTCTCCCATTGACTAAATTTAACCAGTTAGATAGCCAGAACTAGCTCAAACGGCAACTGCCAGAGAGATTCTTGCAAAAAAGTAGATGCCATTCTGTCCCAAAATTCACCCGATATTAACTTATAAGTATGGATATATTCTCAAAGTATTCATTACATTTACTATTGAGTAAATGGCTTTTTCAAGCCTATGCTTTGTGAGGCGGGAAATCCTGCATTCATAACTTGCTAAGACTGCACGAGTACCTGTGACTTTCCCGAAGTAGGTAAAAAGAACATGAGGCGAAAGAACTCCTCGACATGAATCAATATATTCTCATATAACAATTATGGAGAGATATCCTGTCAGTCAATGTCTATTACATGTAAAAAGTTATTCTAATGAGTAAGGGGAGGGATTATTGCATCCCGTTTTTTCCTCTGCAGGGGTGAAGCAGGAATCTAAAAGGTTGCGCTGAGTTCTGATCAGTCAATGATGTTTAACAGAAGCCGGAAGATCATGAAAGGTAAAACCGGCCAATGAGAAACTATTAGCCTCTGCCCCCAACTGTTGTGCATGCAGGGCATGATTTGAACATGAATGGCATTACAGCCTAACCTGCCTTTAGCATTCACAGCAGCGAGCAGCGACTCCGTCTGGCATTTCACCTGCGGACAGTCCGGATTGATTAAAATGTGTCGGAGGAGCCGTTAGAGACGTGGCCAAGACTCACCTAATTGGCCCTGGAGTCAGGCTTAATTCCCGATTCTCTGGAAGGTTCACATCTCAAAGCAACGGCCAGATCAATTAATGGACCGGTAATGTGTCTCATTTTCATACAAGGCGGGAGTCTTAGGTTGGGAAAATCAGATACTGGCCACCTTCGACTGAGCAAGGCGGGCATTAGCCGGAGTTATGTGGAGGAGAATTCGATACATGTTCGGCCGCACAGAGCAACACTGCTCGAGGAATATTTTTCTGCCCGACCCTTATTGCTCCTGCTGACTCTGAACAGCATTTAAAACTCAATGCTTTGGATCGCTCATCTGTAGAAGTGCACAGAATTAGCACTAGATTTAGTTTTAGCAAAATTTGAACAAATGAAGTTAATTCTAAGGTTAGCGCACCATTCCCCTTAACCTCAAAAGTTAAAGAGAAACTAAATCAGAGATCAACAGAAAAACAAAACAGGACCCAGGGAATTCGGGTATTCGATCATCGCTACCGATTAATTCTTCATCGTGAGTTTTTGAAAATGGACCAGCCATGAGAAATCTGGTTATTTTGCTCACATACCATATTATTGTGCCTTCGCTATTGGATAACATCGATGACAAAAATCTAACTGTTAACCATTATCTCACAAGCTCTCTGTTTTCTACTCCTCTACAAAGTGCTGCAGGGAGGTATTGCTAATGGCAAAAAAATGACAAAATCTCAGCGCGCAGCCTAACTCGGTTTGCCGTCCGACAGCATGTGATCACATGCCACTTTGAGGTAGAGAGCCAAGGTGCAACGTGCTGTTTTTTCTCAACAGTGCGCCGGCTGAAATATGAATGAGAAGCCCGTCCATACATCATGTTAGCTGACATGTCGTATTAAAATTTATGAACGACTTCATCAAAAAGCACTTTCTGCCAGATAGATCTGTGCTGACATCGGCGCTGCACGGCTGGTTGGAGAGTCAGATAAATGTGCGCGTCGCCGGCTGAAGGCAAAAACGGTCGTGTGTAAAATGACAGGGGTTTGCAGCCGCACAAAACAGAAAGCTTTCAGAGGCAGGTATACGACTGATCGCTTCACGGCTGTAACAATGCTAAACTACTCCGTTTAAGAGACTGAAAGGCATAAATTAAAGGGGAATAAAGCCAAAAACGACTCGTTCAGAGCTCAGACATGCAACAGGAAATTTCTAAGCAACTAGTTTATTAGGAAGTGTGTGTTTTTGTGTTTGTGTGTGTGTGTGTGTTCTAGCCCCACTGACAACCCCTTTCCACTCTTTGGGTTATGAAATAATACCTGTCATCTGCCGGCTGCTGAACCCTGAAAAGGGGGCAGGTTTTCAGGTCAGCCCGCCATCTGTCAGAAGCAGCCTACTCCTGTTAACGCACATTAGCACCTGATTGGCTGGAACTGACACCAGGTGGGCGGGGACACCCGCGGGCCCCGCTGGGACCCAGCACAGGCAGTCACATGGAGACGCTCGCAAACAAGGGGAAGGATACAAGACAGACGCGTGGCCATGCTGTGTCCACACCGATGAAATGAGAGGAAAAAAAACGTCCTTTAAAAGGTGACTTGTTATGTATGACACACGACAAGTGCAATAATGACTGGAGCGAATATACGAGTGTCTGATTGTGTGTCAAAGGGTCCAAGGTTTGAGTATGAATGACAGTTATCTACAGGCATTATCATTTTCTCATGTATCAACAATAAAACAAAGGGAGAAGGGGGGGAAAAAAAAAGAAAAAAACAACAGATAAAAAAACAGAAGCTCCATCCATTTCCTGCGTTCCCCTCCCTCCCTTCTTCCCTCGCTAGTTCAGCTGTCTGGTCAATGGGACCAGGGCAAGTAGCCAAGCATGTACAGCCAAGCCTCTCCCCTTCATCCACCCCCTCCCCTCCAGACGGCCTCCTGTTCAGCTGTGCCGCTCGCCGCAGGTTCCAGCCAGGTCAGATGTTCAACACGGGCGACAACATGTTCGCTCCCTCACCGCTGTTCACCACGCCTGCCTGTCACGCCGGCGACCCGCCGGTAAGAGCCCCCGCAGAGGTCCAGAAGAGATGGAGCCGCGGTGAATGAGGGGGTTTGGGTCTACGCAAAAGCAGGACGAGGCACCCGGACAGCTTGTTGGGCACAAATCCGCTCCACCCAAACTAATAAAAAAACCCCGCTCATTAAACATTTGCTCGGCGAATTCTCCCTCCGTGAAGACACCATTCTGAGACCTGTTACTGGAGGGGTGGGGGGGGTTTCACATGGGTTTTTAAAAATGTTATTTTAGAGTCGGCCGGAAATATTGCACATCGGTTTATATCCAATAGCAATTTTGTTTCGATTTTCACGTGGAAACAGAAAAAACTAAAACAAAATCTCCCTCACTTCAGCTGTACTAACTGATTTATGTCAACCTTTCAAATTTTAGTCACACAAATTATCGGATGATTTACGAAGGTTTTTACTCCCAAAAAAACCCTAAAGATGATTGTTTTTTCCCCCAAAAAATCTTCTGGATGGATATTTTTTATCTTTTTTTTCCAGCACAAAACTGAATGGGAAAAATGTACAGTGCACATTAACTAGGTTATATTTCATTTTCATTTATCAGAACAATAAAAATAAGATTTCATTTTTACCTACTTGCTTGCTTTTGAACCCCAAAAGATGTGCTTTATTTATCATTTCATGAAAATTGCTTTCAAAAAGCAGATTACCATTTTCCTAGCTAGCCAGTGGTATTTTGATAAATCCAATAGAGGCCCGTTTCGACTAACTTATACCAAGCTTGTGCTGCGATTAGCATAAAGCTTTTAGATGTTCAGCCTCCTGACACGTTGGTGTAATCCATTTTGTCAATAAAAATAGTATGTTTTCTTTTCAAATAGCTCCTCATTGAATGAAAACATGTTGCAAGCTGTTCCACAACCGAGCATGTCAAAATTATAACAGCAACCTTTTGTGATTGCGAGCCATCAGACTCACTTCTTGTGGAATTCCCTGGTGGGCATGAATTCTGCATGAGACTACGCGGACATTTTCATATTGCAAAGATGGAAGGAGCATGCTAAATGCGGGAGGAGGTTTCTCCCTGTGCAGTGGGAGCACATGCTGCCTCGTCTCTCCCTCCCTCTCTCTCACACACACACACAGCTTTGGCCCGAGCGCCCGAGTCAAAAGGTGCAGGCCCGCCGTGCTCGCCGCCCAGGTGCAGAGCAGATAGGGTTGCAGCGCGTAAACGGCTAATTCCAGCGCGGCTGTGGGAACGCCAGCTGCCCCCCATATTTCTCGAAATGTGAAATTGTTTTTGGATTCCCGCGCCAGCAGAAGGACTCGACATGCAAGAGCGAAAGCAGCTCGTTTCCTGTGTCTTCCCACGTCAATAAAATAACCGCCCGGCACCGTGGCGAAGCCCAACTTCTGTTCTCCAGCTTCCCCTCTTCACCCCCCCCCCCCCCCCCATCGGCTGGCCTTCCTCCTCTCCCGTGTTTGATAGATGACACCGAATGTATTTGGGCTTTATCAAAGCGGGAGGACTCAGGCAGAAAATATGCATATGTTTGACCGTGAATGTCTCTCGCAATATTGACTGCGTACTCGTGGAAAGTCAAGACGGTTTCTGCTAAAATGCATGCAACCTTTTAAACGGCACACACACAGGCTTCTACAAACGAGTGTGCTCACCGACTGACTGGTAGCGAGTCCAGGCAACCTTAAAACCTCACTCTCGTCTTTGTTCTTGCCAGTTTTGGAGCTCAATTCCAAAACGTTGTTGCGTTTTTCCCCTCTTTTTTTTCTTGCAGCTGAAATCATGCTCGGGTTCATCGGATGCACTGAAGCATGGTTAAAGTGTGCTCACTGCACAAAAAAAAAGGGAAAAAATTTTGCTGAGATATCTGTTAGAAGTTGTGGGGGGAAATTGCACCTATTAAAAAAAAATAAGATAAGATTAAGTAGTTTTATATATTTTCCACTTTCTCCTACGAATCAATATTCCATATTAACCAAGATGTTTTGAAGTGGATTTTCATGAGCATCTTTCACTTTTAGAGGTCAAATTGTCCATTAAATATTCACAGTGTTGTGAATATTCGAAAGATGAAACCTATTTTTCCCCCTATTGATTCTTTTAACAGAACGAATAGAGCAACAAAAAACAAAAAAAAACAAAGTTGCTACACACTTTGACAGATTACACCTTCCATATGCTAAAGAGCATTTATCTTTTTAAACATATTTCTGGTTGTTTAGACACCCACGGCTCACACAGAAGGACGGCTAACTCTGCCGTGCGACACATTCGTCAACATTCCACGCAGTCGATGACACCGTGTGGCAGCAGACGCGCAGGCTGACTGCCGCGGTCCTCTCCCCGGCAGCTTGCGAGCCTTCGGCGGGGCAGATGTTCCTCGTCACAGGCGTCGGACGACCTGAGAGGGGGCAGTTCAGAATGTCCAGGCCCCTCCTGACCTGTGGAGGCCGGCCTGACGGGGAGGGCTTGGGCTGCAGACGGGTGGATGTGGACTGAGATCAGCGGAATGGCATCTGCTTCACACACACCGAAAACACACGCTCCCTCACAGCTCGGCTGCGACAGAGCAACTTCTCTTTTGTTTTTATTCTAGCTCTAAACGTCCCACCGTGCGTTACGGCTTCACCTCCTCGGCCTCGCTGACGATTAGTTTTACCAGTTTCACTTCCGACTGTACGACAAATCACTGCCCAGGCTCACAGACACTCACAGTAGCTGAATATTCAAAGCAAGATCCTGATATCCAGCTGATATTACCTCTTTTAACGTTAACTCCAGATTTACGACGCCACAGTTATGAGTCGGTGACTCCACAAATGCTCAAAATGCTCTCATATGCGTTCAACTCCTCACTAGGGTGTGAGGCTTAGTTTTTGTTTTCAAATTCATGTTAAAAAAAAAAAAAGTCAAATGTGAAACAATTACTACAATTACTGTGGGAAAGGTAGAACGGAAGCCAGATATACTGCTACGATGTAAAAATGAGCATCCAATTTTTTTTGTACAATTTTCATAAAAGATTAGCTCAATGTCTTAAAGAAAAAAGAGGCGAGAAAAACTTAAAACGTAAGGAAAAAATGACAGAACTTTTAGCAGAATAAACGCTCTGCCTTTCAAATCACAATTAAGACTTAGCTTGAAAAGACAGATATGCTGCACATCAAAAATTAGATTAAAAAATATATATATTGATCTGGATGCGTTGATGTTTCTGAAGCAGCACGTTATTTCTCTGTATTGCTACATTCAAATTTTGAAAAATGAATTGCTTTCTTTTCAGAATATGGGCCAAAATAATATAAAAAAATAATAATCTGACCTTCATTTTCTAATTTACACCCTGTATCTCCCGAGGTACACTGCCCACTTAGCAAGCAGCTTTAAACACCCTTTTTAAATAGTTTGTGCAGAATTAATGAATCACACTTCCTTCACAGTTTTGCCTGTAGACGATGAAAATCTAAAAATAAAAAATGTTAAAAAAAAGGCAAAAAATAAATAAATAAATCACAAGCTTGAAAAGGCGGGGCATATATTTAGAATAAAGATTTCTTTTACTTTAATGTAAGAAGTTCTAAATATGAGGAATCATTATTGTGATAAAAAAGACATGTCACCTCTCTCCTGAAATGTAACAACTGTTGACAAGAAATTCCCTTTTATTACAGCAGACACGTACTTCCAGTGGATAGTGTAAAAGTAAATGACAATCCACAATATGTGAATTTTACCATCCTCACTATATATACATATATATATTAATCAGGGTCTTAACATGAGGTCACATGACCCGGGTACTTCCTGCCAAGTCTTTGCGTGGCCTTGACCCACAGAGAGCATGTGTGGAGCCACATCCCATAAACTTTTTGTCTGGTTGCAATCACACCACAGATAAGATGACTGAAGCGAAATTGGGAACAGCCGGTGGACGGTAAATACTGAAAATCCCATCAATTCTCAGTTGACTATAACAGGGAAGACCTACAAACCCAGCCCTTCTCCGGCTTAATTTTCTATTTTTTTTATTTGTAGAGGCCATCATGAAGAACTGTGATTATGGGTGCTTTTTAAATGATCTACGGGAGCTTCTTTTTCTCTGTCAATAAATTTGGGGTCCGGTGGTGTGTTTGAATGCGTTCGACTCCAGTCAGGGGTGGAGGGTTCATCCTTAGAGGAAGAGACTAAAACAAAGACTCCATTAAAAGCTCTGTGAACTGCATTCATCGATTCCTCTTTTATGAAGGTGAAGATGCAAAAGTAAAAGATTATGATAAAGTGGAGACTCAATCACAACAATCCTACTCTTCAGTCCAGCAGGTTGCAGTTTTCATATTCTTAAAACTCACTATATTTAACCTTAAATCTAATACTGCAATATCACCCCATAACACAACATAAAAAACATTTTTTGGTTGAGAAAACTTTAAGATATTTTGTGTTGTTTGTAACGTAAGCTGCCATAGTTTGGAAGATTCTCTGTCACATTATGAGTTTCTGTCAGAAGACTCACAACAAAACATATTTAAATATATGCACTGTTCTCCATTAAAATGATCCCACTCTGCTTCCATAATATTGAAGTCTCCATCAATCCACTTCTTGTGTCATTTGGCATTGCTGAGCCTTTTCTCCCCATTTCCCTTCCTTAAGGATGGCTTTTTAACAGTCACCCTTCCATGGAGACCATTCTGATGAGGACTGAGTGAACAGTGGGTGGAGCGTCCAAATGTCCAGATAAATCTCTACAGTCCAGGATAAAATGCACAAATGTAGGACATTCAATTTATTTTATGATAAAGACCGTTATGCATTCAAACAGCGCTGGCTCATGGATTAAACGGAACGTCAGTCTTAGATCAGTGTTGAGTGGATTAATAAACAAGCAAACAATAAGACGTTATCCTAAAAAGGAGGGTCAGGAAAGGCACTGGGTAGAAAACGTGTAAAAGTCATGTCGATGAAAAAGACGGTCACTGATCCCGGAGAAACGGCCGCTCAAGACCGATTTAAAAGATTACAAAGAAACTTAATCAAAGGAATATCGCCAGTTAAAATGAATTAATTGATCAAAACCAGACCAAGTAGAAATGCTGTCTTATGTAGATTTTAAAAGAAGAAGAAGAAATCTAAAATTCTGTATTGAGAACTTCAATGTTTTAGTTTTTGCTTGATGAAAAAGAATCCAATCCAAAAATGGCCGAGACAAGTCAGTCCCTTTTTTGTAACTTTTGGGACATGTAGCGGCTTAAATATATACGACTCAGGACCCTGAGTCGTATATTTGAGCCTTTTTTGAGTTGGTAAAATATGGAATGAGAGATCTAAAGCACATATGTTCCACTGATAACAGAGATTATGGGGTGAACTCAGAGTTTTTCACACCTGGCTCTTCCACATCTTACAGATCAACAAAACGGAACTTGTGCTGATAATTGTTCCTCTGATCTGTATATACATATAAGTATAAGAAATCTGTATTTTTCCTCTTTCCCACTAATTAGAATTGTCTGAGGTGGCAGAGCACCACATTTCACTCTTGGACCTTCGTCAACGCGGGGATGAGGCGATTCTCAGCTCGTGTGAAACACTGCTGGCAGTCTGCGCGGCTTCGCATTCATTCCTCACACAAACTCCTCCTTTTTCTGCGGTTTCCTCCCCCGGCGATGCAGACTGCACAATAGTCTCACTGAGCGGTGACGATTAACACATAAAAGCGACACGGGGATTCTCGCTGCTAGATAGTGGCGCACATGAGAGGGCAAAGCATTCATACCATGCCAGGAACTTCAGTGGGAGCCCCCTCTATCTGATTGGTGATCTTTTGTTTTGGCGTTGCCCTCAATTCGTGGGGAACGTGCCCAATCAGATTACAGTGAGGCAGGCAGAGCGAGAAGACAATCGCTGTTTTCTATTTACTCCGTCTATCTCCGAACGGCTTCACTTAAGGCGGCCGCAGATAAGTCAAAGCATCTCCATCTCAGTGTTTTAACTTTCATCTCTCTCTCTCTCTCTCTCTATCTCCCCCCTCTTCCACTTCCCTCCAGTTCTTCTAGCTCCCACAATAGCGCTCAGACACTAAGGCTGGATTAGAACCAAACTCAAGCACAATCAGATAATCTAGTGAGCTCGAGCCTTAAATCCAAAACTTCGAGCCCAGACACAAGTGACAGGTAATTGTAAGATCGCGGTTGGAAATAAGATGCTTTGGATCTACATCACAGGAGTTGTTCTCTTTTAGAAATCTGTTTCTAAGGACCGATTTATTCCCTAACTCCTGTCTCCGTTTAAACTTTCAGCCCGCTGCTCTGCATCTCAAAAAAAAAAGGGGCCGTTTCTTTTGGACGGCTTAACAGTGAAACACACACATTCAAACCTCTCACAGCGGTTTCTGACCCACAATCGGTGTTCAAACTGACTCAGACAGTGCCTGTTGGTAGAGAGAAAGGTAAAACAGAGGCTTAACTTAAAAAGCAAGGGGAAGTATCATCTGTTGTGGTGTGCTATTTGAGTATAGTAGAAGCAGGTTGGCTTCTGATTAAGCAGGATAGACACGGAAATCCAAACCCAGCAATCCCCCCCCGTCGTCCGTCTGACTTCAGCTTCAGAAGCAGCAATACAAACATCTTGGAATGGCCGAAATAAAAGTCGAATATTAGCTACGACATCAGAAACAATGGCGCGATTGAAATCTTTCAGTTTTGGAATAATTGGAATTCCTAAATACATAGTGGAGTTTGCAGGCGGTTTAATCTCGTGCTGTCAATTTCTCTGACTTTTAATGACTTCTTGCAGACGTTTGCCATCTCATTTTTTTCTTTTTTTTTTTTTACTATATTTAAAAAAAGAAAAAAAAAAAAAAAAAAAAAAAAAAGCTAAAACAAAAAAAAAAAGTGATGTGTGTTCCCAGAGTTGTGTGTCAGCACTAGTTGTTGAATGTTTCCATTCTGGCTCTGACTTCTTCTATTCTGGTGAGAACCGAACTTCCAAGTAAGTAACTTCTTTTGAAGGCGAGACTTAGGCATTTGCTTTTTTCTTTCTTGCCATCGTTTTCCCCTCATTTGCGCTCCGTCTTTCATGTTGATTTAGTTTTAGTGAGATGCGGCGGCGCTTTGAATTACGACAAATTGTGACATAAATGTTCATTTCCGCGATGGTTATGCATGTGGATTTTTAACAGACATGCATTGATGGTGATATGTTGTGATCATGTGTAGACAAAGCTGCATAGAAATGGAAAACTTGCACAGTTTTGAATAACAACAGACAGATGGAACTGTGATTCATTACAATGCAAAAACCACTCTTTACTGTAGGTTCATGAAAGGGTTTATCTGGGGTGAGTGACTGCCGTAAATAATTTTTTTAATCATTAATTTTTTTAATGATAAATCTGCAGTTTGTTTTAAGAAAATGTGATGACTCTTCAGGATGTGACCGGTCTAAGTCTGCTTTTCTGGACAAAATTATGAGAGAAATAGGTGGTGATGTGTAATATTTTGTGGGCTTTCACAATAATTCATGTTTTTTTTTTTTTTTTAAATATGTCAGATAAATTTAAGGTGATTTGCACCTGTGGTGTTTTCAAATCTTACAGCAGGTATTTTTGCCTGTTCTCTTCGACCTTTCATGATGACCGCTCGTCTTTTGCCACGTCGAGGTGAGCTTGGGAGGAATTTTAACGAATTGCAGAGCCCATCCCCGGAAAATTTAGCCAACTATTTAAGCCGTTAAAATGAAAACATAAAGGCTTGAATTGAAATAAATCTCTGCTGTTTAAGTTAGGAAAAGGAGGAACCGGTGGTCAGGGTCAGAATTTCACTTTTAAGGATGAACTTTCCAATCAGAAAAAAAAACAAGAAAAATGACCCATTTCGGTTATTTTCTTCCCAGGGTTAAAGTTAAAGGTAGTGGTAGGGGAAAAAAAGAAGGAGAAGAAGAAAAAGAAGGATTTTGAGGTTAATTAAAACTGGTTCCTTCTCCACACTGTTCCCATTTTGATGGTCTTACAGCACAATTAAGGCTTTGGAAATACCGTTCAGAGTAGATTTGGCTGTCAGGAAGAGTTTGCGTGTACGTGTGTGTGTGTGTGTTTGTGTATATGGAAGGAGGGGTGGTTCCACTACCTCACTGGGATTTACAAGCCAAAGCCCCTTGTTGATGCTGCCACTGCTGGGAGGAGATCCAGACTGTACAGATTGGCCGCAGTTTGCCGCAGGTTAGGTTTATCACACCTGACAAACGCTGACTCTCCCGTTAACAGACAAGACCATATGACAAAAAGGAGCTTTTTTTCCGTCTTTTTTAAAAACACAAAAAGCTAATTTATTATAGCTGTAATTGCTCGTTTGTTGTGCCACTCTACTGTAAAGAGGTGGTTCGCATTCCAAAGGGTATATGGAGCTGTGGAAAATTGTATTCACTGGTGAATTTACTCTCTTTCGTGGTCTTTCTATCGGCACTGGCTTACAAAGAAGTAAAAGGTGACTTTTTCATGAGGAACAACAGCAACAAGGAAAAAAACTTCCATGACAAATCTAAGCTTTTTACAAATGTAAATAATATCTTAAAGAAAAAGGAACCTGGAGAGTAAGAACAAAAAAAAAGGAGAATTATAAACAATGTAAGCGCTACATTGTGAAGGGGTTGTAACAGGAACTTTGTGCATTCAAGTATATCATGTTTATAGTCAAAAACAGTGGGGTGTATTTGCCTTGTTACACAATTTTTTTGGATGTAATTTGATAATAGAGGAACAATTCATGCCTTCTTGACATTAGAGGCTAGAATAATGACCATAAGTGCATGAAGGAATTCCAAATCCTTATTTTATTTTTTTGACCAAAATGAGCTTTTGAGGCGACTCCACTGCAAAAATCCTATCATGTTTGAGCCAAATATTTGGAGCATTCGCTCTCGAGGCCTCATCATTAAGCCAGAGAAACATTTGATATTTAATTTAGTCCATCATCGGACACTAAAACCCTCCGCAGAAACCAGAAATTATTTAAGCCTTGGAGGCGCTTCAAAGCTGCAGAACAACTAGGGAAACTCTCAATTCATCCACTTCTTTGTTTAAGAGAAAAGCCTCACGGAAAAAGAAAAAACAAACAAAAAAACAAAACAAAACGCTGACGTTCTAATTTTTTTTTCTTACCATTTTTATTTCACTAACGTTTTTTAGGACTGATATTTTCTGTGCTGGTTTATCCTAAAACGGCAGAGAGAGAGTGGCGTTCGGAGGCTGTGAGAGGCGGTTTTTAAACTGTAGGGTGCAGCAGTCGTCTTTCAAACAGGATGAGCTGGAAGCAGTGGAAGAGCTGAGGAGGGAGGTGGAGACGGAGGAGGCAGAGGAGACGGAGAGGCCCGAACACAGACTCCACCACCGCTCCGAAATGATGAGGAGGAGGAGGAAGGGAAAGGAGGAGGAGGAGGAGGAGGAGGTGGGGGGATGATGTGTAATTACAGACTACATACCAACACCCCGTTGTAATTTACATTACTTGGTGTCATGGAAAAATATTAGATGAAGATTGTTTCTGTCCACAGACTGTGACGGGACGCGGGGAACGACGCGCTCAGATCCTCCAACACACACATAACAAGCCACTTGACCAGTTAAGTTGCCATGATTGCGCCATTAACTGACACAGACCTTCAGCTAATTCGTGGCGTCACAGGCAGGCGGCCAATCGCGCGGCGAGGTTTTCCCTGTTCCAGGCCACGACGACACAAATAATAAAGAATCTGCTGCTTCAAAGCTCCCGTTTCGGCTTTCCTTTTGTTTCACCGCCCGGCAGTCAAAGCGGGTGCTGGGGATGCACGTGGAACTAACCGCTGATAAAGGTGTCCATATGGCTTCAATTTGAACTCAGCAATTCTCCAGATCTGTCATTACAAGAGGGTGGGGATTCTTCTTTAGGTTTGACCGCACGATCACCAAGAGGCTCGAAATGCCGGGAAGGAGACTGTTAATAAACGTTCTTGGGGAAAGGTGCATATGCAGAACGGAGCAGCCTCTTCGTTTACCTTTTTAGAATGTTAAAAATGGGCAGGAACAGTGTAAAAAGCAGGGGATTCTTGCATTTCAACTCCTAATATGTGGTCATTTGCAGAAAAAATTCTGCTGTCTGGTAATAAAATAAGTTCATCTTGTCTCAGTCACCATTTTTTTGGGAGCTAAGTTGCATGTTTAAAGTGAATGACACATTGTTTTGGGGGTTTTTTTTGTTTTCTTTTTTCTTCTTCTTCAGATGAATAAAACCAAAAACTGTCGGAAAGTAATCGCATTCCACGGCTGCTTCAGTATTTCAGAGGATTACATGGCTGCTTACAATTACATGCAGGTAGTCGCTAATCTGGACTGATTTATTCAGAGAGCGGCGCGCTCGGGCACAGAGAGCTCCTTTTTTTTTTTTTTTTTTTTTCCTGGGAGGAAGGCGTTTTTGTCTTCTTGTTTTATTAGAATCAGTGTGTCCGATGTGAACACAGCCGGCGATGCCGTAACAAGATGCAGAGACTAGAGATCGCTTAACCATGAAGCCTGCTCCTCCCAAAAACAAGCATCTGCGTGTGTGTGGTTCTTCTTCGAACGGCCCATGAAAGCATGTGTTAACCTGAGCCTTGAAATAAATATTGGTGGCCACGAGCAAGCCCAAAACAGCAAAACCCCCTCAAAGAGGTGATGCAGGGGTGCTCCTAAAAATCAAGTAAGGAGCCCTTAAAGTATCATTAACAGGATGCAGTATCATGAAATGCCACTAAAGGGCTTCTCTGATATCATAGACACTCTGACTGACTGACTGATTGTTTGTCTGTCTATCTTGTGTTTTTCCACTGGAGACCTCTTTTTTCCCTCCATTCTGACTGTTGCTATCGTAAAATTTCCCGCGTTCCATCAAAGCCTAAATGATTGATGTTGCCTCATATCAATCCACTTGGAAACAATGCTTTTATGCTTTATATGGGTTATATTTTCTAATAGTAAAGTAGTTTAAAGTCCTCTAAAATGCCTTGGAGTTCTAGCTAATTGTGGTAATTGGTCTTTTTTTTTTTTTTTACAAACTTGCTTTGGGTCTGAAAACCCTAAGTTGTTGTCATGACAAAGATCGATGATGCCTAGTTGTGAAAACACACAGGCACATGGGAGGATGAAATTTAGATTTGATTGAACGCCATTCCCAAAGGCTAATACCCCAAATAAGAACATTCCCTTGCAGCCTGTGCTTACCATTCACCTTCCACCTGCTGAAAGACAGGAGGTGGGGTCGCTTTACGACCTCGGCGCGACACTGACGCCGAACAGTGGCTGTCACATGAAGAAGACGCATCGCTAAATAACAGTGGTCTGATAACGGTAAGAAAGCACCATCAAATGTACTTCATAATGGTTTATGGCTGCCGTTTGCTGACATTTATATATCGCTTTTTAGTGGCCGGCCAATGAAACGCCGGCTTTGGAATAAAGTCGGCCGTGATTCATGTCTCTGCTGTGTCAGTCTTACATTAATATTATGAGCAAATCCATCATGTAGACCATCTATAATGAACAGATGCTATAAAAAACAATTTGGCATGACAAGGGGAGAGGTGGAGGGGGGGCAACATTGATGTTGCCTTGCAATGGACAGAGGATCTTAAAGTGTAGCGGCGCAGAAAAAGAAGCAGTCTCAGTGATCAGTTTCAGTGATTAGGATGGCTGGATCGAAGCTTATTGGAATCCATATTTTGCGTGAAGTTTGTTCGTGTCAGTTGTGGAGAATCCAACGCGTGGGCTTATTCCCTTCAGATATATGCTCTGTATCAGATGGGTCACGGGCTCATTTTGTTCCAGACGACTGCAAATCAAACTAATTTAATTTGATTTGCGTCTTTCAAGAGGTTTCTGATAAGTTAATATCACTTTTTTTTCCTGTTGCATATTATTGTAAATGTTGTTGTTATTTTCCATTATCCTCCTCGTTATCATTTTGCATCTATTTATTTCCAGTTTTGGGCTTTGGGTAACTTCTGTGTGCTGTGCTTCTGTGTCATATCTATTATTCTCTTCATCCAAACTGTTTCCTCGACTGTGTTACGTCAATGATTTAATTGTACCTTGACAGAATTATATGTACAGTATAATAAACAGAGGCAGATTCGATTTTTGCAAAGGCTGTTTGTTCTCTTTCCTTTATTTTTGTTCCCCTTTCCTTGCCGTAGGTTGAAAATGCCCAAATCAAAACGGACGATGAATGCAGCATTTAACGCTAAACTGCCAGGAACTGGTGCAAGTTAGGTCTAATCTGTTAAGCCAACTCTAGCTAAAACAGCTGGGTCAGAAAACATCCTAATGAGTGATTTGACATAAATTTGACATATAATATTTCTGTTTTTAAGAAAGGACATACGAGAGAAGGCACAAATCAAACTGACCTGATGAGCTGTTAGGAGTAAATAAACAAATAGACATCAGGGTAATGAAAAAGAGAAATTTTTAAAAAAGGGCATCTACTGACTGCAGGACAAGGACTCCCACTTCTGCTCAGCAACCATCCCAAATCTTCCCACAATACGAACCGAGAACGGACAGTTCACATCACACCCGGCACCGAAAATACTCCCTGGCTCCTGCACTATATTTGCCCAGCAGTGTACTATTTTGTGGCCAGACCACATGCAGCGGTCGTAGGTGTCTTCTGTCATCTTATATTGTGGGCACAGACGCGATTTTCTTTTTTTTCCTCCCATGTCTTCAACTGGGAGACATGTGTAGCTTTCTCAGACAGATTCTTTTAGCTTTCTGCCAGATTTCATGGCGCGGCTCAGCTGTGATTTCTACTCCGAGACCGTTCTGTTGCATCTGTTAAGTAGCCTGTGCGACGACGCAGGTGGTGACAGTCGGTGCGGTCTAAATACTTTAAAAAAGAAATGGCTGTTTGTGCCTCTGAGGAAGGCCAAAAAAGCTTGAACTTGGCTTCTAAAAATGAAGTGCGAGCTGCTTTCGAGGCAGAAATGATGGGATGGGGCATCTTATGGCACAAAATGAATGGCCCTGCACTAGCCTATCATACATGTCCATTAAAACATCATTTTAGGTGAGAAAATGTCTTTAAAAAACGAATCACTTTGAAGTTCTTCTGCAGATGAGTCGAACTGAAGATAAATTACAACCAACAAAACCATCTCATGTCTGGAGCCAACTTCTCACCCTCAAATATACTCATTTGAGTTTTGATGACTTGTGTTTGGATGAAGGTGCGCTTCTGTGTTGGAAAAATCTACACATTCTTGTTTTGTATGCAAAGACGCCTCCCTTGCTCAAGGAAATTTTATTTGTACGCCGCCTTTTTCCCCCTCGCTAATGCAACAAATGAGAATGGCGATCCAGGCCTCGGGAAATGCTCGGGCCCGGCAACTGGCGCTGTGATGTTTGAGCATAAGCTTCTTCTTTTAAAAAGCGTGTTGATTCTCCATACCCCAATATTGACCGACCGTCTCTGTTTGATGTATGCAATGCCCCACCAACAGACACACACACACACATTTTCATTAAACACCCCACTAGCGTGCAGACCCTGTGTTTGGGCTTAACTTGTTAGTTCTGCTTTCTGGAGTCGCTGCTGATGCCCCGAGATATTAGCGCACGATTGAGTACTGCGATGGACTGACTGACTGAGAGTTTGCACGGCCGACGGGAGAGCAGCCGCGTCAATCTGTCACCGAGCGCAAACACAAACTCCACCTGCGGAAATCGGAATAGAGTGTTCTTTTATTAAGAGAGAGGCAAATTGGGTTTGTCGTTTTTGAAGTGCCGGAGCTCAAATGAGAGCGCGCGCACACTCTGATGAGCTTGGTTAATTTCACATTTGGATATGAATACTAAATCTACGTTTGGCTTGTTAACATCCATTAGCTTTTGACACAAACAAATTGGGTGGAGCAGCCGATCAGATATGCTTAATTGGCTTTGATTTGACTGGTGAAAAGGTTGGTTCACCTCCATGCTACAAAAAAAACACAAAATTGTGTGAAGTGCTCCGACTAACGGAGGAATCGTGAAAGATCACAGGCATCTCATCTCCCGTTTTCTGGCTCACAACCTTGAGCAATGGCATCCCCAGATTGTCAGATTATTCCAGGAAATTGTGTGATTAAAAGATTCTGAGATACTTCAGAGAGACACCGCCTCTTTAAGGTGCTCTTTTAATGCCTTAACAAGTCAAGCAGCTGACTTGTTGTTGATTAGTCAAAATTATTTGTAAATCATTTAATACCACTTACTTTTCCAGCTAAAACCAGATTTTCTCTCTATACCCAACCCAGCCATATGTGTGCATATGTATATATGTATATGTTTTAAATAATTTGACTTTTTTACAATTAAAACAAACAAACAACCGTAGGTCTCGGCGTCACGATATGACTGCACACATTTCCTGCAGCATGTGGAACTTTTCACACATCTGTGGCCTTTCCAGAACATGCACCATGAAGGTAACTTTGCAAAGTTCACTCTGGATAAGAGGCGGAGCATGAATATTCATGAAAAATTAGCCCGGCTCACCATTCCTGATAGCGGGGCCTTTTCTCTGCCACGGTATTAGGCCTGTAAAAGAGATGAAAGGCTTGTGAGCCATCCCCACTTCCTTGGCCTTATACTGAGACACAATGGCCAACCAGCCGCTCAATTAGTCTGCCATCTTAGACTGACTGTTTGACAGGTCTAGCTAATTGTTAATCCCGCCATAACTGTTGCTCAGAGTAATTAATCATGTAACAAAAGGGGCTCTCAGTGAGGCGACCCCACCAGTGCAGATATGTGTGTCACACGAGTGAAGCGAGAGCTTACAGGCAGAAGGCGTCACGAAGGTTGTTCAATTTGCAGCCGAGGTTGATCAACAAAATATTTAATCTTCATTTGTAGCACCTTAGCCCACGTTTCGTGTTTTGCCCGGATGCGAGCGAGTGCGTGAGATCTCCTGGTTTATGTAAATGCGGTAGCCCCACAGGAACGGGTTCCAGGGGTCAAGTGCCATTCATCACGAGATGGAGTGTCATTTTCTGCACTTCATACGCAGGCAGCTGCTTAAGGGGAGGAAGAGAAAAGGAGGTATTCTTTGAGGGGGAAAGAAAAGGCATAGCTGAGGACAATCTCGGCTTCAGAGAGGAGATGGCAGGGACGTCGGGGGGGGGGGGGGGGGGACTGAACAGAAACACAAGGTGCCACTGTGTCAGTATTCAAATGTGAGCACAACCGGTGATGTCATTCACCTCCCTAACCCCACCTCGAGTCATAAGACGAGCCACATTCCTGGGAACGGGAAGTGGACACAAAGAGCCACCGTGTTTTGCAGTTTTGCAGCACTGACTCATTTTGTTGTGAGCCATAAGTGATTTTTTTTTTTTTCCCCCCTCGGTGTGTCCAAAGATGATTAATATCTGTTTTCTATCTCTGTGGCGAATGGTTGCAGCGGCAAACAAGAGCATCTCTTGTTCAGATGAAAAAGGAATTTTAGGCTCTCGGGCTTTTGGATCCCATAAAGGCCAAATTGGATAATTTGAGACAAAATGGACAGAGGTCATAGCTCATCTCTGTCCCTTTTTTTCTTTTTTTTTTTTGTATTTTAGTCACACAACAGATATGGTGTTCTTGTAAGGTTTGATGACCTTTCTGAGGCTCAAAGATTTAACGCACTTTATAAATAGAAGATCAAACTGATGGATCAAACGAAAGTTAATAATTTGCTCCTTGATTTTAACAATCGGCTGCCAACCATAACAGGAGCCTGTGTACTTTTTTTTTAAAAGGAAAAAAAAGAAAAAGATGATTCCAGCAACAAAACAAAAGCCTCCGGGGCGCCAATGGCCGACCCGCCGGCCGGCCGACCTCCACCGCCGCCGCCGCGCAAGACCAAAACACAAAAAACCTGAGACAATAAACAGAAACGGTTGGAATCCTTCCCTAATTTGACTTGCTCCACAGGTGGTCACCAGCTGCATGCGAACAGGTTACTGTGGGCCTCAACAGTGGAGCTGGGCTTTCATTTAAAGTGGAACAATGGGCAACTGCTCAGGTCCCAAAACTAGGAGGTCGTTTCTTTCTCCTTCCTCTCTTTTTTTTTTCTTTTTTATTTGGCAGTGCCTGGAGGTAAGTCGCCGCTTCAGACGTCAGACAGTGAGCGCTTTTGTCCCGATGTCTGTGCACAGAGATGGGGGCTATCAGAAATTCCCCTGTCTCAGTTCACATGATTCAATGAGAGCCCTGTGTGTCCGTCGGAGGGCTGTTCTTTTCTTGTCTATTCATGCTGTACACCGGAGGGAAAGACCCGGCTAGACTGAGGGCCTGCTTTAACTCACCCAACAAGACAACAAACTCTGCTGAACTCGGAATCCGTTTAACTCATAACTGCGCGGCTTCTCTCCCACAGAATGGCCCTTCAGTTTGAGGCAGACAACGGCCGCGCGCCAGTCTTTTAAATCTCTTAAGACTGCAGCCAGATCTCCTCTTTGAGATCAGTCTCATTACCCCAACTGTGGCCACCGGAGGAGTCCAGATAAACAGATAAAGAAGAAGAAAAAAAAAAAGATCCAGAGACGAGCACATGGTCAGATTAGAGAAACTTGTCTCCTCAGAAATGAAAGATGAATCTAAGCAGTGGATGTCTCGCAGGCTGAGAGAGTTTGTCCGATAATCCGCTGAATTGATCTTGTCCTCCTGAAAGCCAGGCAACATAAACATCCCACCGCCAAGTCTCAGATTACCTAGGACTTTCTCAAATCTAAGAAATCGCCTCTAATGGAAGTCACCGACACTGCGCGTGGATATGTGGCCCGAAAAATGCAATCATTTATTTTGTGGAGTAGAAAAAAGTAACAAATAAAAAGAATGTCATTGTCCAAAATGTGAAGTAACATTGTTGAATCTCCCATTGAAAAAGCCTTGGAGAGGCTTGGCTTTTTCTTTTACTGGCATTGTTTTACAGAAATGGTAGTTTCAGAGCGCGCACACTCTACAATGTCTGCTCTGCTTGATGCAGACAAAGTTTCGGTCTAATTAAACGGCATCCTTTTCTTTTTTAATGTTTTGTGGTTTTTTCTCTTTTCTTCTGTCCTCTAAACCAATGGAGATATATTTAGACATTCTTCTGGAATATCTTCACTTTCAGAGTATTAAAAGTGAAAGGTCTGCACAGTTTTTAAACTCACCGGTCGCCACTGCTACAAGCCGTCCCAATGTTTATGACACACACATCGATGTTCAACTTATATCAGCCGTCTTGAAACTTCTGCCTTTGTGTGGACAACTGGACGAACTCGGATTTCAGAGGTGCTACTGAACAAGTTTGGTTTTTCGACCAAACTTCTGAGGAGGATGGGGGACACAAAAAAAAAGAAGAAAGGATGACTGGTGACCTCTCCAGGGTCAGGGCTAGGGTCAGCTGGGACAGGATCCAACCCCCAGCCCCCACAACCTTGTTGGGAATAAGCCGTATGGAAAATAGGTGAATGGATGGATTTACCATGGGTTCAGGGGTGATAATGTATATTTTAATAGTGGTATAATAACTGATTCAGTGTTGGTTGGTGATGTCTAAGTCTTATCCTGTTCACCTTTTCCCCTTAACCAAAAGTTATTAACAGTCAAGATACCGACTCTGAAGCAATTCTGATTATGCATGTTGCCTTTAAGCGCACGGGCTCGAATGCTATTAATTTATGTATTTTTAATGCAATCCCATTATTTTCCATCGTTCCCCCTCAGAGGGGCTCAGCTGACGAGTCATGGCAACAGCGCGCTGTCCCTCGTGGTCACCTTAAAGCGCGGTCAGGGCGCTCGGCCCTAAAATAAAACTTTCGTCCCCCGCCCCCCGTCATCGCATCCGCAACTTGCCCCGCGTCCCTTCATTTACACTCAGGGGCGGCTGATGTTTGTTGTGAACAGGCGCTGTCAGAGAGGATAAAGAAAGGTTACCTGGTGGCTGAGAGCGAGAGGCTTTACACCAGCAGATTTATCCACGCTGATGTTTTGATGTCACCGCCGGCTGCTCCGGGCACTCTGCTGCTGCAACCAACCAAACTCCAATCAAATCTTTGAAGTAGTCATGTATGCATAAGCGCCGTCTACCTTAATGCTGAATAATTAGCAAGTGAGCACGCAGCTCAATGGGATTGCCACCTCGGGGCTAAACTTGCTTTTCCTGCTTTGATCATTACACTAATTAAATCTGGCTCCCTTGACGTGTCGAGGGCTAAAAAACAGGTAGGTGTCATGGGCACCTCGACGGAGACAGAAGCACCTGGTGTGTGTGAGCGCTCCAGCTGTCAGCGGTGATGCCCTGAGCCTCTGACGGCGGTGGCGTTAATTCGAACCGATGTCCCACAGGGGGAGGGAGGGGAACAACTCAATCGTAAGACACCCCGGTTCTCCGGTCTGGAGGCGGGCGAAGCTGCAGCTTTGGCCAGAGGAGGAAAGAAGTCATGTTGTCAGACCTCAGTGTCAGCTCGCGTCATAACCAGCGCCTGGGGGGCAAATTAGAAGTGTGTTTCGAGAGATGTGTCAAAAGCGTTCTCGGTCCACATCACAGAAGAGGAATCGTGCGAAGAGGGACTTAAACCAAAGTCAAATGCCAAGAGGAGTCAGAGCAGGGACTCACCTATGATTTATTTAACTCGGAGTGGCTGCAAACTATGAATAATTACACGTCTGAGCGTTGCTGTGTTGTGTGTTTTGGAGGCGTTTTACATGCAAAGCTCGTGTGGCCCTGACTGCAAACGCCTCGTGGTCAAACAACTTCCTCTCTCAGTGCGCTGATGACAAAGGTCAAAGGCCTTCCGGGGGTAAATAAGGTTTCATGGGCGCCCACATCAGCCATGTGAACTCTATGCGCAAGATGCGTGCATCATTTTGGCCCGTCGCATCATATATTAAAAAATCAAACCAAATCAAACACAGATTCTAATGAATAACGGGTGGAGGCCGATTGGAGATTTCAGATCTTGATAAACAAGATGGTGGCTTTGGTGTCAAAGATGCCGAACACGGCCCAGAGATTCTACTTGTCCAGCATGACAGAGGTGTTTTTACAGAAAAGTAAACAGATGCTGAGTGGAGAGACAAGTTAACCAAGATGAGACAATGAGACTAAGCAGTCCTCACTGAAAACGGCGGCTGAGGAAAGACAGGGACGGCACAAGAGCACAATACATGTCACGCTCGGGTGAAAACGAGTGGCTGTCAGCGGCCAAGAACTGCCCTTCAGATTCCATTTGAAGGTAGATCTGCGGGCTAAATGCAGCTCCGCGACAACACAACTGCAAATGAGAGTCACTGTCACTGTCTGCTGTTGGACCTCTGCCACTCGGCCTGCCACAGATTCTCACAGATACCGAAGGTGGTGCTCTAACAGGACAAGAACACGTCCAGAGAGCCTGAGTCAACTAAATAAGATGTGAACTCTCTCCATGAAGACAGACATGTGATTGGCCATAGTGGCTGCGGACCAAACTTGGAAAAAAAGAGTTCCGACTCTCTGATAACTATAAAGCCCAATGAATGGGCTCCTGTAGTCCAAAAGCTCTTAAAGTCTGTTCAAGCACAGCTGTTAATTAACAAGCCAGAACCAGAGCAGAGATCAAAACTTTGTTTTTGTTCTTTCTCTGTACTAAAAACAGCCGACGACTCAAAGGGTAGTAACAGAGAATTGTGCCGCTGTTTGTGCGCCATTGCATGGAGGGCAATAAAAGGAGGTCATCGAGGTGACTGAACGCTGAAGAACACAATTTCCACCCATTCCTGTTTTAAGAAATGTTTACATCATTTTGTCTCTTCTAATTCTCCGAACGACGAGTGGACAGCTCAGTGCATGACAAGCAGTGGGCTGCGGGGCAGCAAAGGCTCCCTATCCGCCATGGAAATGAGGCAAATGACATTAATTTCATATGAAATAATCTAGATTGTGTTTGTTGGATCTGCTCAGATTCAAAAAGCACTTTCTGTCTGGGCCCAGAGGCCTTTTACTCCACATCCTCATCCAGCGCCCCACACCACAGAGTGTTCAGTAGCAATTAGTGTCTTCAATATGTCGAACCATCCCACATACCTGTTTAATCAAACCGTTTTCTGGGCACGTGTTCAACCTTGAAAGGCGGCGTTTGAAAGGGGGCCTCGCGAAACACAAAAGCGAGTAGTCCTCTGAAGCTCCTTTTGATCTAGATCATTACCGTTTTTGGAATCAGACGCTGACATAAGGCCAGGGTTTTGTTGCCGCACTCCTGGATCCCGTTCCTGTGCGGTGGAAGTTGAAGATGTTTGGAAAATTGCTCCGATTATAGTGTTCATGTGCCATTTCATGCCGGTTCCAAGAACAAGGGGAGCCGCAGCCAAACCAGACTACGCCGATAAAGGCTGGCGGAACTGGCCGTGCTTCCATGGACCACATGGTGTCCTCATCTAGTGGACACGTTTTATTATCATGGTAATCGACTTTGCAATTCCGGTGTGAGCAGCCCCACTCGGCCCCATCTGAAACAGAGAGATCTCAGGACCAATTAAAGCAGAGTGTATCAAAGAACAATGGCTATAATGGACATGACAAATGAACAAGACCACCAGTTCATCCATCAAAACTTCTCATTGCCCTTTCGACCTCCTCTTTTTTTTTTCTTTTTTTTTTTTTTTTAACTCGGACCCCATTACAACCCTTCATTAAACTTTGAATCCTGGCTTTCTGTTCAGGTTTTGGCCCCGCGTATCAAAGGCCGGCTCGACGGTGGAAAAAGTCGCCCCGTCCAGCGGTGTGTTCAAAGAGGGTTGGGCTTCTCATCGCTCTCCAACGTGACCTCGAATGGATCCTTAGCTGTCTCAAAATCGCTTCACAGAGCTTGTGATGGTCTTCAAACCTTTATTTTGTATTTTCTTGTTTTTTTAAAGAAAAGAGCCTATCCTCGTCCCATCACCAGTCTCTTTGTCTATATCCTCTTTTCTCCTCTCTAAGCCTTGGAGCGCTGATGCCCGCGGGCAGCATTTTGGGGAGGAAAAAAAAGAAGAAGAAAATCACAAGAAATTCATTTCCTCCATGGATGGAAAATAACAAAGGCATTCCTCATGACAGGCCTCCCTTCCTGTCATCTGCAGGGCACAAGTCTTCAAGACCTATTAATAGAACCCCCCCCTCCCGTTCTCCTGTTTGCTGCTTTATCACAACCAGACTGCTGCAGAGCTCTCATCAGGTGATTCGATTAACAAATTACAGACGTGCAGGAAGTCTGAGAGGGAGTTGAGGCAAAAGGTAAAACCCAGTGGGTTTCTCTTTCCAGAGCAGGAGGTGGTGTTAAATATTCTGTCTGATTATTCTTTACCAAGCAGGAGATTTCTGACCTAGTTCAGAGTAATTAGCTTTACAGTGTTGGGCCACTCTTGTAAACAAGGGTATTTTCCTGGTGAGATAACTTTTTTTTTTTGGTCTGTGCAGCAGCTCTCCGTTACTTGGCGCTAAGGCTCAACAGGGATTATCTCCCATCTGAAGGAGATACCTATCAGTAGATATTCCTGGCTTTAATAACCCCCCATCCCCCCGGGTGCAGAACTGGTGGCTTCTTTATAGGGCGCAGGTGCTTTATGAAGAGGCAGGCAAAAAGTACTTTGAGATTAACAGCTAAACAAGTACTGTACCACATTCTTTTTTCTACTGCGAGAAGAGTATCGGTTTGTAAGGTTTTTAAATCACAGCTGTGTGCATTTAGTGACATTTTGCACATGTTCGGGGTTCTGAAACATAGAAGAGGGCCCATTTGAGAACTCAGATCTTTGAATTTCTTATTGAATCATTAATTGTCAGGGGACTTGGGACGATGGCACCACAAAGAGGATTTTTTTTAGCAAAAGGCATTTCACTTCACTATTATAACTATCTTAAAGATTTAATCCATAAATTCAAGAAACTTTAAATAAGGGATATTCTTTTTCCTTTTTTTTGTGAGGCAGCTTTGGAACAAAAAGGGTAATGAGCCAATCTTTGGAGGGAAATGATCATGGTGTTGTGTGTAACTAAACAAAGACACCAGAAAAAAGAGAAGAAAAAAAAAAAAACACAAGCCCGGTCCAACTTTAGGCCAACAAAGAGAAAACAACCCAAAAGTTTGTTGTGAGCCAACATTTGATGGGAGGACAAAAAGGCAGAAACCTGCGAGTAGCTTCCTCAAAGAGTTTTTAGCCCCGGTGTCCATGGGAAGAACCCCAGCGGAACAGCTGCAACGGCAAGCCATGGCTCCTCATGAAAGGTTTTGCCTGGAGGAGGGGAGGCGAACGACTTGATCGCGAAGAAAGTCAATTGTTCCCCCGCTGAAAGGCAAAAAGCCCAGGAGGAGCTGCACCATGGTGTGTGGGACATATCAAAATATTTGACAGACTTCAGCATTATGAAAAACCTCCTTTTTTTCCGGGGGAGGGGGGAGGTTGGTTTTGTTTTTCCACCCACCACCGACCTGTCACACTCCCATCAGGCCCCCTGACTGGCCCGTGTCATTGTTTGGGCCCTCAGAGTTCAAAGCAGGCCCTTTAGGAGTTGCTCAGTGTGCATTGACACCATGTAATGAAATTAGCAGTTGTTGCGAAACAGGTTTCAATCTAGGGGTTCAAGCCAAGACCTATTGCCCACTGTTCATGAATCACCTCTTTCACCGATTTATGGCAGACAGTCTGGGGCATTGTTGGCGCTGTCGCTGGCCCGTCATTCAGCCAGGTAGTCCCACCGAGAATAAAAGAGCCTTTTTTTCAAAAGGAAACCTGGCTCAAAGCGCATTGACAGCAACACAAAAAACTCCTAAGTCAAGTTTTACGATCAAAGGGGTCAGTCCAGCCTGGCTGTGAATGAAGAACTTTTTCTTAAGTGGAGCCATGCTGAATAACTCACTTGAAAATTGATAAGTCATTAAGGGAGTCAGTTTAACTGATTTACTATTATCTATTAACTTGTCATTGCTAAAATATTGTTAATGTGCACAGTTTTCATTAAGTCTCCAACTTAACCAGGGGGGTTAGGTTAGAGCTATGAGATCTTAAGACAATTTGGCACAAAAATCCACAAGTTTTGTTCTTAAAGTCAAGCGGTTTGCCCCAACATCTCGATCTTCTCTGGGCCACATCTGACCTTTACTACCCTTCTCGTTATCAACATCAAAGCGGGATTGACACATCTAACCTGACTTAAGCCTCGCTTAGGACCCCTGGGCCACATATGAGCCAAATAACACTCCCAGGTACAATTACTTAGCCACAAATAGCCCAAATTAGCGCCCAACATGTCTGCCACATCATTAGAGTAATGACAAGAAAAATTAAAGCAGAAGGAAAGATATCCACAAAAAAAAACATCATCTGGATTCCTGAAGACCTACTTTTTGTTGCCACAGAAATTCCCAAAAAATCTGCTGCAAAAAGACTGCAGGTACCTGAAATGCCCCCAACTAGGCCACCGAACATGTTCACATATAGCTAAATCACAACAAATGTCTCTTTCAAAGACACAGATCAAATCAAGCCCATTATTCATTATATTCAAGTCATAATCCAATAAAATAAAAAAAAGAATAATTGAAGTCCAAATCCCCCTAAATCACATAATGATGTTAATCGAAAGGAAAACAACACATCTTACTGAAGCTGGCCTTCGACGTAACCCTGTCTGATGTAGCTGGTGGGGTCTGCCGGTGTCACCTACCGACCCCAAATGAACCCGAGCGCGTTTTTAATCAAGCTCTAACTCTACATGACAAGGTTTAGCGAGCATACATGTTATGAAACCTCTTTATCTGCAGTGTATTGAAACCGGTGAAACGTTTTTTTTTTCACTTATCACCTCCACGACAAGCAGGCCGAGTCCTCCCTTAATGCACAGCACGTGTGAGCTGCCTGCGCGTTAACAATGGCCTGCGCGGCTTACCGCCGCTTATCATGAGTGTGTGTGGAGAGGCAGCCAGCCCGTGATGCATGTGTTTACGCATGTGTATTCATGCGTCTGCGTGATGCATGTGTTTATTTTGCCTGCGCGCGTGCGTGCGTGCGTGTGTGTGTGAGTGCGTGTGCGTGCGCCTCCAGGGCCTGTCTCCTAACACACACACACACAAACACCTGAAAGTGATGGCTTTGAATCACTGGCAACCCCACTGCTAATTTATTTGCACTGGGCATTATGGGAATTAATGTACCTGACATTCAATGACAACAGCCGGTGCTTTGTGGCCCCCTTTTTTTTTTTTCCACGCATTTCAACACATTGCTGCCGTGCACGCTGCTTGCTGACTGAAAAACGTCCATCTTCCTAGCTGGCAAAAAAAATAGAATAAAAAGAACATTTTTAAAAAGCACGCACGCTTTTGCACACCAGGCTCTGAACCTCTAGGTGCGGGAGGCTGTTAGCAGTGGCTGATGATAGTAGCAAAACATTAACATAATAATTAGTGTCTTGTAATTGTTTCATTAAAACCAGTTGTTCCATTTCTCCTCTTGTTCTCCCAGAAGACGCGAGGCGCCGTTTGGACGTCAGCCAAAAGGGAGGGCTGGGTCCGTGTCTGTGCCCGCTCAAGATGCTCGCCTGCTCGCCGGGACGCCGGAGAAGCTGTCGGCAGAGGCGGCGTGAGCGCTCGCTCCGGCCAAATGAGGAGGCCAAAAACAAGAACGTGGGGTCGCGGGAGGGCGGCTGGCAAGTCGGGCCTCGCAAATTGGAGATGTGGGAGAAATCTCGCCGCGAAAACAACAACATCAATGACGACAATAAACGATGTCGCCCATCCCGGCGTTCGCGTGATCTCGCATGTCGAAAAATTCCAGCATGTGTTGCGTGAAGTTGCTCAATAATGAACTAAATCCGGTGCATGATGTCAGGCCTTTTAAAAGGTCACAAAGCGTAATGGTATTGGAAGCTGGCAGTTCATTTAGAGCTGCAAATACACACACAAGCACTGATGCATACACAGAGACTGCCTTCATTTACACACACACACACACACGCTGATTTGAGCCCACTCTCATTAGCATTTTAAAGAGGAATTTCACTCGTTTACCGTTTAGTACCTGCCAGTCTGCATTTGTGAGCGTGAGCGACTCTTCCTAAAGCCACCGACCGAGGGAGTGAAACCTGTGATGCCATTTACATTTAAATCATGCAGCCACTTGCAGTGCACGCAGTGTGTGTTTGTATGCTTGTGTGTGTGAGACGGAGTGATTGTGTGGGCAGACAAAAGCCGATTGAGATGTATTTTACATGTATGAATATATAAACCTGCGCCCTTCGTCACGCTTTCTGCTCACCTCAGGTTGGTTCCCACTTCTGAACTGAGAGCGGGCGGAATTTTTTCTCTATCCTCAGAGTCAGTTCAACAGACCAAGACCCAGTTATGTCGCAATTCTTCACTTATTTCATCACATTCAAAAACAACCGCAAAAGCCACACTTTTTTTGGTTTTCAGTATCCCTTTTTTGCAATTTGAACTCAGTTACATATGGGAGGCAAGATGAGATTCAAAACCCAAACTGAATTTCTGAGATAAAGGCAACCTTTGACTGACGCCTAACACAATATTCCTACCATCATGATTCTAGGTAGACCTTATATGTGGATCGACTGCAACCATGAATCAAGAATTCCACTGATAACCAAAAACTGTGAAGTAGTATTAATAATTCAAGTCTACGACATTCAGGGCCATTACTGGACATTCGAGAGAGGAATTGGTTGTGGATGTTGTTCAATGACATGATTCTAGAGAGATTTATTTGAGTATAACAGGTAACAGGGTGTTATCCAACCTCATCAAAGACACAAAGGTGAATGCAAAGAAAATTAAAAGATTGAAGAAAAGATTTGATGACGCAACTTTAAGTTGCCCTCCCTAAAAGAAGCTGAGAAATCTTACAATTCTTGTGCCGGCAAAACACTGGTAAAGCAGGATCAAAAAAGAAAAAGAGGAATAAATTACCAAAACGGCCCAAGAAATATTTCCTGGAATATTTTCTACAACTATTAAATTGATTTGTGACAGGGAAAGAGTGCCAGGATTGGGTATAAAATGAGTATACGACAATTCACCGAAAACTTAATCTTTCTAAGCAAAAATGGTTTGTGGCTATGGAACCAAACAAGGCAAAAGAATCAGCAGTCAGTGCTGGGAAAAAAGATGTTACAAAATATTTCTGGGACAACTACGGGACACAATTTAGCAAAAAGACTTAGTTAATTTGGGCTAACATGCCTCGACCCCAACTTTATTCCGTTTGTATTTGGTCAACACAATCCAATCCAAATCATTGGACTGAACTCTCACCTGTGTCTGGGGATTAAATGCTCTTGAGGATTTTTGTTGCAATTGAGACATTTCCCAACTTTTATGAGAAGCTGTTTTTTTTTTTCTCAGCTTTTCTGGACCGTTTCAGTGAACTAGCCCATCAAATGAGGTGAAAATCAAAGTTTTCGTTCTTTATTCCATACCCTGACCCCTCGCTGATAGCTGGAAATAGGCCGAATGTCTTCCCTGACATGAGCAACCCTAACAAATGCAAACAATAAGCCCACAAACCGCTCTGACAGCTCTGAAACAAATGCGCAGAATTCAGTTTCAATTTTCCCGCAGTGTTTTTGTGTCCCTGAACATGTGTGTTCAGCCAGATGACCTCGCACACACACACATGCACGCTGTTGTTGGTCTGCAGCTGCCTGCTCTCCACTCCATCTTTCTCGGTGCGTTACTTTGAGGAGGCATGGGAGGCAATAAGAGGATCATTGGCCAAGTGCGAGGGGGGGCGGGGGAGAGGGCATATCCATGTGTGTGTGTGTGTGCGTGTGCGAATATGTCTGTGTGACAGCCTGTGTCACACCACCAGATAGTTAGATACCACCAGCGGGGATTTGACATTTACTGTTTTTTGACAAACCTCTGACGAGAGGCTCCCGCAGATCATTATCAAAGCATTCCTGTCTGCATAATCAAGACGAATGCATCTGAGTACAACCATGATCGTTTTTGGTGGAGGAGCCACTCTTGAGGTCCCCCCCACCCCCCGCATGGGAAGGGGGTGCGGCGTCAACTCGCTTAACACATACATTTCCATTTTCCCAAAGACAGATTTGTTGGCAGCGTGGAATATAAAGCGACGCCCCTGCGCTGACAATGTTTCTGTCAACTTATTGAATCTTCGACAGAGGAAGGGGGCAATCTCGGAGGCAGAGCGCAATCTAAAACATTGATAAATAAATACGGGAGATATGAATGCCGTTGTTTGTTTGTTTGTTTGTTTGTGCTGGGTGTCGACTTGATCCCGCGCGCCTTACAAACCCGCCTTAGACTGATTGGTGTCGCGCACTGCAATTAACTCCGTGAACGCCGTCTATAAATCAAACTTCCTGAACCCGGCGTGGAGGAGATGATGTTTTTGAAATTAGCACCATCCGCCGCTTGCAGAGGGGAGGATGGAGAGGGGCTGACGTCGGAAATAACGGCCCCTCTAATATCCGATATTCAGGAGGCAGGCAGTGACAAGTTTTTCACAAAATCACGTTCATTCTTCGGGGCGCGGTGGGGGGAAAATATGCGCGCGTTCATTTTCTTCCAACCGACGGACGCACTTAAAAGAAAAAAAAAAAAGATCTTAACTGATCGCCCCGTTAGCTTGCAATTGAGGCATCGGGCGCTTTCCCCGCATTTGCCTCCCCCTTCGTGACATGATGAGCCACGAGCTGCTGTCACAGCCGTCAGTGAGGGGAGCATTTGGGTCCATCATCATTCTATTCACAATCATGCTCGACTACTTGGATTAAGAGAAACACTTATTTGCTCACGTGGTCCGGGCAGAGCAATACTTCTCTGGCCGCGGCCCCGCGCGGCGACAGAATGCTTTATTGCCTTACTTATTCATGTTTCATTTGCAATTCCTTGTGAGCGTATGCATCCGCAAACATATACAGTGTGCGTTTGTGTTTGTGTGTGTTTTCCACTGCAAGAGCGGCTGATAACGCTAATCCTGTTTACTTCACTTTTCCTCCCCTCCACTATTTTAAATATACCTTACGCCTTCCTCCACTTCAAGGCGTAGCCGTGGAGGAGAGCGCGGCCCCTGCCCTGGTGAGCCAGCTCTCTCTCTCACACACACACACAAACACACACACACACACACACACACACACATAAGAACAAAGAGAGTACCCCCCTCCCCTTCCATATTTGATTCCTTCTCTGAATATGTAAAACACAGCAACAGCAGCAGCAAAGTCGACGCTAAGAAATTACCAGAACTATCTGGGCCATTGACAGGCCTCCCCTGTGGTCAAATGGGCTCAGGCTGTGTTTGGTAAGTTGGTCTCTGTCGGCTCTGTGTAGATAACCAGCAGGGAGGAGGAGATGTATTGGGGCGAACTCTGGCACTCTAGCGTGGGGAATTTATGCGACTGTGACTGCGCCGTCGCACTTCAGCCCTTAAAGGCTGAGATATGCGCCGCTCAGAGCTCGCTTCCTGCCGGCTCTGTTGTCGGAAAAGCCGGCTCTCGTAGCACGCCGCAAGTTTTTCCAACTGCTTTGTCCGATTTTGACCCATGGTTTCAATAAAGGCATAAATCCTGCTCTTTTGACTGTTAACTTTACATGATTGAGCTTGCATGCAGCAATGACACTTTTAGTCTGAAACACAATCTGTTTTGTGTTGGGATGCCTTCACCCGCTAAAGATCACCGAAAAGTTTGTGGGGTTTTGGTGGCCTCATGCACTAAGCAATGTCAGAAAAATGCATCGGTGTTTATAAAAGAGAAAGAAAGAAAAAAAATGAGGGCCTCCATTGTCCTTACACTTTCCATTAATCAGCTGTGCCTCTGACAATATAAATATTTCCGAACATTTTTAAGTGGATTAGTGGTTAGAATTTCAGAAAAACCTACTGAAGAAGGGGGGGGGGACCGAAAAGAGCAGAAATCTTTGAACTAACAGACTTTCCAGAATTACCGCAGTTACTTGTAAAAAAAAATGTAATAAATAAATTTCCCAACGACCGTTCGGCAAATGTCTCTCGAATATGGGCTGGACTTCCGCTTTTGCCGGTTTAGATTAAGGTTTTACTTTCAGGTAGCCATCGTGTGAAAGCAGTCTCTGCATCCACCATCGTGACAGATCTGAATCAAGAGCATGCTAATACATCAGCGAGGGCAAGCAAAAACAAAACAAGATATTGGAGACCGAGCTCGGCAGCTATAAAACCTAACCAGCATTTTTCACCTCTTGCAATCCGGAACTCATTACATCAGGTCAAACATGGTTTTTGCGCAGCATGTCGTGTTGCTCTCTTTTGCTTTGAGTTATAAGAGCTCCTAGCTTTAAGCCTCAATTACATTTTTAATGCACATAGCCTACCCAACCAGCTCTCAGACACACAGAGCTGACAAAAGTTGTCATATAAGCAGGCCTTTATGAGCTGTAAAAATGCATATTAGATGGATTTCTCCTCTTCAGAAAAAGGAAAGTGTTTTTTTTTTTAACGTTCAAATGCCTAATGTAAGAAAATCCTGACATACGATATCTTGGTCTTGAGAAAGCAAAGGAAAAATGACAAGTAGATTATTAAAGTATTTTCTTTGTGGAAGGAAGACATGCCCTCAGCTCATTATAGCCCCCTTTTAGGTGATGATATTTTGAAGCATTTGTGATTGCCCTGACCCACTGGCGCTCGCGCGGCCCCTGTTGGCCCGCCACCGGCGTCGGGGGAGATCCTGATTCACAGAAGCCATGGCTGCTCCTCAAACCCGCCGGCAGATGCTCCCTCTCTCCAGCCTCGCCAGCCGGCAGAGTGCCTCCGCTGACATGCCTGTGTGTCTGTCTGCACGGCTCAGTCTGTCCATTCGTCCATCCATCTGTCCGTCAAGCAGGAGAGGGCCCGAAGCCTCGGCCGCTTTAACGCACACCGATGTTTAAGATTAAAGCCGGGGAGGTATCTGTTCCACGGAAGGGGGGGATATGCAGGGTGATGGGAATATTATCTGAATCAGAGAGGAAATAGTTCATGGAAGGCAATATGTTCCCATGAATCATTTACCGGGTGACGTGTTTCAGTGCCCACGTTGGCTGATAAATGATTGATGGCAACATGTTGCCGTTCTGAGGCTTTTTCCTGTTTCTGGGTATTTTGAGACAGGCGGCAACTGTTTAGGTCAAGCAATCTTAAATCCGGACTAATTTAGACTTTAACTCAATGAATGTGAGATGATAGTGTACATGACAGTGTCACATGACCTCGCGGGGTCCCTTTATGAACACATCTAAAAAAAAAAAAATTCTGCATGACCGTCGTATCGTGCCTCAGACATCCCAAAAAAAATAACCACTATCTGGTAGAGATTTAGAAAAGAGATCAACTACAATTTCCGTCACAGGACGAAAGTGTTTTACCCTGCTCTTTGTGTGAAAGGCAGCTCATTTAGCAGATCAGCTTAAAAAAAAACAAAAAAACAGGAGGTCTTCTGAGGTCGGCCACTTGAAAGAAAGCAAAAAACAGTACTGGCACAACGTTAATGGCATTTTCAACAAACTCTTTGGAGTTTTGATTAAATGAGCATGCGATGCTCCCCATAACACCAGCTACCCTTCATCAAACCCTTTAGGACAGTTTGGAGGATGCAGTGACTTTTCCTACCCCGAATTTTTGTTCCTGTTGGGCTGTTGCAATAACAACAGGGTTTATTCTAATACAGTGATAACAAAGCAAGTCTTATGACCCAGTGGTCTAAGAATATTACACCGCACTTCACTTTAATTGCATTTTTGCCTATCATAGTCTAGTATCAGCATTATCGGCAAATCCAGTTTGCCAAAAACTACCAAAAAACAGTTGAAATCGTTGCATCAACGGCAGTGGGAAGCCTTTTAATTTGCCATTAGTCTCTTAATCTTAGGTCAGCATCCACCTTCATAAACAAAAATTAGTTCAAGGTGTCGTACAGGCAGAGCTAAACAGTTGCTGTGGTAATATGAGGGATGCTCGTCTAAATTCCAGTTCAAACCAGACTTGTATATGAATTCCATTCCTTAACTCCAGAGCACACACATCACTTGATATGTAAAACCGCCAATCCTTTTTTAATTCCTTTTAACGGACAAAAAAATATATTAAAGAGAGCTTGTGTTGTACATTTTGTGACAAAAAGTGAGGTGATAATGACCAACCTGGCTTGTCCTTTTTACAAGAATAATTCAAGGCAAAAACCACACGAACGGGAAGTGTGGACACGCTGCGTTTGCTTCCTGCTAGGCCTTCCAAAATCGCATATTCTAACCAATGGGGAACTTTGTTGACTGTACTTGTTAATGAATAAATCATACCATTAACGACTGTTTGTGTTTTTGTGTTTTTTTCTGGTGCTGATGAACCCTGGAAAGGGGTGCTGACCATCTGTGGTCTTATGTGTGTGTGTGTGTGTGAGTGTGTGTTCGTCCAGCATCCACTGGGGGAGACTCGGCTGCTGCCCCACTTTCCTCGCTCTCATGTCGGACCGGGACCATCTGAACGGGGCTAGAGACCAGCGTCACATGTCTATTTCTGGCGGCCGGAGCCGCCGCTGCCGGAGCTCAGTGCCGCAGTTGTTTTCCAAAGCGTGCGGGGTGATCGATGATAATGAGGAAGGACATTTTAATTAGGGCTGCTGCAACCTGTGGGGACGCCATGCGGGCCCACGCAGCGGGGGTGCAGCCGGAAGGACGGGAGGGTGTCTGGTCACCATCACACCTCCTCCTGGGGGGACCGACTGGTGGATGTCTCACCGCATTTTTCTTTTCTATTTTTTTAGGTGGAAATTAAATCAAAGAAGGCCTCACTTTGATGAAACTCAATTCAATTATAGTCCACGGTTTTCCGGTGGAGTTAAGAGCCATCGGAATGTGCATCCGACGTGGTATTCGGGAAAAAGACGCTCGAGAAGAATGAGCCAATCAGCACTAAGTCCAGCGGTGATGCATTTTATGCATTCACCCCTGCTACCAATTTCTGACATGTAAACATCATTCTTATCAACTTCCAGAGAAGCAATGATGACTGAAGTTTTGTCTTTTAAGTGAGCATTTGATCAGGAGTGACCTACTTTGTTTTTCAGAGGCTATATTTTCTTTTCTATTTTTAATTACATGTGTTTTAAATGCTTGGTTTCGGTCAGGCAGCAGTTCCCCTTCATTTCCAAGTCGTTTCCAAATTAAACCCATAGCTTAAGATTTTTTAAACCTCATCATGGTCAGTTATGATTAAATTGTTATTTGTGTGCCCTAAAAATAATGCTGATAAACAGTAAACAAGGAGGCATCATCAATAGTGCATCATCTCCCAGCATCTACTTGTACAACAGATTTCTGCTTTATTTCCAAATGAGACATCTGGTGCAGGAAAGGGAAACCTCACTAACAACAACTGTGCATTATCCATGCTAGGTGTCATAGATATTGTCCATCTGCACGATTACTATGACTCTCCTTTCCTGTTTCGTCGTGCGGACAGGCTGTAAAAAATAAATAAATAAATCACACTCCGCCACCACGTTTTGCATGGTGAAGCCTTGCTGTCCTTTCCACACATGCACATGCTCGCAAAGTGTAAACAAGCAAACATTCCTTAACAGGATACGGCAGCGGGGGCCGGCTTGGGAATTTCGTTTAAAAAAGTCAAATTATTTCCACGTAACTGTAACTTTCGCTTTCAAGCAGACTCCAACTCTTTTACCTCAGTATCTTCTTGCTAACTTTTTTCCTTTTTCAGCAGGGAATTATACATTTTTATAATGGTTCCCTTTTTGAGGGATGAGAGAGGAGACAGCATATGTTTCTGAATGACAACCATGCACATTCCTGACATGCATCCTGGACAAGCGTGTTTCAGCCCTTCCTGCCATGCCTGCAGGTTGTTATAAGCTATTTGCACATTGTGAAATCAAGTGATAAAAGAAAAAGAAAGTCAAAAGAGGATAAAACTCATAAGATAACACGAGATCTGTCCAAAACTGCCCGCAGGAAAGGGCAGAGTTGGAAAAAGATGAAACTCATTAAATAGCATTTTCGAAAGGAAAAGGAGGAGAGAATTCTGATGAATTCCACAAAAAGAGGATGTTTGGAATTAATAACCAACTCTTTCGTTTCGGATTTGGGCGTTAATACTCGCAGGTCTCGCAGATCATGGAGAAGGATGAACTTGAACTTTTAGATCATAAGCAATCACCGGCAAGGAGGCAACTCTCCCCAAAATCCCCTTTGTTTCGAAAATGTTTATGTATGTCAGAGACATGCGAGAAAATAAATCTTTCATGAATGCAAAAAGATTTCATTTTATATGCAGTGGCTATATGTGTGCGCTCGATGAAAAACAAAGCAATAAGCCCACTGCCACTCTGTTTAATATTCACCCTACATCCCCAAGCAAAAACTGTACAAGGTGTGAGGAGAAAGCCCTCTGCAGAATCACACCACAAGAGCAAAAAGTTGTGAATAACTGCATAAATTATTGCCTGTGCCTCAACAAAACAGCAACACAAATCCACCCCCTGATCTGAGTCCTTCTTCACCTCGGAAAGAAGAAAAAAAAAAGAAAAAACGCGTTGAAAACCTGGAAAAAGCCAATGGCGAGTGGCGCTCAGCTCGCTAATCAACTAAAAGGAAACATCAGAAAGAATAGGTAATTTGAGACACAAAAAGAATAAGTAATTTGGGAGGCACGTACCCAAGTGGCCAAATTATTTATGCCTAATGGAACGGGGGTGAGAGCATTCATTTGCAATTAACTGATCTGCTTTATTACCTGTCACTGGAAACGCTCGCTAATGCAGCTGAGAGTCCCGCTCTGCGACGCCTTTAATTACAGGGTGAGGTGTGGAGGCACTTCCTGCTCTGCTGGAAGCAGACAGGGGGGTTTGTACCTTTTATCCGGCGCAGGCCTTCCTGCAAAAAAAAAAGTTGAAACCCGATCGATTTTATATGCTGGGACCAAAAGAATACGCGCACCATGGATCGGGCATGTCGATGCCACATCGGTTTTTTGAAAAAGAAATGCCCTAGCAGAGCTCTCCTAGTTTTTTTTTTTTTTTTGTAGTTTTTTATGTGATGAATGTGTCAAAAATCAGATACTATTGAGAGGGCGGCTCGTCTCAATTTTGTCTTCCTCATGATGATCTAACAATTGAGTGTCAGGTTGCCACTCGCCTGCATCAGCCTTAATTGCCGGTCCACACCCACATTTAAAACCTCCCATTACATCTGAAGAATTAGATTTAAAACCCCTTTCCCCCACCCTCCATGTCCTGTGTTACACCCAAATATCACACAATGCCACATCCGATGATGGAAGAGGGTTCTCATTGAATGAAGCGTGTCGGAACCAGAGGGGTCTGTTTTTACGCGGGGTTCTTTCTTGCAGCTGTACAGATTTTCGTTTTTTAGTCCTTAACACTGTCTGTGGGGGGTTACAAGTTCAATGTCCCCAGAGGTACAAAATACAACCAAAAAGGACAATTTAAAAATTGTCAACAATTGTGTTTCCTGTTATTTTCTATTTTTCTGATAGTTTAAATGTCAGTTTTGAAACGCTGTCATTTTTGATGATTGGTCTATATTGTTGTTTACTTACTGTCCTTTTTTCCTTTAATATTAATATTTTATGGTATCTATTATGGTAGCTATTTTTCGACTGTGTGACAGTTGTCCCTCATGTTTGGGTGTATGAGATTTGAAATGGTCAAAGGCCATTAAGGGGAAACAGAGGTTACTCGCACCTCAGTTGGAGATTCTGCCTCCATCACATCTCCACCCACAGCCAGACGGCAGCTCAGCAAGTACATAAATGCCTCAAAGTACCCGTTATCCAAGCAATGAGTGTGCGAAGGGCTCAACACGTGTAAAAAAACAAAACAAACGGTAATAAAAACGATAATAATAGTTGTTTGTGAGGAAAACCTAACCATTTGAATGCCCTTAAAAAGCTGGAAAGCTCTCGGGATTAGACCGTCAAACACTTTTGGAGCTCGGATCTAAATCTCTTGAAAATAACACAAAGATATCCTTGTGGGATATTCAAACTCATTTGGCTGGTGGCAATAGATACAGAATGCTAAGTCGGAGGTAATGAGCACTTCAAACTGCTGCCTTTAATGGTAACAGAGAAACCTCACTCTGCCGAGGTGCACATCTGCAGAAGTCTCTCTTCAAATATATGTAATAAGGCTGAGTGTTGGGGGCGGCGTTGGCACAGAGTGGCGGCACTGCGGTTGTGATTGGCTCTCCACAGCCTGCATACCCAGAGGAGGCTCCCTTAAGAGCAGATCTCCTGTTAAGTATGAGATCCCTGAGAGGAGAAGTGTTGGAAAAGACTCCGGTTTCTTTAAATATATCGGGCCATCTGGGGAATATAATGCTTTCCATATATAATTAAGAAGGATACGGCGTTAGAGGCCTTATGTGTCTTTGTGCTGCACCTTAATGGCTCCAGCGGCTTGGCGTGCGGCACGCAGGGAGAGCAGAGGCTTTATTTAGAAATGCTCAACATGGGCCGCATTTACATTTTAGATTGTATTCCCAAAGAGGGGAAGGCTCTTATACAAAGACTTGGAGAACGCAGAGTGCAATAACAGGGCGCTTCTGCTCTGAGACAGGCATGTTTACCGGCACCCGTGGTAAATAAAGGTCAAAGGCCAGAAGGAGAAACAGAGGTGTGGGGCAGAAGAAAAACAAAAAGTCCCTCAAGGCCAAAGATGAAAGAAATGAAAGAATGTGATGTGAGCATATGCTTACACCCCTCTGATGAATCCCTAAAATACATATCTGATTCATACTTCAATACATCTGTGGGATTTTTGGTGGAAAGATGATGTCGGGATGAGTCGAAAACTCCGAAAGCAGATGTGTGACAGACGGCGTGTAAACAAATACGCATAAAAGTCAGCTGTGCTTTCGATATCTCCACATGTAAAGGGAAGCAAAAAGAGGCGTGCGTCATCTTCAGCAGGAAAAAGAATTCGCACAAAGTCTCAGGCAACTGAGGCTGAAAGCACAGACACGGTAGAGTGAACAAAAACAGACAACATCCCCGTAACTCAAGCATCTTTTGACTGAACGGCTCAGCTAAGTGACGTGTCTGTGGCCTCCCAAAGCAGCCGCTCGTCTGCCCTCCCCGGCTCTGCGGCTCATCATCCCAGCCGCCGCAGTGTGCAGTCAAACTTTAGCAGAGCTCCGGGGGTCCGTCGGCAGGAAACGAGCGCTAATTGTGCTAATGAGCTTGTTTGGATAAGCCCCCATTTCTCCCTCCAGTCCCCCTCAGCGGCGCGAGCGGCCATCTGACTTCCAGAAAACTCCCGGGTCTGTGTGAGACCCACTTGGGATGGAGCGGCTCCGACGGTGACGGGCACCGGTCGAGGCTGGCGCATCCATCACCGGCAATAAAACTCTCTGACACGCGGGCCCGCTCTCATCCATCACCACTCATTTAAAGATACAGGTTTTGGCTTTGGCGTGACAGAAGTGAGGGATTAATGTCATTAAAGGCAGATCTTTTGTTTTGATGGCCCTTCTTAATGGGGTTGCATTAGGGGTTGGGGGGGGGGGGGGTCCTAGGGGCCAGTTTGTGGGTGATTAAGCAAGCAACACATTTACAAGTCTCTAATTGAGAGAACAATGCCAGGAAAGCCTTGTGAGTGCAACGCTGTAATGAACTGAGGCCTCCTGAGCTAGCATCGTGATTAGCCAAGATCCAGGTTAGTGAATCCGCATGAAAATGTACTCCTGTTTGCTTCTGCAGGGCAGGAAGAGGGGCTCTCTAAGATGCCAAGACGGGGTGGGGGGCTGAAATCAAACTGTTTTAAGATGGTCATCTTTCCCTGCTACAGCTTTTGTGTCTGGACTCAGATTTTCTCACACGGACCCTGAATTTCGTCCTCTTCAGGCACTGTCCATTACTTCCTTTATATTGGCCAGCTTCTACCTGTACAACATGATATCATGAAGCAACTGTTGCGTGAGGGGTAAAGCTGTGGGTTTGGCAACCAAACAGTGGCTGGCTCTATTCCCTGATCACTTGGAAAATGTAGGCTTGGAATAGTGAGTGATTGGTTCAAAGCTAAGTTCTTTGCTTGACAGTAAGGTATGCATTATTCTATAAATACAACGTAATGCTTCTATCCTGAGTAAAAACAACCACTGAGGGCAATGAGAGGCCTTTGAGTACAGTCAATCACAGCCACTTCTACGATGGCTTTGATTAGTTGGCTGCACCTTCTGCAGGAAATGGCTTTGGAGTTTGGGCTGAAACAGAGCAAAGTGGGACGGAAAGGCCCTGTGCATATCAAAGAACTGTATTTGTACCAGAAACAGTACTTTTTTTTTTATCAAGGAAGTAATCAGTGAAAACAATTCATCATTTAAATCCGGTCCAGTTTGATCCCTAATCTGCCACATATCGCTCAATTTAACTGCCTCCTTCAAAGCAGGACAAACTAATCAAGCCCAAAGAATCCATTTACCAATGAATATTCTTGGTCAAGCTATGTCAACATTGCAGGCCAGTAAATTTTGACCCAAACCGCCATATTTAGCTCAACTCAACCAAGTGAATTAGATTGCTTAACCTTTCAGTGCTTTTTGTTCAGAAACCTAACTAATAGATTCTGATCCAATCTAGAAAAAATACAGTGGAAGCAACGCTAAAGAGCAAACTAAAGGAAATGGAACCCAATTCCAAACGGGGCACAAAGCTGCGTAGTCCAGACTGATGTAACACTTTGTCTCAAATTGAAATCGGTCCACGGTTAGAGACGCCGCCTCCTTCAATAAAACCCTAGATGTTACAAACGGGGGGTGACTCTTACCAGCATTTACCTCATCATTTAAAACTTTGGCCTTCTTTAATCCCCCAACTTGCCATCTTTTTTAATATTATACATGGCAGAAAATAAAAGTGCAGCGTAACATTTGCCCTGTATGTGACAACGAGGTTGGAAACCACTCACTGGTTACATAGCAAACTGACACATGTGTGATGTGAAAACTTGACACCACCCCCCCCTCCATTGTTCTCATAAAATGAGAACAGACTTTGACACAGCAGAGGTCTTGTTCCCAGCTGTTCAAGTTTTTCGAAAAAAAAAAGAAGAAATATTTGCATGTACAGTTGACGTCAGAAGTTATTTTGGGATAAATCCACAATTGCACACAAATGACCATTGTCTTATGCCTTACAACACCTTAATTTACCCGCCTTTCATATGACTGAAAAGGGCTTTTATTTTGTCGGAGCCACTCAATGACTGAATGGTGCACGTTAGAAAGTTTTAGTATTTCATAAAGAGGCCCTTAGTCCAAATACCATCACTAAATGCTTCCTAAGACTTGTCGGCAAAAGAAGAAAAAAAAAAGGCCATTTCATTTGTGTCATTTTGCTGGTAATTAATGAAACATGCTCCGTTCCATCAATCTGTCCTTGCCTTTGTTCACACCGAAGAGAAATCAGGTTAAGCTCTGGCACTGTGATGTCGGATTCCTCTGCAGCTGTGTAGCTCAACTTGTTGTGTGTGTTGCCTCGTGCCCTAATTAAAGAGCGTGGAGAAGTGTGTGTGTGGGGGGGGGGGGACAGAAAAACGACCAAATTGAGGCACCAATCACCTGAGATGAAGGACACATCCTCTGTGCCAGGAGACACGTCACGTTTGATTTTTTATTCATATTTCTGTGCCGTGCAATGCTCAGGGAGAGGGGAAAAAAAGAAGAAGAAGAAGAAGAAGTGGGTCACCGAACAGATTTGCAGAAACCAACTTTGAAATGTCCGTGTTGTCTGTCTGTCTTCGGTTAAACATAGTTTTGTGTCCCATTCCCCAGTGCCGGTTCCTCATTAAAAATGTTTAACAACATTTTAATTGAAGAATTAATTACCTTCGGCTGGGCCGGAGCCTTCTAAATCTTATCTGGGGAGTCATCAGAAGATGCAGAGCAGCAGCCGCTGACGGGTGTCGGGTGCGGGCATGGGGTTGGCGCCAGGTTACGTCAGCAACAACATGTCACGTGTCGCGAGTCGACGGTTCCCCCGTAAACACTACAGTGAGTAGACCGCTACAACGTTCCACGCAATGTGTGACTTTATGCCACTTTACTATAGCTCTCTGAAGTCCCTTCCAGAACAAATGTCATTCAAAGCCTCTCCCTTTTTCAGGACACTTGACTTACTGTACCAACACAATGGTAACTCATGAAAATGTGGTACTGATCCTCATTCGGAGAGGAACTCGGTTACCGTCCTGGTTTTATATTTTGTTTATGGCTTCTTTTACGCAACGAAAAGGTTCATATGTTTAAATCAGAGATAATTTACATTACTTCTGTCCTTCCTGAATTTGTGCTCTTTTTTCAAGACTATATTAGGTAACAAACATTTCCAGGCCTTGGCTTTATATAGTTCAGAGTACATTTGATATTGTCTAGTACATGCATTATGAGGGGTTTTTCTTAATATATACAGTAAAGCCTAAGATGGAAAACACCATGTTCCTCCCAAACTGCTAGCTGTTGTAATTAAGTAGAAGTAGCTTTCTGACCACAAACAAGCTTGGAGAAAAGTTAAAAACACTATGTGTGAAGTCAATCAGACATGTTTTACTGCTGTCCAGCCAAATCAGAAAGTCTTTTTTTTGTCTTTGCTTTGTTAGAAACAACCCTCCAACTTCTTTAAATATACAATATTATATGGGGAAAAAAGGATGTGATGGCAGTGTTGTTCATTCATTCAGCCACTCCTGCAAATCTGTTCTCATACTGAAGAGACGGCGCAGGGGTGAAAATCTAAGTTGTGAACTACAGTGTCTGAGCCCCGTCGGCACTCAGTGGTAGTTTTACGCCTGAAAATGTACTTTAAGAGGTAGTTTTGAGTTTCCCCAAACTGTTCAAGTTTGTTTTGACGTTCAGGCAACTTCTTCCAAATAGAGAACACGTTTACCAACTTAGATGCACATACAAATTGGCTCTTTTTTTCTTAAAAAGAGATAATTTTGATTAAGATCATCCCCCATTCTCTTCATTTTAAACCAACAGGGAGTAGGAGTTGTGCCAGTCGCATGGCTGCATATTGAACAAACTGAGGACCACTCAGCAAAAAAGCTCGAGATTTTCTCCCATATGCTGCAATTGAAATGTGCTTTGGATCAAAGAAAAACCACTGAGAAACGGCTCGTCTTTACTGATCGACTTTTTTATGTCCTCATTTCAAAAGCGAGACAGTCATTAATAACCGTGCATACTTTCAATGTTTAGACTGACATCAATTCGCCACTAATCAACCTCCTTTGTGCTGCTCAGTGCTCGAGCAGAAGCGCTGAGGGTAAACCTTCTGACTCACACCTCTCCCCCCCCTGCCTTTGTCTCTCTCCTCTTTCTCTCCTTGCCTCCTATTTAGCCCCTGCATTTGATTAGTTAATCGCCCCCCGCCATCCCCCTCCTCCCCCTAGTCCTCAGGTGGAGGCAGAACGCTCGAGCTTCTCATCCAGCCAAGCTGTTCTTTTGGAAAGGAAAGGAGGCAGCTGTGTTTACAGCCCGGGTCCTGGCGTACATTTAGCAGAATCTATTATTCATATCGCTCAGTATCAGAGCGAGATCTCCAGCCACCTGTCTCGCTGACAAGCTCGCCCCCTTTTGTGGCGCTTTCCGTTCGGAGCAAATTACGCTTCGTCTTGATGAATTGAGTTTTTATGAGCATTGCTGTAGCGCCTGGGCATCCTCCAGCCGGGGACCATCAGGGGCCCGGGGAGATTTTTCTAGTCAATGGGCAAACGTTTGGAAGAATGCATATTCAGTGGGACCGGGAAGAGAAAGGAATCAGTGGTTTTTACCTAGAGCTCATGTCTTCTCTGTGCAGCTGCACTCCTGCCAATGTTCATGGATGTACTTCCACCTGTCAGTAATTTTGTTTCCTTGTTGTTTTTTTCCCAGCTTTGCAAGCCTTATGCAGGGCAGTGATCTAAGTCAGGATAAAAGCCTCCAAAAGATTTTTTTCCTGAGACTGAGCTACCTGATGAGTATTTCCCTCCTTTGATTCCATGTGAGCATTTTTAATTAACAGGGAGGTGCGTTCACTCCATGATAAGCACCCCTGATAAGTTATAACGCGATTCATAATTTATAAAGATTTTTTTGCTTTCATCTTCACTAGTTTGCATAAAACTAATTACACTGTAAATGGTATTCATTACGAAATATATTTTCTCTTTCCATACAGACGGGTAAATCACAGCGCCCAGCCACGGTGTGTTGCTCTGGGACCGGTTCGCACACAGAGAAGAAAGGTAATGATGTGTTGTTAGAGGCGGTGCCAGAGCTGTCTCTGTTTGTACTCAACAAGCATGCTATGCCTCTCAGATTTATTACCCTAGCTGAGAAAAAAAAAAAAAAGGTGCAGTGCCAAATTAGCATTTAACCTTCCTTGTACAGGTAAATCCCAATCAGAGACCTGTTTGCCAGGAGTGGATGCTCGTTCACTGTGCGGATACGGACGTGAAGTACGAACTTTCTTCATCCGGAGATTTTTACACAAACAACCAGGTATTTAAAAGCTGGATTAGATCCATGTTGAATTTTGGTTCAGAGGTTAAAACTCTTTAATTGTACACGTAATTAATAAGAACCCCCATTTACATAAGCATAGATTTCAGGTGAGACAAAAGTGAGGGAGGCTTATCCTTTCAGCATGGCCGGGTATGCTCCGATTGGTCAGCTCCAGTAGCCTCACTGGGCTCCACGCTAATTGTTCATCAGCATTGCCACAAAAAAATTGCCCCGAGGCAGGATGAGATGATCAATACCTTTGAAAAAAACATTCCAAACAGATATTACTTCGATATGGTGAGAATTTCAAGGGAAAGATACTGAAGATCCGAAGAATTTCCAAGTTGGAGGCTGAGCCGAGAAGTGGCCATGTAACTTACAAGTATATTCATAAGCTCAGATTGCAATCACATTCACAATGCATGGAGTTCAAGGCCAACAAAAGAAGGTTAACCCCTAAGCTGCTTATTAAATGGAAACTTCTGTAACAATAAAGGCAGAAAGACCAACCAATGCCTATGTCCAACTCGTGGTCTGCCACTTCATTAAATGTCAGGATATTCAGCTTCGTAGATTTTCTTTGTTAATGATAAATACCAAGCGGAGTGGGAACACAAATGTGTCGTGAAGAAAGAGGGTTCAAAGCACAACAAGAAATTTGGACGAGTAAAATACCCTTTTTTTCAGTAGAGCAGGGAAATCTCAACCCTAAGAATGAATATCAAACACAGAATAGTAAAGACATTCTGAGATAATCATGGCTCTACATGTATTAAAATCAACTAAGCCTTATTTTAATGAAGATGTCATGTTTGGTGACATCCTGATTGGGGATCCTGTGAGACTTGGCCCTGGCTTTGGCATTCAACCCTATTAGAACCACCACTTTGTCACAGGTGTTCAGATAAAAGAGGCATCATACCGGCATAAACAGATGCTGGTCACCACTGAAGGAAATAGGGAAACAACTTTAACAGCGGCAGAATGAATTTAAATAAGGAAAAAAAAACTGAAGAGTGTATAACTAAACATGCTGAAACACATTGCTGCCTCACGAGTCTGTTTTCAATTCCCATTCGATTAAAGTGTCCCCGCAGGAGCCAGCGAGGTTGGGTACGGGGGTGAGGTGCACAGACATAAATCAAAGCGGTCCAAGGAATTGTAATCCTCGCTGAACATTTTGGACTGATTGATATAAATAACATTGTCCTCGCCATCTGTCCAAAGAGGGACCTTTCCAGTTAGTGTTGAGCGGCACCGGCAGAATAATTAATGAATGGTGTCCTTTGTGCCGGTAATAAAGAGGAGACAAATTATGTTATAATCCAACTGCTGCTCGTTTGTCACAGCCAAATAAAATGTCAAATAAAAGTGAGGGGCCACAGTGTTTGTTTAATGGAGTGCAAGCTACCTGCTCCAGAGTCTGACAGCAGGCTGGGACAGCTGTAATAAAAAAATAAAATGAAATAAAAAATAAAGAGAATTCCAGCCTGCAGGAATCCGCTCACCCCGAGCTGCACATGGAACAAATGCTCGTGAACACAAATGCTCCGGACGCCCATCCATCCTCCAGGAAGATCACGACCTCAAACTTATCTCTCCACCCAGAAAAGGAGCACATTTCCTAATCCCTGTCCCCAGAGCTAACAACGTGAGTAAAAGCAGTGACATTGAAGCTCGTTTGAATCAAGCCGCTTTGATGCGAAAAACCTGTAAGTGAAACAAAATTAAAGAAAGAAAGAAAAAATGTACGGAATAAAAACTTTAGAAAATTCGGAGTGCAGTTTTTGAGAGCTCATGGGGGATGGGATTCCCGATGTGGCCGTCTTCTCTAAATCCAACTCTACGCTCGCAATATTTTTCGAGACCTTTAAATCTACACCTTCGATCCAGGTCCCACCTTACCGAGCTGGGACATGCGTCATCTGCATTAGCCGTGCCAGACATCTGCTGAGGTATTCATAACCTGAGATCAAGGTCGGATTGCCGCCATTGATCGGCAGAAACACCTAAATTGAATTTGTATCCCTCATCTCACCTTCTGCGCAAACACCGTGGCGTCACAGCCAGGGCCTTAACCCGAATCTTAAGCTCTGAGCAGGGGGGGGGGCGACAAGGAATCAGAGGGGTCATCAATATTCCATCATAAATGGGTTGAATTCTTGTCCAAAGGCGCAAGTATGACCACAAACTTGGCACAATACATGATTTGAAGTCACGATGCCCGATGTAGAAGCGAGTTTGCTGTATTTGCAAGGCAAGACTGTATATTTAGAATTGAAGATGCATGCAGGCTTTAAAAAGTGTCATTCCTCGCTTTCAAACAACTGCAAGTCTTTGATGGTGACCAACGCTATCGTCGACCTTCCCATAACGCATTGCGTCTGGGCTTACACGCAAACGCGAGATGAGGCCGTGACGCGTATGGCCGTGCTCAAACTCTAAGCCAAGGACAAAAGTGAACTGGAATTCTCGGGAAGTTTTGAAGCATTCCGGGAAGCAAGGACAGGAGAAGGGTGCCCTGTGCGGCGCCTGCTTCTTGAGAAGAGTCGAACGCTGCTGCAATATCGCCTCCAGGTCCATCAATCACCCTACAAACTAAAGACGAGGTGAGGCTTAGGCTTCACCGGCCACATCTGACATCAGCCTATCATCATGAGCCGATGAGGACATCGCCCCCTCATTCGGAGGACGCTCTAGGTACGCCAATTCTGCCCACGTCGGCGTCTCGACGGGGCCCGCATTATCCACGGCAACAAAAGGAGGAGCCGCTTTGTGCAATCAACTGCGTTCTGTACATATTAAACAGCAACATTCTCAACCCAGGTTCATTTTAATTAGAGGGGAATTTGATCACCGCCGTCTCCCACAGGCGCTTTTGATGTTAATAATACGAGCTGCACCTTCGTAGAGGCAGAGCTTTCCTTCCAAGGAGCTGCAGTGAGTGAAGGCTGGCAGGGGGAGGCGGAGGGGAGGGGAGAAGAGCTGAGGGAAAAGTTCTCTCTTCAAGTCAAAACTAGAGGGAGGTGTCAGAGGAGAGGCTGTGATCCTCCGGCGTGTTGGGAAATACAGAGAGGGCTTATCGTTTTGGAATTCATCACCACCTTCCGAGTGCAGACCGTCTCGAATTGAGCGTCTGAGGTGTTCGCTGTCTTAGACCTGACACTGTCCTTTAAATTGTCGGGATGTTTGTCGGGATGAAAGTGTGCAGAGGAACAAAAGCCCGATTCCAGCAGATGGAAAATCCTCACATGACTATCGGGATTTGTTATCCATGCCGAAGACGGAGGCTGGGATATTAGATATTCCTAAACGTTGCCAAGGTGGCCGCCTTCTATGTGGCACGGCCGGGTACTTGCTGCCATGTGAAATCGATAGTTGACCTTTAAAATGTCCACAGTTTGGGGAAAAAGTTCATTTAGATATTTTTGTCTTTTGGACAAAAGCGTCATTTTCCCATTATGTTTTGCACTCATGCAACCCCATTTACCACACTTCCATCTCTGTGCTTGACTGACACAAGCAGTTGTGTCCACAAACCACAGGTATGGCTCGGACTTTCATTTTGGACCAACGTCCTTCTTCCACTGCACAGACGCAGGACTAGAAACTGAGTGATCAATGCAACGCACAAGATGTTCCAGCACTTCTGATTCTTTCTGTGATTCTTCTGTGATTTGAACGGGATTTGTGGGATTTTAGCAAATTTATGGGCATCTTAAAAGTCCAGTTTCTAATGAGCTTCGAATATCCTTTTTTTTTTTTTTTACCATTCTTTCAAACACAAAGGATTTAGGGGCCAACAAAGTTTTCTTTGTCTTTGAAAGATAGTTACTTAAGCTTTTGTGCATTCTCTTGGATAGTCAGTGCCAGATTCATGTCAGAGCAAAGTAAAACCAACAGTATATACATTTACCACCAGCATCCACATTCATTTGATAACATCTTAATAACAAAACAAAAAAAAGTACTTTTGGGAAAATGTATTCATGACGGTAACCGGCTCATTTGAGACGTCATTTTCTGAATGTGTTGAGCCCCACAACCAAGTGGGTGGTGAAACAAGTGCTAAATATTTTAGCTTTGTGTTTTCTAAAGGGATCTGATTACCTACATTGTGAACATAGGCATCATAAGCCTGCCATATAAATGGCGTAATTAATTTCGAGAAAGCACTATTGTGGAACCAGACCCTTAGCAAACACAGTAAAGGACCAACGTGTTCCAGCATTTGTTTTTATTTTCCCAATAAATGAAGTGAATGGTCATCTGTCCCTGAAGTGAATGCTCCACCTCCCCCTGGCCTCCGGGCGGGTCGTTAAACAGCCAAACCAGCGATGGAATGAGTAAATTATTTAACAAATGAATAAGTAAAAAGGGGTCGGACGATGCGGTGGTTAAACAGAAGGGGGGCCGGCAGAGGGAGGGAGGGAAAGATGGGGCGTTCAGCTGGGGAGCCACCTATGGCAGGGGGAGGGCAGCTTTCTCTCAGTGAACATGCACCGTCTGTACAATCCTGAACCTTGGCACCGGTACAGGCATCTGCTGCCGGCCTCCCTCTGCCAGTTCACCGTATATACACAAACATCTGCTTCCCTGCACACACAAAAAAAAAAAGGTGGGGGGGGACGACACACACAGCACTTGACAGGTCTGCGTTTTGCCATTCTGCCTGGCCCCCGCTCGCCCGGTTCTTTACACAAAAACCTTAATGCATCCTGTCAAGCCATTAGCCGGTGATACGATCAGCTCGCAGGCCCCCATTAAGCCATCAGTGTCCACCTGTGATAAAGACGACCATTTGTTTTCTTAAAGCCCTACTTAATGTCCGTTTAACTCAATTTGTCAGGAAATGTACAACAATTTCCTCCCCCCATGGTCCTGAAATCTGGTCAAGGTTCAAAAACTCAGAGCAGGGGAGGGAGGGATGGATTTTCTTTTCTTTTCTTTTTTTGCATTTTGAGGCTGCATATTCAAATGAGGGGATTAAATTGCCTCTCATATTGACGTATCGTGTTGTGCAAGCACTGAGAGGTGGCCTGTGTTTTCCCTCTAAAAGCTGATTTTTGGACAGCAGGGGCAGGAGCTGGAGGTTGTTTTTGCCTCCATTAGCCTCGGTCCACGGCCCCTGCTCCCCTCTGCCTGATGTGACAGCACTCTAAATCCAGCCCCAGCCGTTATTACCGGCGCACATGCCACGCTGCTGCAACAACACCATAATAACACCTTTTAACACAACATTGTCCCCGACGCTCGCAAACACTCGTCGAACGATCCCCCCCCCCCCCCCCCCCCCCCCCCCCCCCGCCACCCTTCTCACCCATATCCCCAGTAAAGACACCTAACAGCCCTGAAACATCTGTTTATGTTTTGTCTACAGATACATCATTTGGATTTTGAGTTGGCGTAGCAGGGGAGGGGGGGTGGGGGTGGTGGGGGGATGGTGGTTGTGGGCATTAGAGACGGAGTGAAACATAATGATCTTTAGTTGTGTTGTAATCCCAAATGCAAAGGAAATTTACTTTTAGCTCAAAAACGGAGGTTTAAAAACTGAAAAATGTCTTCTTTTTTTGCTGGCACCGGTACCCCTTTTTGGTGTCTACCTTGCCCCGACGGCCCCTTTGTTCCCGGTGGTGGAACACGACGCGGCCAAGCAGACAGGAAGTGGATGGGTGGCTCCCGGTAGTGGCGGCGGTGGCGGCACTGTTGACATCTGTCGTGGTTGGAGAGCTCGGTGCACAGGAAATGGGGTGTCGCGGCGCGTGCTAGTTGGCCATTATCCTGGCATCCTAATGAAGTGTGGGCAGTTCGCAAAAGGGGGTCTCTGGATGCCATGTCGAATGCACGGATGGGCAGAGGCAGCAGACACACTCACTCACACACGCACGCATGCACTTTCCCTTCGCCCTCGCTCTCCCCACCGAATCCTCCCCTTCTTCAGCCTGTAGCCCATCTGCCTGAGCCGCCAAACTGCACCCAATGGGACGGAGGCTGGTCTGGGGCGCATGCGTCACTCGGTTCCTGTGACAGGCTGCGCACAAGGCCATTAGGCAGCTCGTGTGATTGGAAACACACAGTGAACAAGTGTCCTCTCGGCATGCACTCAGCGTCACGCTAGGAGAGCCGGGCTGCGGAGGCCTACCGCCATCAATATACCTGGCTCTAATGGTCTTCGCACCACAGATCAAGTGGCGTTAGTCAGATTCCTAAAGGGCCTTAGGTGCCTGTTTATTGACACAACAGACTGAAAAGACCCCCCCCCACCTCCTTGACTAAATGTGTTTCCACAACATTTCAGCGCAGGATGTCCCCGAGTGCACATAATCGTACATCAAAATGACAATTTATAGGATGCACACAAAGATGGTGGCGTTTAATAATACAAAAGGTCAAAACTGTGGATCTGTTGCATCTATTGGGGAAAGGGAGAACGTCTGTATAATTTCAAACGAAGAAATCAAATGTGATGACTTAAGAGATAACGTATCCATATATATATATAAATGATGTTCCTTTCTCTGAATGGGTCAATAAATATAAGTATTGACGTATCAGATCATACTTTTTTTTTTTAAAAGATCAAAATTACAATGTCGTCAACCTGTGACTGTGTCCTCGGTGAGAGGAGGCAGAGCTGAAGCCCAGCAGAGAGGGACGGGAAGAGGCCCGAAAATGCTACTTTCCTGAGTCCTCCTTGACGCATTTAGAAGGAGACGAGTACTTCATTTAAATTCCATAAGAACCTCTATTAAACAGAATGACTTGTGCAGAAGGGCTTAATCCAACAGCTGTATGTTAAATACATGTGAATTGAAGATGTAAAGACTATTTCATTCTAAAAATAGACACTAACAGTCAAAATCAGGGCTTCTATAAACATGTGCCTAAAAATATGCATAAGAGGAGCTCACTGGAAGGCTTTAAAATCTAACAACTATCCATCACTGTTTCTCAAACAATAAAAGCATCATGTAGGATGAGTGGGCTATTTCAGAAATCTGCTTATGCAGTAATGTCTCGATATAAAGAAAGAAACATCGACGCGCGAGCTGGTGTTTTATTTTTCCACTCGGCACTCGTCAGCAAGCGGTTTCATGTCAGCTTCTCTCAACACAAATGATCCCTCTTCAGGTAAAGAGCCTCTACTTAACTTCTCTGCCCATAACTGTAATGGGGCTAATGTGTGGAGTAAATGTAGCACTACAGCACTGAGTGCTTCATCAATACGTCCGACTGATGCGGGACAGAAGGGGGATTATCACGAGCGCCAGATGCTAAGCCACTGAAACTGCACACAATCAATTAAGCCCCCAGTGCAGACTGTACCGTGGTACCTCGCTGCGGATAAACTTTATTGCTGAGCCCGTTTCCTGACTGAAAAGGAAGTTGGATCTCAGCATTTCTAAAAGATCACTATGAGGCAGAAAGTCGTTGGTGACCGATTCAGAGTGCAGATTGTTGTGGCGTTGACGGTTAGCAAAAGGCTGGACGCATCTTTCCTATCCTGTTCCTGCATGGTTTCATTTTCATCGAAATATTCTGAGTGAGCCGTAACGTTCAGTCGACAGTTGGTTCAATACGGGCGGGAATTGTCATCTCGGTAGCAATCATAAAAGAAATGGGTTAAAAAGAGGCAGCTGTGGTGAGAACAAAACTATTTGCAACAAATAATGAACTAATGGTAAACTGTACTGGGTGTTATTAATTATGATCACAAAGAAGTTGTACAGAGACACCTTCAGCTTTACACAAGAGGCCAAAAGTGATTGTTGGCTGAGGGAAGGTGAAAAAAGACAATTCCAGAAAAAAAAAGTGCACCCTCCCTTCTTTTCTGAGCTGTAAAAGCTTGTGAGAATGGCACTAAATCAGTGCTTCTTCTAAAGAAAAATTCTGTCTAAAAGGAGGGTGTGTCTGAAGCACCTGGCGATGCTCACCCATCACTTTCATCTTGAGAGTCCTGCTAATCACTTTAGAGCAACCTTTGTCAGCCCCAGCAGGAAAAAAAGGATCATCTACCTGAACACCAGCAGCCTCACAGTCCCCTCCGGCCACTTTACTCCTGACGGAGAAAGTGGGTAGTTAACCACATTACCTAACCTGTCGTGATGGATGCTGCGGCTCTCTGCAGGGGTCAAGGGTCTGGCAGCCCCCCCTCGCAGAGAGGAAGACAGATGAGGCGAGAGAACCTCCCTCGCTCAGCCCAAGTTAGCTTTACTCCCACAGCAATCTGGTACTTGATTGGCTC
>JABUIW010000206.1:623926-641426 GCA_013363375.1 Menidia beryllina
CCCCCTCACTGGCTCCGTGACCCTGGCTCCGACAGGAGATCAGTATGCTGCTTTTCTGTGCCGTGGGCTCCTCTCGGTGAGCGATGATCACCTCTCCGTTTACCCAGACGTCGCCCTGACGACGCCCGACTCCTCTCCAACTCGTCCTCGCCGAGGGACTGCGGGGACCTTATCTGGCCTTGGCCACACAGAGGATTACTTTACCACAGGAGATGTAGTGGAGGATAAAGTTGTGCAGCTTCCAACCCCCCCACCCCACCACCAAAAAAAAAAGAAATCATGCTTACAGTACAGGAAGCACAACAGTGATCTGATAGCAGCCAACAAACACAGTTGCTCTGCGTCTACTTATGTGTTGCTGCCACTTGTGTGATTCCCCCCCCCACACACACCTTCATTGAAGGTAATCACTTGGAAGACAGGGGCTTAGGTTGGCTGATTCGGGAGAAACGAGCTTAGAAACTGTGGAAACGGGCTGTTGCAGCCGCCGATCAGCAGGAAGCTTCTTCTTTTTTTTTTTTTTTTTTTTTACACAAAAGAAAATGGGGGGGGGGGGGAGAAAAAAATGGATAAACGGTGCGGGGAGGAGGGAGAAAAAAAGCCCTGCGCTCAGCAGCTTCTAGAGTCCAAGATGTGTGAAAAGTGACTGGCTGATTTATCACGGGGGGAAACGGAGCCACAGAGTACAATTTTCTACCTTGGCCGCAAACAATAATTCATAATGATGTCGCCTCCTGATGGCGGCGGACCTTTGTGCCGCGTCGGGCCCGGGAAGGGATCGTAATAAATGTCAGGACTTTGCAGGTAACTACTTTAAAAGCCATTAGAAGTAGTCATGATGGAAGACACCGGCCGCCGCTTCATATACTGTGATACAACTTGCAGATAAAAAGAGTAGAAAAATGAGAGGGGCGTTTTATTGTGAGCTTACAGGAGCTCAAGGACTATTACAGATAAACAGGTTATGTCAATTAAGAAGGCCTGCCTGCACTGCGGTGGCGGCGGGCTGGGGTGGGGGTGGGGGGGGGGGGTTTGTGCGCCTTCAGATCTCAACACCTTGCACGAACCGACAGATATTAACTGCGAGAGAAGTCAGAAAATGTACAGCGCACCATTCTGGGTAGTGGCGTCGTGTCTCTGCGTTGACCTTTCAACTGGGAAAACTCAGACGGAGCGCTCCCAGCGGCGGCCATGCATCACGGCTTCTAATGGCGTGTCAGGAGACGGCCTGAATCTTTCTGTTGGTACACACATTTTTTATCGCCGCATCGGCAGATTACGAGAGAGCTAATGAACTCTGCGGATTGCAAAAAAAAAACAAAAAAATAGCACCCTTCTTCTTTTGTTTCAACTTTTTAAGGGCTCCGAGGAGAGCGGAGGCTTAAAAAGTTCCAAACGAGCCCATATTGAACGGGGGAATCTAATACAAAAACTAATACTTGTAGGAGCAAATGAGCAAGGCGCTGGTCTTTATGTACACTCATCTCTGAGTATATTGGATCTGGGCGCCCTCGGCGTCATTCGTTTTGCTCTAAGAAGAGCTCATAAAGGCGGCGGCTGATGTGACTTAAAAGTTCCCCGGGGGAGGCTGCTCAAAAGACCCTTTGAAACCACCGGCAGACACATTTACCGTTAACTCCGGGATTAATAACAATGAGTTTACCTACGCTTTCGTCTCCTTGAGAGACAGAAAAATCGAATTTAGCAAGAATGAAAACGCTCAACTTAAAAGGTATGTCTCCTTTCTTTATGCCCATAACCGGGTTTTGGTCAAGTTGAATGAACTTCATCCGAGGTAAGAGGTGTTACCATCATGTGTGCAAAAAAAAGTACTTTCCTGGTGGGTTTGTTTCTTTTTTTGGATGAATAAACTACACATGAAGCACAAAGTGAAAACATGTAACAACTCAGGCAGTCTATTCTGTATTTTGTAATTAAAGCGGGACTTTAGCTATCTGTATCTATCTGACACGTACCAATCTGCTTTTTTTCATGCTAACTGACATGAAATCAACTCCACCAAAGCGGGGAGTCTCAAAGCGTTTTGTGGAGTCATCATGAAGGGATTTTCTCTAACGTGTATTTTGCTTTCGCTTTGCTCAGATCTTTGCTTTGTTCAGCCGTGCCCTCTGAAGTGCGTTGCTTTCCACTGTCGCATCACAGACAATCATTACAGCCATCATCAAAAACCAGTAAAAATCAGGGCTCAGAATCAGGAGAAAATTAGCTGGGCTCTCTGCTCTAGAGGCATATCGGCAAACGTCCCAATGAACCATAGAGCTAAATCACAAATGCACGCTGAAGATGAAGTTTTGCAGTGACTTAGGTTTTCATAGATGAATAAACCTGAATAAACAGAACCAGAAGTCACAGAGCAGAGGTCTAACAGGTAAAAGATTGTAAAACCTAAAATAAAAAATTAAGCGGGTGTTGGTCTCTAATACTTGTAGGCCTGCGTAAAATAAATGCAAAAATATTCTTCAAATATACCTCCATCGAAAAATTAAGCCACTTTGTCTCGTCCTCATTATTCTTTAAAAAATGAGCCGACAGCCCACGTTATAATATCATAGCTGTGACATATTTCCATGAAAACTGTCCAACAGCTTGCTTGTGGGTTAGCAGTAGAAGCCCAATGTGTGGTAGGATCTAAATCCTAAATATAAAACCCCTGAACGGTACATCGATCGGAAAAAAATAAACTGCCCATCTCCAAAACTCAACAGAACTACAACATTCTGCGCTGCCTTCATGCTGATTATTCTGAATTGGCGGGCACAGCGATAAAACCCCTGACCCTCACGTTTCTTTTTCAGAAATGTGAGGCCACTGCAGTCCACCTTAATATTGCCCTTCGCAGGCAGGAGGAGAAAACTGGCCTCCAACACTGGCTTTAATGTCTCATTCACAGCAAGATTCTCTTGACTATGTGAGTCTTTCATTGAGGTTCTGAGCTACAGACCACAACAGCCATAAGTTATTTAGCATAGCATGCGACTAGTCTGTTCTGTCCAACTCCAAGTTGATGTATTTTCATCAAACGCAGCTTTAATGATCTACTCAGCCTTGGAACTCATGCTTTTCTCCCATCTCTTTCTCTCTCTCTGCACAAAAAGAACCCAACAAGGGACAGAGTAAAGGCGGTGTTCTATGCTGTTTTTTTTTTTCCTCCCACCTCTGTCCTTTCCCCGTGTCTGTGAGTGTCACGCTCGTGTCCTAGTTTTGATGCTACATCGGCGAACATGGCTTTAAGCGAGACAGACATGGACAGAGAGGTGTATGGGTAATGCAGCATGAGACTGTCTGTCGTATCACATGTGCAAGGGCGTAGCCTGCGGGGAAGAGGGGAAGGAGAAGAGGTGGAGGAAGAGGGGAGCGTGGCTCTGAGGAATCGCAGTCCCTGTCGCTTCCCTTCTCCCACAGGGGGGAGGACTGTGTGCTTTCCCCATCTGCCTGAGGTGTGCGCAGCACGGTGTGTGTGTGTGTGTGTGTGTGTGTATGTGTGTGTGTGCATGCAGCAGCACAGGCTTGCGAGGGCGGAAGGGCCCTGCAGGGACCCCGAGCCATGTGCCGTGTTTGGCAGGCCCGTCCCCTCTGTGCGGGGGGCCTCGGGTCATTCTGGGAGGCAGGGAAGGTGGGAATGACTCTCAAGGTGACTTATGTGGGTCCACAGTGTGGTCAGATCAGCGCACAGGGCTCTACGCTGTGGCCGGACTGACTCCAAAAATGCATTTTTGTCCAGTGCGATGCATTAAAAAAAAAATGGTGGTCCTGCACCACTAAAAATCAGTTTTTGAGAGAGGACAGTCGGAAATAAAATGAAAGCATTTCATAAGACACGGCAAGATAAAGAAGAAAAAAAATGTTTTGCTGTTGTAAAATTTTCCTAAAAACGTCTTTGGTGGTTCCTGTTGTGAACGCTGACTGTTTTCTTGCTTTATAACCGTTTCATTTGGTGTGAAGATGATCAGAAATAAAAATGACACGTGCTATGTTGGACACGCGCCCGAAAAAAAAAGGATTAATTGAAAGCCGTACGTCTAGAAAAAGCTGTCATTTTTTTGTACTTTGGTTACTTTTAGTGCATTTGTTTTGTGACAACTGAATTCAGAAGCTTAAATGCACCCAGAGTGAAAACAGCATTCAGGAGATCTCACCCCAAAAAAAGAAGAAAAAAGCGCAGCCGTGTGTGTTTTAATTAAAGAGCCTAAGAGAGGATGGTTCATGCTGAGACCATGTGGGAGAGGGATGGACGGATTCAAGAAGCTTCATTTAGATCCAATTTGTTTGAATGACAGGTCATTTTCAGTATGTTACTTGAAGGGGTTTCATTAAGAGACGTCAAACATATCTATTCTGGGTGGAGGAGGAAAAACTCAACTTTTCAAACGCATCGGTTATTACGTCCTCAAAAGCTGAGCTATTTCAACAGGGGCGGCCCACAGCGACCTAATAATGCCGTCTGTGAAGTGGATTTAACTGCGACCAGAGGAGGTGTTACATTATTCCAACTGATCTAACCTGATGTGTCAGAGGGGATCAAGTGTTGTTGGTTAGACGATATAATCCTGTTGACTTTGTCTGATGGGTCTAGAGTTTAAAGAGTACCCATGTAAATCCCAGTATTATGGCCTTAGTCAATAAACATAAGGGAATTTGTCCTGGGTCGCTCAGAAAGGTTTGACGGCAGACCTCAACTTTCCAGATTTGTGAAACAACATTAAGGACTTAAAATAAAAGAAATGCCGCTGGGCACGGCCGCATGTTACAGACTCACAACCTGAGGGAATCGCTCGAAACTTTTCGGCGATGCAGAGAAGATTCAGAGTGATATTTAAAAATGCTTGATAATCCGCCTCAAACAGGAGCCCTCTATCAATTTGAAAGAGGGCGTGTGACATCGCATGAGAGGAGTCAACTCCTCGGATGAAGGTAATGTCCCTTATTCAATTTTTTTCTTGGACCAGGTTTTCACGACGCCTTCCAAAAAAACACGATACGAGCTTCGAGCCAACTGTGTAGTTTACTACCAGCATGGTGGCATGTATGTGCTTTCTGTCGCTGCCAGGAAACAAAGGGAGTAGCTAACGAGATTGTGGAAAAAAAAAAAACGGAGGAGGGCGGGGGGGTTGATTCGTTAACGACGGCCCCCGTTGGCTCGGCTTTCATCGGATAGGTGGCACGCCGAGCTAATCCCCAGGCTTAGCTGCGTGTCACCCAGCACGGCACCCCGCCGGGTGCCGCCGAGGCCACCCTGGCAGATCCGGCGGGCCATGTGGCTACTCCGCCGTCCCCGGGGGGCCCTGCAACCCCGCCATGTTGCGTTTACCTTCTGTGCAGGTGGCCTCTCCGGCCTCTCGCTGGCTGTCGCCAGAGTTAGAGCGGAAACTTCTGCACGTCTTGGCACAGAGAGGCCGCAGGCTGTGTGTGCTTTAAAGCCCGCAGACAAAGCCGCTCCGCGAGGGGGAAAGCGGCAAACCGCGCGCGTTTTTGCCGACATACTTTCAGGACTCTTGGCGCGTGCGGACTGGCGGGCGGTGAAACCGTTTGTTTTTTTTAGGGGTGGGTTAACTCTAAATACCTGTCGGTTAATCTGTAAGGTTGCTGCCTCATCTTTAACATCCCAGTTGATGCGTTTTTAAACCTGCGTTGACGAGCTGGGCAAAAAACCGACACAACAGGCGTCCCCATGAGCTGCATGATGCCCATTAACTACCTCCTAATTTCATCAGCCGCTTCCTTCCCTGCTCCCTTTTTTCTGTGTGCCATGTCCTACAGGTTTGGCCATAGATCCTGAAATGATGCTCTCAGTTTCAGCTTCAATTCTAGCAAGTGAGCCAAAAAAAACACCTTGAAAAACTGCGGCGCTTAACTTGCTCTGTTAGTTTACCGACTTGCACGACTCATGATCCTTGAGAAGATCCACCACTCCACTCATTTATTTTAGTTATTCATCGCCTCTTTAGTTGCTTTCTGATTTTGATGTTTCTTTTAGGGCCTTTTCCTTTGGTGTGGTGCTGTGGCTGGGACCCCTCCTCCTGCGGGTTAGTCCTGATGACACTATTCCTGTTCCGCTGCTGCCCTCGCTGTGAGCACTTCTGCCCCAAAATGTAAATGCAAACATTATACCTACAAAACACCAGTAATATTTTAGAGCGGTAATCCTCACTCAACAGGCCCCGCTGGAGGAGGGGGAGTGTGGGGTGGGTGGGGGAGACGGGCCTCCTCTGTGTGTTCTGTGCTGGCAGCGGGCCAGTTCTACCCTCTGCCCCAAACACCGACCGGACTCGGCTGCTTAGTGAAAACAGACAAGCCAAATCGGCGCGGGGTGACCTATTTTGTTGCCGTGCGCCGCTGGGAGTGCGTTTCTTCCCCTAAACTAACCCCTGCCTGCTGGCCCACCCCCCCCCTCCCGCTCCCCAATGCTGGAAAGAGAGAGAGAGAGAGAGAGGAGCTGAGAAAAAGACACTCACGGACGGGGCGTCCACGACGCCCCACCACGTGGTGAGGCGCGCGCACCCCCCCCCTCCCCCCCCCCCCCCCCCTTTTTTTTTCCTTCTTTTTTTTGTTCTCCACCCCTCTTCACAGGCACCTAATTATGAAAACCCTGACTCATTTACATGGCTATGTTTGATCTAAATTACACTCCAAACCACACCAAATTAGGATCATCTGTGAATGTAAAACACTTTTTTTTTCTCCCTCAACCCCAACCCTCTTTCAGCCACCTCCACCCCCCCGTTCTTCTCCTGGTCTGTGTTCTTACAGCGAGCTCTGCAGGGCACATGTTCAAATGATGAAGCGGGTGCCAGGGGGGAGGGGGGGGATTTACAGTTTTTTAACGTTCTCTGGAGACCTGAGTTCTGTCCCACCCCGCCGACTGAGAGGAACTGGAGTCACCCACAATTATCTGTGGATCTGATCTGCCCCCCCCCCGCACCCCCACCCCTACACACCCCCTCCCGCCCTATGCCTAAATTAGACCGAGCCTCCTCTGACTGATTCGACGTACAGGCGGCACATTAATTACAATATGCCAATGGCTGGCCCGGGCTAATTGCAGGCGCTTATTATGCATTCATGTTCTCATAATGTACATCATCTTTCTGCTCGCCTCTGTCTCGCTCCAGCCCCCTTGCTTTGTTTGTTTTTTTTTTACCCCATTATCAGCTCTTAAAACCGTTCTCTCAAATACCTTAAAGCTGCAACGCTGATGGTTTAGGGGCCCAAATGGTTTGGCCAAAGAATACTTTTTGAACAAACAGAAATAGACGTTATAGTGTTACAGAGTTCGAGCGCCTCGGGCTAATTCCGGATTTCAGATTTAGCCAATGTGAGATGAGGGTGGAGCCATACGTGAAGCTTACTGACAAGAGAGTGTCCTCACAGGAGATTCCACATGAAAATATTAACTCTGAAAAAAGGAGTATATTGAGCTCATGATGTAGGACTCGTTAATCCTCGGAGGGCTTTTTTTTTTTTTTTTTGCATTAGCTCCGTAGGCTACAGAAAGCATAATAACTTGGTAATAAGTGCATAATTAATGGATAATAAATAAATCTGGTGCATGTCAGTCTTAATACGTTGAAGTAATCTGCTAAATTGTGCACATATCAAAACAAACAAACGATAAAGCAGGTATTTATCTTCATGAAGCAGCAGTCTTATGTTTAGCTTATTTTGCGTTCGAACAACAATTTTTCATCAATGATCTATAAATCATTCTGGCATAACAAACTCAGGAGATAGGGAACTTAGCAAGGATTCCCTATTTCTTTTTGTTACTAACAGCCTCTCAGAAAACCGCTCTTTTGTATGCATTTCTTTACCTTCAGCAAAACAGCAAAGGAAAACTAACTAATTCTGGCCGTCTATGAACAGATGGTCACCATCACATTCAATGTAAGTTTCTTGTATCAGAAGTAAAAACTTTTTCTTTTTCAGTCAGAGAAGGCAAATTTTGAAGTTTTAGCTTGAGGAATGTAGTGTCTATTTTCATAAGCCAATCTGTTTCTTCATGGGGGCAAATATGTAGCAAGCTGAGAGGTTTGGGTCAGTTTGACACATTGTAATGGGATTTTTTTCAGATGCGTTCAAAAATGGGTCAAAACCCAAAATGAAAAGTTGCTTTTATATGAAGATGAACTATTCTAGCTATCCAGCTGATATTTGTTCTCTTGCTTTATAAGGAAACCGTTGCGAGAGGTCTGTTAAATCATTAGAATTGACTCAATTTGGGTCCCTTATCCATTTCTTTTAATGGGGAAACCAAAACATATGCAAATCTTTGGAGCTTTCAAAATTTCCTGGTCTGCACAGTTTGTGAACACAGCTTTGATCACATTAGGTTTTGGAACAGCCCGGCCCAGGAGACACACTCTATCATAAAGTTATTGAGCCGTATTTCAGGAAATTGTTACATCTTTGTTTTTTTTTTCTCCTCTTCTTAATAAAAAAAAAAAGAAACTCTTACAAATGTTCCACTTACTTGCTGTCTTATATTCGTGTTCTTTTGATTTCATATTTATTATTGTTACAGCAGAGATTCAATGCATTAATAAGTTAAGCTGAATATGCATGATTTATAATCATGGAATTAATGCAATTAATGAATAATGAATGAATAATTCCACGCCTGGATATAGAAACCTTTGAATCAGAATGGTCTCTGAAGTGCTTTTCAAATATCTTCAACTAAAGGTAAAACTTTCTTTTTAAGGCTCGTCCGTTTTGTTTCTTCAACTGAAATACAGAACAATAAACGCGAAGCGTAAAATGAGTTTTTATGGACTGTCGGGTGCTGAGGCCAAAGCTGAAATAGTGAGAGCACATAGGTAGTTCAGCAGGCTTGCACCCTGAAGCGTGCGGGCAGTTGCCTCTCGCTGCCGTGTGGAGCCACCAGAGTGCTAAATCCTTTTTCTGCAGGCTCCTGACAAAAAAAAAAAAAAAAAAGTCTGATTACTGAACTAAGATCAAACATCTCCCCACAAATCTTTGAACCGGCAGCCAAACTACGGCGAGGACTGCTATTCTGAGAAGTTTGTTTTCATGCCTTCTGTTGTGGTTTGACTGGGCGGGTGAGCCGTGCATCGTTCCCCCAAATCCGCAGAGCCTGGATCCAATAAGCCCCAGTATCTGAGTGCGGTGGTGTGGTTGGCAAAAGGCAGGACGCTTCAATCTACCTACTGTACCCCCTTCACTCTTCAGCCTGCAGCTTATATGTGCCTTCTCCCTTTCAACTCTTCCCCAGAAGACTTAATTCACAACATGTTGCGAGTGTCTTGCGAGCCTTTGTTCCTCTTTACCCCGGCGAGCATTCCTGAAAGACAGTGAACCTAAAACCTCCCAAGCCCCCACAGGTAAACATCCAGAGAGAGGGAGAGTGGGAGGACAGAGGGCGCTTGCGACCGATTTCTGGTCTGGAAAAAGGTGCAGAGCGAATGGCTGCAGATAAAAGTCGAAGCAGGTTCGGCAGCTAATGCAACGCTGATGGATGCTGGCGGAGCCCTGCGCCTGTTCCGGCCACGCTGGCGCCATCATTTGATCAAACACATCGGTTCTGCTCCTCTGTCTTTTGTCATCTCTCTTCTCCTTTTTGGACCTCCAAGGTTTGCTGCAGCTTTCAGTTTGTTTGCACCGCGGGGAGGGGGGGGATAAAAAAAAAAGAAGCAAATGGAGGTGGTGGTGGGGGGGAATACAAACAAAGTGCGGTTGAGGCAATGAAAACCCTGAAGGGGTTTAATAAAAACATCTTACTCTACAACGAGAAAAAAAAACATATAAAAAGAAGATTTGATTGCTACAGTCGTGGAAAATGCCGGTAAATGCAATTTGGGGGATTTTTTTTCGCATACCTGAACTCAACAGTTTCCACCGCATAATGCGTTATGGATGCTGCAACCCTCAGCGGGCTTTAAACTTTACTTCTGATCCCTTGGAAAGGCAGGCCCAGCAGGGGTAAAAAAAAAAGAAAAGGCAGCAGCAGCCTTTAATATTTTTAAACTCAGACTTTGTCATCTGGTACTGCAGCTATGACGTGATGAAGTGATATGTGTGCAGAACACACTAACTGCAGTTATTCGGATAAACAGAATTCAAGGCACAGTGGGACCACGGGAAACAGAGTTCTAACCGCTGCTTTCAATGACAACCTGATCGAAGCACAGTTTATGTCTGGAATCTCACCCAGTCTGATGTTAAAATAAACTCCTTCTGTTAGTCCTGATGGGCACAGGCATACATTTGAGATACTTTAATGCAATTTTATGAGACTAGAATGCTATTTCGTGACCAAAAGGTATTCACAAAATGACGACACTTGTGTTTCATGGCACGTTAAAGCCGAAAATCAAGTCACAAAAATACCAGATACCTTTCTTACTGATTTGGTCCTGAAGTAAAAGCACTTTCTGAATGAGCTCACCTGAATGAGCTAAGCCAGTATCACAGATTCAGCTGAATCCAATTCAAAGGGTAATTCATGTTCGTGAAGATACCCGAGCGTCTTCCATTGTGCTTCAGGCTCAATTTCAAAAAGTTTCTTTGCAGAGCCTTGACCTATTCATATGGCCGCTGGTCATATTAAGGAAAAAAAGAAAGAAAAAAAATGTTTTTGTCACTTTCGTTCTTTTCGAAAACCGAAAATAAGCCAAACAAAAGCCCCTCAAGGTAAAGTGTAGATGAGCATGCTTAAATCATAACAACAGCAAGGCAGTCCTGCCACCGAAGGAGGAGGAGGAGGAGTGGGGGGGTCTCATCTCGCAATCATCATTTTTAACCTCTCCACCTGTTTCCATCTCAATCAGAGGCACGGTCCCAAATAGGCGAATAAATAAATAAATGAGCGATCCAAACATGTCTCTCGGTTAACAACTACGACGAGACGCAAATTTCAGACCTGCTTAGTCCTCTTTTGATCTCCAGAGCTTGTGTTTGTCGGCGCTGGAGCAGGGTTTGGTCGTAGCCAGGGGCACCGAGAACCAGCGAGATGGGGACGCTCCGTGGAAATCTGACTGTCAATGTGCCCTCCTCAATTTATTAAGCGGCACTCAAGAGCGTGGGGTCGGGATTCTGACCCTGATAATTCAAAGCCTAGAGGGGAAATGGCATCGAGAAGCAAGCTCCACATCCTTGTTGTGCCACGGTCAAAATGAGATGCTAATTAATTACCATTGGCATCTTTAGCAATGCGTGTCAGCTCTGATTTGGTGTATTAGTCTGTTACGGGATCAAACCGAGGCATGCGAGGGCAGGGCTGGATGCAGAGGCCCCCCCAACAAACCCAACACACCCACCCACCCTCAGGTCACAACAAAGGCTGACTGCAACCCCGTGCTTAATAAGCAAAAGTTTAAATGCCCGACAGCACAAATAAACCATAATGAATCTGATCACATTATGGATCAATAAGAATGAATCAAGCAGCTGTCGAGAGTCGTCTACTCAAACCGAGTCTGGTCCTTTGCGGTGAGGAGAGGAAAAAAAAATCTATATCAAAGCCATCTGCATATGTTGTCCGAAATATAAGGGTCTCCTGGGACAAATGCACTCTGGGTAATGTAGTGAGTCAATTAAAGCGGAGAGTCCAGTGATTCAATGCATTTATCCATGGATAGTAATAGTTCACAAAACCGTTGGAATTATGCACTTATATTTGATGTATTGGGGAGAATCGATAGTTCAACGACCCGTTCCACTGAAAGGCACGCATTGTCCGCACGAACCCGCTCTAAATAGCCTCCCGTTGGTCGTTCAAGATCACCTTGTTTGAAAAATGTTTAAAAAAAACACGCCGTGAAAAGTGGGCCTTCAGGTTAAGTGAAAGGTTTTGGACCGAGAAACAGGCCGGATGAGAGAGGAGTCAAGGAAGCCATCCATCTCCAACCGGACAATGCACCTTTGAGCCAAAATTCTTCACAAAGTCATGATTCAGCAGCCATTAAGTCAGAGAAAAGGGCTTAGTGATGAAAAGCATCAGAACAAAGGAAACCCTCATAAAACCAACAGATAACTATGACATAGTATTAGTGGAACGATCTCTCAAGTTTCAAAAAGCATGGCCTTTCTTTCAAAATAGATCTTTTTTTAAAGATTTTTTATATTTTACTTTTCTTTTGTTCATCTAAAACAAAAAAGGCTTTAAGGCTTTGTTTTTTTAAAATGAAACTATACAATTTGATGGACATTCTTTGCTCCGTGTAGCCGTTTTATGTGATCCTGGACTCACAATCGAGATTACTTCTCCAAATGTACCCTTTTCTTTATTAAAATTTAATAACTCATTTTCTATTAGCTCTTTCTTATTAAGTCTGAAAGAGACAAAGAGATGTCATGCAATTGGTGGAAAATAGGTCTGAGAGTACAATATAAACAAATTGGGTTAACACTCCTGAGGATGTGGCCTCTTCCCCAGTATACAGAACCAATGCTAAATGCAGGAAAATGCACTATATAAAGAGAATGAATCCAACAGGTTGACCAGGTTCCACCAGGAGGCCAAAGGCAGCAGCGGTAGTCATTAACTTGAGATAATAAGCACAAGGTCAGAAGATTTCTGAATTATCTCCCCTTCTCCCCACTGTTCTGTCAGCCTCCTATGAAGTTGTGTTCAAGAGTGGGCTCACGTTAATCAGCGGTTTAATTGCCACTTGCCTCCGAGTGTGTGGGGAATAAGGCCAATTTCCCAGAGTCTCTCCTTCAGGAGGATGCAGACAGGTTCTTGGAAAGAGAGAAGGCTGTTGATGTGGATTACTGTCGCATATGGGAGTTTGTTTTCATGGTTTTGCAAGCTTACTCTGTGTGATTGTGTAGGTAAACTAATAGAGCCAAAATGTTAATTAGCTTGATGCAAAAACGGTCATTCTTGCTACCAGAGGCTTTAACTCCAGGTGAGGAGTAAGGGCAAGGAATTATGTTGTAAATGTGTCATAATGTGTTGTTTTCACCTAATTCTAAACTGAATTATAAAATAGAAAGTCTTGAATACTGTTTTCATGTCGACATCCGTCACGGTATCCTGTGTGTATTCTTCCTTAGAAAAAATAAAATAAAATAAATTAAAAATAAACAAGGGAGGAACCCCACCAAAAATATGGGAAATGTTATTACATGTTATAAAGGGGTGAATTTCAGGCGTTGAGCTGTAGTTTGTGTTTTTATGTGGCAGTGCTCAACTCCAGGAGTACGCATGTACCTCATATGTTACATATCAACAAGTTGACATATATAACAGTTAACTTCAGGATATTGTGCTATGTCTTCACATTTATCTAAATTAAACTGTGTTTAGGTCTCAGTCCGTGTACAACAGTCCCATCGGTTTAGAATATTGTCTTCATATTGTTACATTATCCAGCGAGAGCAAACTGTGCATCACTTTAATAACTTCATGTCAATGTGATTAATGGACATTGCTTAATAAATTTCCTGTAATTAAGTGTCCACCTGCAGGTTGCCTGGAATCAATTACCTTTTTGTTTATGCAATTTCCTTGAGGTATTTAGTCATGCGCTTCTATTATAGAGTCGTAAGATAGTATCTGCTTATTCTGCTTATTCCCCGGTTGCCTTATGTGACATGGCGGGCCCCAGGCCTGAAGCAAAGAGCGGAGCAGATGGATGACAGTGGAGGCTGCTCCTGCGCACTCTTGGCCTCAGTGACTGATGTTTGCCGTCTGGCGGTGGGCAGCAACAACAAAGAACAACGCTGTGTTCAGTCGTTTCTCTGGTTTACCTGCATCGTGCTTTTTGAACTACAGAAAGGCACCAATGTACCAAAAACAAAACCACACAAAGAGCACTAAATGAACAACGACTGAAGCGTACATCGATGCATATATGAGATGAAACAGCTCACAGATTGAATATCAGCAGCCGCTTGAGAGCTTCATACTAAGAACTCTGGGTTGGCCGACAACAAAGCGTTTACTGGTAAAGCTCCTCCTCAAGGTATTTTTAAAGGGTTATTACAATGATTTTACACATGAAAATCAGTTTCCCATCATGAGAGGTGCTTCTAAGCCAGTCCAGAGAGTAGTCTTTATCGTTATACGGCAACTGAAGAGGAGGGAGGGTCAGGATCCAGTGTTTTTGGAGCTTAAAGGCAAAGTTCAGTCTCTTTGAAGTGGAGCGGAGTGAGGTGCTAATCCATAATCAGTATTACCTACATTAGTTGGGAATCAGCTTCCCTGCAGTAAGGAGGGGTACCGGCACGGAATCTAAGCTGGCATAATTTAGCCAGCCACAAACTGCTTTCAGCAACAACAAAATAGAAGAAAAGAAAAAAAACGCCTGCCACATTGCTTCCATTACTTCACCTTGATGTGAGAAATCCCTGTTTTACTACAACCTGAAGCTGGCTTTTCATTCAATCACCTATCCCTGGCGCGTTGCCAATATAATCGGATACATTTTTTGAAAAGTATCCATTTCCTGTTGCAAATACGAGATAAATAAAAAAGGAGAAATATATAATAGTTTGATGAGGGGATTAACCTGTGCATTACGTTAACTCTTGTATAACAAAAATTAAAAAGAGTTTTGAGGGTTTGCTTGCTATAACTTATAGATCAGGTAATGGGAGGTTCCAAGTAGACATTTTCTGAAACCTTATGAAATCTGAAATCTTATGAATGTTCTACAAAAAAAGTAAGCTTAAAAATGTAAACTTTCTAGCCTAAATGCAACCATTAGATTTTCAAGATTTTCATAGTAATACTGAGCAATAAAAAAAAGGAAAAATAGCAGGATTTGGAGACGCACTGCAGACTGTTGAGCAGGATCCTGACGCTAAATCCCACCCCTACTTGGAGAAATCTTTCCTAGAAGTGCTTATGGGACCGATGCGGACCTGCGCTTTCTCACCACTCATACCTTTTGAACTTTTGGCTGAGAGTGGCGTCAAAAGTCTCAGAGAGCATCCACCTTCTCCCACCTCCCTGACAGGGCGAGCCCTCCTGACTCGAGCTGCTTTGGCAGCATCAAACGGCCGCGCGGTCATGAAATCAGATGACTCATTAGTGCAACAAGGGTGACCTTTTCATAAGGGCGCTGACATGTGCGGAAGGTCACTGTGGTTAAATGGCACACCCCTAAGTGACTGTCAATCACGCGCCCGCCACCATGTCGCCTGTCATCGTGCGGTAAATATTATGCAAGGACGCTCGTGGAAATGAAGCGTCGGCCGCTTGTGAGCGACGATGCTTGAGCGGCTGCCAGAAATCATCTTTTTTTGTCAAACGTATACGAGTTTGAAAGGTTGGCGCCAGGTTCGGGCGTGACAAAGCGCCTGTTTATAAGCAGGTTTGCTTTCAAACCACCTGTAAAAGACGGCAGTTACAGCCGACAGCTCGATTTTCCGCCGCTCTCAGAGGTATCCAGGTCTGGCATTAAATTCAGCTTGGCTCCAGTGCTCGTCGATAGAAAAGTGAAGGTGCGAGATTAGAAATTGTGTTTTGTTCCGCGGTGATGGCTTGGCTTTTTTTTTTTTTTTTCTTTTACCAGCTTCAAGCCCTGACAAGAAGTGACTACAGGGCACTCGACGCGAGCCTGTGCGGGAAATCAGTTTAGAAATTACTGCTGGTGGGAATAAGCGTGGCGCACATGAATGAGAAATAGATGTCAGTGTGCATTTCAGCAGCCAATCACTTGAGTGGGGCTCTCCAGGAGCACGAGTGAGAAGTGGGCAAAATAATTGAACTCGCCGCATCCTGCTAAAATATGTGTGTCTGTAAAAAGAAGCCGGGAAAGGTGTACTTCACCCATCAGGACATCGGATATTTGATAAATATGAGAAGGGAGGCACTTGAGCCTTCACATCAGCTTAAGAGAAAAACAAGACATCGCGGTAATGACTGAAGCCATCAGACAGACGTGCATTTTATTATTCGTCAATCTGCATCAGCCCCTCCGAGCTTGGAGAGCAGAAGACATTCTGATTCAGGCTGTGGCCAAGTGTCTCTATATGAACTCTGATGAAGGCTGGCAGAATAAGAACGCAGATAAGCTGTGCTGGGGACAAAAAAAGAAAAGTTTCTTATCAGTCCTTTTTGCGTTGCTCCAGAGGAGCAAGTTGTTGTTTATTTTTCAATCACACAAAGTGGCATATAGCAGGTTTCCTGAGTTTTTTTTGTTCGCTGGGCATTTCAAGTCCTGTCTTCTTGAGAAGCTACTGTCTGTTAAGCTGCTTAACACAGAGCTACATATTATCTCAGCATTAAAGAGAAAACAAGTTCTCTTTCCCAGTTCTGTTGTATCTGTAAATCGCAGAACACCCAAGAAACAGAAAATTCGAGGCACCTTGTTACTAGCAGTCACAGAAAAACTTAATGACTTTAAAGATATACATGCTCATTTTGGACCGAGAAGTTGATTCCTGCATGCTCATACACTGGATTTCAGCTAAATGTTCCTCTTAAAAATTACTTTGGTTTATCATATCTTATCATTGGGCATCTCATACGAATATAATACATTTTCTATTATCTTTCTGATAATATTAGAAAAAGGCCTTAATCAAAAAGGGGAATAAATCCATCAGCACAGATACGCACGACATAGAGGCAGTATTTGCATTTATGTCACAAACTATTCCAGGCCGGATCCGACAACTTACAGGCCCAACTCCCATTAAAAACTTTTTACTTCTCCAAAGAAACAAACAGCCCGCATATGTCCCCCTCTTCTCGGTAATTATGTTTTTCTTGAGTTTTCGCAGGGAAGTTGACGGAAACCAGACACCCTTCAAGTCTGATAGGCAGAGTTTAATTGGTTCAAATATCAGCGCTAGAAATAGAGTCAGTCAGAAGCGCGCGTTACGTAACTGTAATTTGGTTTGTTATGGGTCAGTGAGCCCAGGCTCTCTGATGCCGCAGCGTTTAAGAAATGTGACAATTCTCGTTAAACTGCGCGAGCGATGCAGATCAGAAGGCAGGACTCAGCCCCGAGGCCTGGTTCAGGGCTCGGCTGACGAGACTTTACATTACTTAGCTGATTGAACGATGATGTCTGGCAAAAAAATAAATAAATAAATAAAAAAAAGTTTGGCCAATTTTATGCCTGCAAAATCCAATAAGTAAACAAAGGAGGCCGATTAAAGCTGAGGGCTTGGAGCCACGTGTTCCAGCTTTCTCGTACGAGTAAAATGATCGGAAGAGGATTTCTGTGGATTTGACCGACTGAGCGAGAGCAGGGTTTGTGAGGCCAAACGGCAGTGAGGCTCACCGTGGCGATGATGTCATGCGCAGACAGGTCCCAGAGCTACTCCTCAGACGGCGAATAATGGACCAAGTGCTGGAGGAGAGTGTTTTCTGATCCGCAGCTGGAAGCCTGACACACTCAGGAAAGCCATTTGAATGGAGCCTCCCAAACGAGACAAAGTGAACGAATAAAATGAAATGGCAAGTTCCGGCAAAGCAGCTCAGTCTGAAACAGGCAGGCCCCGAAATTTCAATTTCAGGGACTTTGTGTCCTGTTTTCAAGGATTATTGACATTCACTCAATCG
>JABUIW010000206.1:646426-695053 GCA_013363375.1 Menidia beryllina
AAGGAAAACGAAAACTGGAAGAAATAAGGCCCATTTTACCCTAAAGCGTATTCATTTTAAATGACTGGGGGCAGCGGGATGAAGACAGACTCTGCATCTGAGAGGGTCATCCAGCATTGCTGTTAAAGAAAAAAAAAAAGGTGTAAATGTTTGGCAATTTTTTTTTTCAAGCCAGAGCTCCTCGAACAGTGTGAACGGGTCTGACATGTTTCCCCTTCTAACTTGTGGAGCTACGAGACTAGAGAAAAACCGAAGGAACAAAAGGAGGAAAGTTGGGTCGAGTTTTTTGAGGAGACGCAGGCGCTTCTCAGCTGCCAATTTGTAGCCGTTTCCACGAGCGGGAGGAGCGCTGGCTCGCCTGGTGCCTTACTTCAGCAGACAAAAGTGCTAACAGCAGATGAATTAAAGGTTACCGAGAATATATGATGAATGTCAGGCAAATACAAATTACCACAGGATGAGGAATAATGAAGGTTTCTTTTTTTTCCTTTTTTTTCCGCCAGCAAGCCAGGGGCCAGTCAATAATTAGAGGTGGCGCGGTCGCTGTCACCGGCTTTCCGCAGCCTTGGCGGTTTGTCTCTGCTTTTAATTGCTCAGGTTAAGATGGCCGCCCACGCCAGACGAATTTAAATAGAAGAAAAGAAAAAAAAACAACAACTCCAAACTCATTTAAAGATGCTTCTCACTAGAGAGGCTGCGATTCAACAGGACGCCCCTCGACAAAAAGTTTCTCTCATCTCTTCTATTTTGTTGGAAGAGGGGGGTTTGCTTTGATCCCTTCCACCCACCCTAAAAAAAAAGAAGAAAAATAAACGAGTAAATACAGTCCCAACCGTGTTCAGGGGGAGTAAAGTGCCACGAGTGGTTGGCGGTCGGTGCGTTTTCTCTTCCCCCCCCCCCCCCCGTTTTTTGCAAGCAGGGAGAAATAATCACACAAATAAGACATCAAAGATAGATTGAATTAAAATATGCAGCTGAAATTTATTCAGATTGCTCTGGGAAAATATTCCCTCAAAGTGTCCGACTGGATGACATCAAAACTCGGAGATGCTGAGCGACACGAGCACACGAAGGGGAGAGAGAGAGGAGGCTTTCAGACATGTCTGGTCCGGCTTTGGTTGCGGGGGCCTTGGCAGCCTCGCTTTTTCATGTCGCGGTTCCCTTGACTGGAGGGGAATCCCTCTCTCTTTTTGTTTTTTTACATTTTTTTTAGTCGCCCTGAAACACCCCTCCTCCTTTGTTTTTCTGGCCACTGGCACGCAGCTCGCCAGTGTGTCGCCTCTCGCCCTGAACCGCTGCGCCCTGCAGGTTGGCAGCGGGGAAACGCACGAGCTGGCTGCGGCCTTCTGGATGGCGCTTTTAAAAAAAAAAGAAAAAACGCTGCACCTGCGTCACGTCGCCCGCGTCCCCGCCGCTCATCCACCTGTGCGGCGAACCCGGCAAACAACCAGACATTTTAAAAAACGCACGCGGGGGAGGGGGGAGGGGGTTTGTGCCAGGACGTGCGTCAGGTCTTGCGTCACGGAAACATCATTCATTGGCAGAAAACAAAGCAAAGACAAACGAATCAGGCAGCGCATTGAGTAGGTGCTCGTATGTACCATCCTTTACAGAAAAAAAAACACTTTATAGTGACCACTCAGGGTCATTTAAATGACCACGTGCAAAAGAAAACTCAAAGGATGCTTGATTCTTCAGGACCCTTTCTAAACTCACTGAAATATATCTAAGCTTTTGAATTGTGCTTTGTTTCAACAGGCTTTCGATAGAAGATAAGTTCTGCTGTGTTATAATGGGCACGCACCCTTTAACTTCCAGGCCGGGATTACCAATTATACTCATGAAAGACGGTCAAATCAGGAGTGAAGGCCTCCGAAGCCGCTATTGTACACATAAATAATCAAAAACGGGCTTTCACACGCCGCTGGAAAACGTTTGATAAGTGTTCAGTTAGGTTGGGTATATATCTTATGTATACCTCAACTTGCAGAGTCTTCCGTTTCTTACTAATATTGAATAATATATTGGCCTAACCATGTGCATTTTCAAACTCAGCAATGACTTCTATCTCAAACACATAATCCATCCTAAGGATGGTCATGTACAGGTATATTACCGGCATTTTGTTTGGACAGATGATACAGTGTCTGGACAACTGTTTGTGGCACATATCTTAAAGTTTTGGGATTTCATGTCGATTAAGCTCCTCTCACTTTCATGAGCCTATTTACTGATCCGATGAGTGGCCTGCCGTTCTGACGGATAAACACGGCATGTAATCAATCACAGGCTTCTCATGTAAAGGGCTGCAGTAAATAAGATGACTAAACTCTGCCGAGCGCCTCTGTTAAACGAGAGCTTTTGAGCTTCACGACAACAAGGGGCTGTAAAATGTCGGGGAAGCTGCGAGTTTAGTGACGTTAAGGGACAGAAAGTTTCCTCTTTGTCTGAAAGCTCTCAAACGTGCCACAGAACGCTGAGATTCAAAGTCAAAACCATCACTCCTAATTAGCGCTTTGAAAGATAAAAGCAGTTTATTAAATCAATCAGGATGATGGTTGTTTGTGAATCCCCGCAGATAAGGACATTTGCATATTAAGTTTGCAGCTCTAACCTACATTTGAGGATCTTCTGAGATGGTGGCCGGCTTCAACGTAAATATTTTTCCCCCGCTCTCTGCTACTGTACGCATTTTAAAGTTTCATTGGGCGGATCCTCTGGTGGGGTTTTTCGACTCATTAAAAAATAAAGAGGTGGATAAATAAGCAAACGGGTAACGTAAACAGACAAACAAATGAATAAACGAGCGTGGATTCGACGGCGCCGGAGAGGCTCTCCCCAAATCTGTGGCAAACATGGGGCAAAAAGCAATCTGGATCCGGAAATTGCAGTCGGATATTCCCAGTTTCAAAATAGGCTTCAAATGAACATGAAAGCAGCAAACAGACTTTACAAGCGAATTATATCTGTCCTTCAGTTAATCGGGCCCTGTATGAAAGAGTCGTTTTAAAAATGCTCCACCAAATTGAACTTTCATGTGAGCCGTGCATTTTCTTGGTAAGTGGTTGATATTCAAAATCTCTACGCATCTCTGCGGTTTTGCTTGATAAACACTCATGTTTTGCTGAGCGAGACTTACGCAGCAGACACCCGGCTCAGTAATACATCGAATGAGTTTTCCTGTCTGATCTAATTTGTCTCTGTTCTTGTTGCCTTGTGTGACAAAAAAAAAAAAAAAAAGAGTGAAAAATGAAAAAGGAGATTTCCTGAACATACTCTGAATCCATTCGCGATAGACAAGTTTTTCCCCATTGATTTCATACATTTTACTGGTAAGAAATGCAAAAAGTTCATAAAGCAAAGGAGGAAATTTTTTTTTAAAAACATCACCACCTTATTTTTTGAGCACACACTAACATTACCCTTCATAACAAAGCATACACTTTTCTGCTTTAATTTCTGACCTTTCTGGAAAATAGAGAAGCAAAGCTAAAGAACCAGCAAGAATATAAACACCAGCCCAAAACCTGGAGTCGACCCTAAACATCACATCTAAGAGTGTGTTCGTCACCAACGGACAGCAGATGGAGACCAATGTTCAGTCCCATAGGAAAGGGGGCGGGGGGGTACACAACTTTGAGGAATGTCTAATAAAATGACTGTGTTCAAATCCCTGAGATTCTTGATAAAACTGAAATAAAGAGTAGCCCTAACCCCAACGCTCTATAATTGAATAAATGTTTGCATTTGGCGTCCACAATAAGATCTCCACAGCAATACTTGGATTTTGGAAAATGGCACTATTTATAAACTTAAAAGTGAAATAGAATAACGAGCCACGAAATGTTGGGAAATCCCAATCCCAAGAGCACTAAAAATGCTTGACAGAAATTGTCTTTGTTCGGTCTCATTGGAGGAATTAGTTTACAAAATTATCTATTTTAGCCAAAGGTGAATAACATGACGAGTGTATTTATGAGAAGAAATCACCCCCAAACAGAATGATCTCGTTACCATTCCTCCCTTCTCAAAGGGACGCACGTCGGTAACTGCTTATCCGCTCAGTACTCGACTTACTGATTTGATAAAAGGCCCGGTTTGGGCAGCGTGTGACCTGACACACCCCAAATCTTCAGCTGTAATCATGCCGATCTGCATTCATATGGACAAGAGGCGCACATCTAAGGCCAGCTATTGCAATCTCATCTCCACTGAGGGGATAGGTGAAGCAGCACTCCAGGGGAGGTTTGAAAAAAAGGAAGGGGAAAAAAGTTTTTTTAACGACTCTAAAGCCTTTTAATTGCAGAGGCTTGGATATTCGTTCGAAACCACTCACTTCATGCTTGGAAACACAGTGCCATGGTGCCTGCGCCCTCACCCAACACTTGTTTTATCTGCTTGCAGATTGAACTCACTTCACAGAAAAGAGAGGCCAATTAGGGTGCAGAGGGATTAAAAACACGAAGAGGGAAAAAAAAAAAAAGCCTTTTTCCATTTCTGCACTTCTGCTGTAGAGAACGGGCAAAAGGATGGAAATATAAGAGAACTCAGCACTTTGTGATCGTGAAATTAAAGTGAAATCAAAGGTGTGAGGTTATTTCCAACCATGTGTCCACTCAGACGGAAAAAAAAGTCAACCTTGTTTTAGTTTTGGGTATGGCTTTAGTGCTCTCCTTCCATCCACTTTAAAGAGTTACCCGCATCATTAATACCTAAACCGGATTGGGTGTTCAAGATTTACCCCTGATTTACCACAATAACTTAATATTGCCACAGTGTACATCTGTTTGATTCTTCTTAGACTGAAGAGGTCAAAAACATGAGGTCTAGATCCAAAAAGTTGGAAATGAGTGTATATCACATTTATCATGCCTAATAAACTCAATATCGTCTCCATATCAACTGTGCAACGTCAAGCTAAGCTCAACTTAAAAGCAAAGACATCCAGGAACTGGTATTATCTGTGATATTGGCAAAATAAGTTCAGATGATTTGCACAAACGTCACCTCAATATGCACCCCAACATGTCTCGCGTCACTTTCATTCCACGACAATTAGTATAAACCGGTTGGAGAGAACTTGCGAAGACTGTGGTTTACACTGGAATATCACTTACCTTTGTCGAGTTCCTTCCGTAAAACATGAAAATCTTCAACCGTTCACTTTAAAGATAAAGACTGTGGAAGAGAAACCTTACATACGCAGCGTGGAAAAAGGACCAAGAGAAGACTTTCCTCATCTAGATCACTGCTCAATAAACATCCCAACCCGAAAAATCGCGATCCAACCTGACATGCTGCTTTGTTGTTGTAACTCCTCAAACTCCTTTGCGCTCGTCAAGCAAGCCAGCTGTTTACATCGTCACTTCGGCCGCAGGCCTGTGTGGAGTGGTCACTGGAAACATTGCAGGAACTCTGAAACAGAAGTTAACAGAAGGAGAGATGAACATACTGTACCAGTTTATTTACCTTTACATTCAGAAGCAGATTGCGATGCCATCCAAAAATCTATACTAATAAACAGATAGGCTACAATGTCAAGAGGTGGTTTACACTGTTCCCACATCAACACAACAATCAGATCTCACCCCGGGGTGGATGTTGAAAAGAAAAAAAAAAGTGACATGATAATTGCTGACAATGTGAAATGGGACTACAAATCCCAAGCAGCTGTTTTACGACAGGTTTCTTCCTTTTACTGGATCAAATAATAATTTCATGCTGCTGTTAAAGCTTCCAGGTTGATGCAGGGAGACATGGCCGCTTTGCTTAGCTGTGTGTTTCTCTCACATAAACCAGCCGAGAGCATCCAATCCGGAGGGCTCCGCCGTTTATCCGCCGCTCTCAGTAGGAGCCCGTCTCGAACTTCCTCTAATAAAATGATTACCAATCTCTGATAGTGGTTCACCTCAGATGCACCCTCCCCAGGAGATGTCCGAGGAGGGGTGGAGGGGGAGGATGGGCTTTCCCTCTTTAACATAAGTGGAGTTGAGTGCAACCGGATGGTGGAGGCGCAGGGGTTTCCCCAGGATCGGTGGTGAGCGGCAGGAAATCGATGCCTTGTTTGTTTATTGGTCTGACCTCCGAACCTTTGCTGCACTGAATCAGTCGGTAATTCCCCTCCCCACCTTGTTATTTCTTCCTTTTGCTCCTTTTATTTATCCTGCCTGGTCTCAAAGCTTTTCGTGGGAGATCTGAGAAGCAGATAGGTCTCTTCCATCAATTTGCAGCCTTTTAAACAATAATGATACAATTCCTTCAGTTAATAAAAGCTATTTTCTGTTCTTTTTTTTAACCAAATTTCCAACTCCAAATACATACTTGTGTCCCAACTTTGAAATTGGTGTAACGGCTTATTCATTTTAAGGTTCTGCATGCATGGGGATGTGTGGAATCCATCCAAAAAGGAACTTGAACAAAGCCGCCCATTTAGAAAGACACGGTAGGTATTTCCCTAATGTGCAGACCTCCACATCTTTCAAGGTTCCTCCACATCTTTATAGGTTCCTCATCGAGCTGTTGCTGAGAAACAAAAAGACACATCTCGTGTTAAACTGACAGATGACGTCTGAATAAGACCGACCACTGCTTTTGTTTTCCTGGATAACAAAAACAAAAAACATAAAGGAAGGGCTGTCGACTCAGCTCTCGGGGTCAAATCTTCATTTGCAGTGTCATTGCCGCTCTGGATGAAAAGGGATAAAAGGATATAAAAGGAAATAAGACCTTCACGATCACCTCCGCAAACGAGGGAAGGATAACTTCCAAGGCCTGAAAAGGTCAGCCGAATCCGAGACTCTTAGTGATGCTAATAGGGCCTAATTTGAAATGGAATTTTATTCACATCTCGAAACCCAACAATGAGATTTCATTCAGATGTGGCAGTCACTTTTTCCTTCCTTTAATGATAAGTAGGTCCGAACGCGGGGAGAGTATGTGAAGGGGGGGGAGAATCCCCAAGGTGCTTTGACTCTGTTCTTTTATTAATGACTGGAGCCCTTTTGTGAATCGTTTGATGACTTATTATCGTGGTGAGAATCATCGCAACTGATCATATTAGGGGTGGGGTGGGGGGGGACACGGTTGTTTGGCAAAGCCTCCTCTCGTGTCCATTGTGAATTATTGTCATGATCGCTCGCATGAAATGAGTCCTGGCCTTTCAAAAGAGGAAGCGCTGCTGCGTATTGATGTGCATTCCTCTGCCGTCGGGCCACGGGCTCGTTGTGAGTGCGTTGCCGCTTTGAAGCTGCCGATAGAACCGTGCCTCCACATCAACCTTGTTTACATTGGTGTCTGCGGGTCGACTTGCGATCCATATCAACTGTGAGCAGATGAATGAATTCCCACGACGCGACGTGGATTTGTGCCCCAGTAACAGAAACAATAGAAATCTACGTCTGCTGCTACATTAGAGCCGTGTTTGCTCATATTTGCTGTTAGTGCTCATGTTATTAGCTGGATTTCCAGGTGCGGGGGGTTTATAGCCCGCTCTGTTGGTTTTAGCATCACCCAAGCGGATAATGTGTCTGGTCTTTAAGGGGTGGGGGCGTTTCGGGGACACGGGGGCCGATGGAGAGCAGCATCTGCAGCCTGCTGATGGAACAGGGCCCCCCTCTGGCTCTACCTGAGCCCCGGCTAGCCCAGCAACCACGAGCTGAGGGAGGAGGGTGAGTGAGCAGGGGGGTCGGGCGCCATCAACTTGATCTGATTTATCCTCGGGCCGGGGACTACAAATGAGTACAGACAGCTTTTTCATAGCCAAAAGACACATTTGCATCCATATGTGTGCGTCTGTGTGTGTGTGTGTGTGTATGTGTGTGTGTGTTTACTGGTGCAATCGAAGAGCCGTAGTGGAGTTTCATAAACAGCTCGGTTTCAAAAATGAAAGGCTTACAAAATAGTGCCCAAGTATAAATCGCTGCATGTGTGCATATCGTACAAGCACGCTTTAATTCATTCTCGAGTTAATTATGTTTCCGTGCCACAAAACTGCGGCACGGGCGTTCAAACGGGAGACTAAAACAATTGAGATTTTCATAAGGAGGGCCTGGGTGTGTTGAGAAACGCATAACTGGGACCACAGAAGGCTCCAAAGTTGCTTCCACCCCCCGACACCCCTACCCCGGTCAATAAGGTTGTTGTGTTACAGATTTAATGTTCACCTCATAAGTGTTTACCTCTAAAGGCAGCACACATTACCGCTGTCTGATAAAAGCTTTCATAACTGCAGTTCTGCTCCTAATTCACAGCTCGTTTCGACTCAAATCTTTGTTTTTGTTTCTTTTTTCATTAAACCAGCGGGAGACTTTAGAGGTTTGAATGAAAAACCTCCTAAAATCGCTTGTGTTAAAAAAAAATGCAGCCGCTAAGTGTCAAGTAGACAAACTATTATGCTGTATCACTGTATTTCTTCTTTTAGAAGGGTAAGAAACAGTATCTAATGTCAAAGTGCAGTCATTTCTTCATCTAGCAGCGACCTAGAGAAAGAAACTGCACAAATGATACAGTGGGAGTTGGAAATAAGCAACACTGGACGAAACGTGACGAGGAAACAAAAGCAAAAAAGTCGGAAAACCTTTTTGGAAAGGTTTGCTTAATGGTATAAAGACCTGACTAACCCTAACCTGACATTTTACAAAGCAAACCAAAGCAGATGATTAAGCAACAATTTACGAGGCCCAAAAACATGTAATTTCAAATCTATATATGGAAACAAAAAAACAAATGTTCTCAAATTAAATGAACTCAAACAATAAAGGAATCATTTTTATTTCCATACACAATTCGAGTTCTGGTGGGACGTTTCATCGATCCCATGTCATTGTTTCAGAAGGGGAACTTCCAGTGATATTGTGGAGTTGTGCCCTCTTTGGCTTGGTTCATATTGGGATTGTTTCTGTTGGCTGATCGAGTAAAAGTTGAAGAAATAGGTATGGAGTTTGCCTTCTTGAGCAGAAGAAAGTTTCTTTTATTGTTTTTTTTGTGGTTATTCGCCTTTCCTTCTTGTAGCAGCTTCTTCTGTTACATGGCAACCACAGAGCACATAGACCAGTTCGGGTCCAAATTGGACGGGTACATATGGAACCGTTACGACTCCAGACCACATCACGTGGGTGTGCACGGGCCAACTCTACATACATAAACCAATTAGGCTTGGTGTGATTTCCAGTCCAAAAGAGTAATTAGATGCTTCGACTCCACTTTGAACAGATTGGGTCTAAGCACCCAGTCAACAACCAAAACTACATGAACTGAATCATTTGTAGGACACTGAGCTAACCGCTTCAGTAAACACTCGTTTGCGCTCTCGTTTCGCAAGTTACCCACAATGCAACTGGGGAAGGGCTTAGCAAGTCTCTGCATATCATAACGCTTAAACAGAATAACCAGAAACTGGTGATGAAAAAAAATTGAATTACCATAAAACTAAAAGCGTTTGACAAAACACAAGATGTCAAAAGGGCAAAAAAATGGGAAAAAAAGGGACAGAAAACCCAAAATTGTAGGGGGGAAAAAAAACAAAAGACAAAACAAAAACTGATGTCATTTTCCAGTAGTCTTATGCCACCATGTTGCCCGCACACAAAAGTTTAACCGGTTCCAAACTGGAATCATTTCCCTGTTTAATTAGAAAGCGTGTGCGATAAGGAAAGCTTCTGGTTTTTGCCCCTGACGGGCCCCGTTATCCAGCACCGGGAAAGAGTGGTGCGTCCTCAGCAGCATGAAATTACTCGACAAAAAAATAAGAAATCAGAGGCCGGGGATGTGCAAAAGCCTGGGCGAGCAACGCCGTCGAAACCCCCGACACCAAATTGGATGGGCATAACCTGTCCTTCCCCAGCTACGGCGTCTCTAGTCTCTCAGCTCTTGCCTCTCTGACAATGAAATGTCCCGCGTCTCGGGCGAGCTCCTGAACAGACTAGTGGGGGTTTTTTTTGTTTTGTTTTTTTTGCGCTAAGTCTGCTCTTCTGCTCCTCCCAACAGTTGGCGACCGGAGGTGAAGTCGGACTGCCGACCTGAGAGCACTGAACTTTCCAGTAATTATTCTGCGCCCGGGTCAGCTCTGGACAATATGTTAGCCATCTGCCAGCATCTGTGCTTTCTCCCACTAATAGACTGAGCACCCCCACCCCCCCCCCCTCATACTCCCCCCCTCCCCCCCCCCCCGTCCCCTCCCCCCCCCCCCCCCCCCCCCCCAAACACCCACACACACACTCACACTGGACCACCGCCGACACCACAGCCTGGAGCGAACAGTGCTGGGGGTGAAACGCTAAGCAGGTCACATGTTGTCTTTCAGCCATATTTGGGTCAGGCCTTTGGCACTAGATGAGGGAAAGCTTAATGCACGGAGGCAATGGGTAATAATCCTCCCTCCAACAGACACACACACACACACACACAAGAATACATCTAGATGAAGAAGCAGACACTCACTTTCCTGGATGCTTATTTTGCCTTCAAGGGCATGAAATTCCTCTTTTTTTCCTCCTACATCATCCTAATTCAGAGGTCATTTGAATTTCTCAGAAAGGTGCTGAAAGTGTTTCCCGGACGCCGCCTTTTTTTTCCTTTTCTTTTTTTTACACGGGAGCAGCTTTTTTTTTTTTCTTTTTGGCAAAAAGACAACCTAACGGCAGCCTCGGCAGAGCATATGTCGCATGGAGCATATGTCTGGAGCATATGCTTAATGCCAGGGGAAAGAGGCCGCGCGTGTCGGCCTTCACAGGTAGACAACGAGCTCTTGGGCACGGGGGCGAGGAGCTGGCTGGGAGCGGGTCGCCGCGCTCGTTCGATTTTAGATGAGCGAAGCCTGCCCGAGATGCGCGGCCGTGCATTCCGGATCTAATATTTTGGGGAAATTTATGTAAAAACCAGGCCGGCAAATGTGCTCCCTCCATTTAGATTAAGACGCAACACATCTATCGCAGTGGCCTTGGATGGTTGTAAATGTGTAAATTTATCTCGACGAGTAAAAATAAATAAATAAATAAATAAACACATAAATATTGAGAAGTAAACTCGCTTTCATCAGAAATTCATTAGGGGGAAAACCGACGTTATTTTATGTATTTTTTTCCATGGTGCACAGGGCTCTGAGGGCAAATAGGTATGAAATGCGATCAAATATCAAATGCATTCCCAGTCATGGCAATTTGTACATTTGCATCAAGTCTGGTGGACATCTGGCGGCGAGCGGGATGAGGTTCAGCACATTTGCTGCGGCAGCTTTCTGGCCCCCGTCATGGGGAAGGCTGGGTTTTTACCCCGGAGACGTCGTGATGGAAGGTGAACGGCACCACCCTGACAGAGGCAAACAGTCCCAGCTGGAGCGGGAAAGTGGCGCCCGACTCCAACTGTTGTGCTCGCCGCCCAAAGGACAAACCTCACCCCATCACTAAAGCGCAACAACGCTCGTTTCATCTCAGTTACTCCTCCATGAAAAGTCAGATGAAAAGTCAGACGCTCCTGATGTCTGGAGCCGTGACATGTTTGCACTTTTCTCCTTCCTCTTTGCAATCACACTAATTGCTTTCACATATGTCTGAGAAACCTTCGGCGCGATTCTTATCTGAAAGTGCAGACAGGCGTCGGGTTTGCCCCTTTTTTGTTTTTTATGAAGATCCGGCGTGATGACTTGATTGTGGTCGGAGCTGAATGGTCTCAGGAGGAACCATTAGGCGGGCCTTTGATTCCATGACAGATGTTGCCTTCAAAGGAAAATTTTGCGAGGTGAGAAGCTGACACGAATTAAGGTGATTTGATTACAGGGCAGGGATCCAGTGGAAAGTAACTATGTGTGTTTAAATAAGCACTGTCCTTAATTTGTTATTTGGCACTATTTCCATCATCCTCAGATGAACAACCGTTGATTTCTGATCTTTTTTTACTTCACATATTTGGTCTGCCGATCCAATAAGTGAGCGAGTCATAAGGAGCTCTACATAACGGTATCTGAATGGTACTGTTCCCTACGTATCCAGTTACATACTGGAGTATCCCCTGAGAGAAAGATGAACATCGCTAGAAGTAGGCTGACCATTTAAAAGAGTACGCTGAACTGGCTTCTCCTCTCTGCTGTGCTTTAGCACAGTCCCACAAAATAAAAATGAAAAAAAAAAGCTGTTATTGTGTGCAAAAGCTAGTTACCACGGCAACTATTAACGTCGTTATGATGGGTTGTTTTTTTTTTAACCTTTGTGTGCCCTGCTGGGGTCATTCATATCCCGGATTCAGTGAAACCAGGGTATAAATGAGCCCAGAATCCCGAATCCCGAATTGGCTGTTTTCACTTTGGTACGGTGAGCTATTGTGGGGGGGGGGGGTAAAAAATACAAAAAGAAAAAGTAGAAACAGGGAAAGGGCACAACTCCGAGAAGTTCAAAACCTCCAGCTTCTCTCCACCTCCACCACCTCTACCCTTCTCCTTCCCCTCTCCTTAGCACATTCAAATGTGCAGGTTTGTTTTGGGGATAAAGTCCTCCGCTTTGATCAGCGCTAATTAGACAGCCGCTGCTTTCGCTCGCTACCTATTAGGGCTGGGTAGGGTTATCGCCCTCCTAATCTCTGGCCAGCAGCCAGGCGAGGGTGCTGCAGTCCTGAAGGAGCCCCCCTCAAAGGCGTCTAAGGTGAGAAGGAAGTGCGATGAAAGGCCTGTCTCCTTTCAGCACAGATCAATACGCTCCCCTCCTTTGCCTATGGGGGATCAAGAGTTTGAAACACAAAGGAGGTTTTTGCATAAAGATCCAAACAATGGTTCACAAGACATTTTTTTCCTCTTACTTTCTCGCTCTATGCTTTATACTTCCTCTCATTTGTTTCATTTTTTTCAAATCCCTTTGCTCAAACTTTTCTCTCCTGGAAAGAAAAAAAAAAAGAAAAAACAAAGAACGGTTTTAATGAAGCTGGAACTTTTTTTTTAAACTTTACTTTAAAATGCCTGCAGGAGGCGTCAACCAAAGTTACAGTAACATCTTTTTTGGGGGGTTTGTGAGAGGGGACTAAATTCATTTTGGGTGTCAGGATTCACTTACAGAGAGTCAAATATGTCTTAAATTTGAGCAGAAACAAATGACACAGCCCTGCCAGATCTGCATCATTTGGTGGGATGAGCAAACGTATCAATTTTTAGCAGCAAATACAGATCATACGAGTTCATGCTCGGTAACTCAAAAAGGTGAAAGGGCGCACTACAATGGATTTCAGGTGCTATAAAAAAAACAAAAAAACATTTGATTGAGATCAAATCAAAAAGGATTTCTTCCATGTTGGTTGTCGTTTTATTTATTTTTTGGTTCGAGACGGCCCTGATATCACATTTCCCAGGACTGCAAGAGAAAAGTGTCAGAGCTTTGTGCAATATTTACTGGTAGCCAACAGGATGAGTCAGTGCATGTGTTTGCATCAGGTGCAGATGCTCCCTTTCACATATGAAAAAGATCGAAAAAGGAGATGAAGAAACGGCCAAGATTTGATAAATGATGTCTGCACTTGTGTTCTCACAGCACTAGCGTCTCGTTAAGGCACTGCTGTCTTGTATTGTTCGTTCATTAATCTCATTCTGACCCATTTCCATAGGATATTTCCTGGAATCATCAGTGAAATGTGTTTAACAAAGGGTGGACATCTAGCAGAGCTTCAGTATGTTTAATCTAAGAAGACGTTTAATTGGAAATAGCAGAAGAAGACATGCTGCATACAGAAATCACCTAAGTGCAGCCTGTCTGTTTCCCAATCCGCCTTTTTCCTATCCTATTCTCACCATGATTGTGACCTCTTTTTGCAAGTAATTTCCCCTGGATTAGAAAAAACAATCAATCCAATCAAGCCTGAGAGGAGGAGGAAAGAGGGGGGGGGGGGGGATATGGGAGATTTCAGAGGAAATCTCTCCTGAAGTTGCAGTGCGTTGCGGTAGAAAGAGAAGAAGGAGCGATCCGGAGGGCCAGCGTATATTTCCCTCTCAAGTAATTCATTTATGTCTTCAAAACTCTTTCAGAGACCAGAGTTACTGTGCCTTTGTTGTGCTTTAAAAAGCTTAGCCGGTCTCTATGAAGAGAAGCAATGAGAGCACTTTAGAAAAAGCTACAAAGGGAGCGGACGGGCGGAGGAAGAAAGAAAAAGTGAATGGCACCACTGATAAAGTTGAGCAAATTAAGTCATTGACCTGCGGTGGAGATTAATAGCAAACAAGGTGCCCCAGCTTCACAAGTAATGAATATTCTTCAAACGGCGTGAAGGGAGTGTGTGTGTGTGTGTGGGGGGGGGGGGTGTGTGCGTGAGGGGTGGTAGATAGAGCCGGGTTGATGCGGATGACATTGAAAGTTGTGGAGAACAGAAAAATTCTGTCATTTTTCATTTGTATGCAAATTTGCCTGTTACACAAATTAACCCCTGAACCCCGGTGTCAGTCCTCATCTGTGGTGGGAGCCGGCGCCCTGCCGGGGCCCCTCGGCCAGCGCAGCCGCCCACACCTCCCCTCTGGGGTCAGCGATGGCTTTGGACTCTGATTTTTGGAAGCCAAGTCGGGATGCCCGGTGGCACCGTGTGTGGCAAGTTTACCCCAAAGCCAGAAGATATGCTTGTTTACCTCCCATTTCAAATCCTCCCCGAGGTTCGTCGCCAACGATTGTTTTGATCAGCTCTGCCTCGACGGAAATTTCCAAAGTGCTTCGGATGGGTTGGAACGTTAGATTGGGCTCAAACAGGGGTGTTAAACAGACCGCAAACGTCTTCCTTTGTTGTTCCCCGTCACCAGGGCGGCAGGATTAAAATGCTGAAGGCCAGCGGTTCAGGACCCCAAGCGGACGCTTGCTGAATGCTACCTTTTGCTCCAAGGTGGACCACAAAAACCTGCCTCCCTCGGCAGCTGCCGGAGTTCACGACACCTCCGAACAAATGAAAACAGCCCTCAGTCAGGCGGTCACACTGGGACATTTCCAGAATGGTCTCATTGTGCTTTTCAGTTTAGCTTCAAACGCCTGTCAATGAATCAGATGCGCTGATGGGAGTTAAATAGAAAGCTCTTTGGACTTCCCTCGGCCTCAGCGTCACGTGAAGACTAAACTGTAATAACGAGGACATTCAAAGCTAAGCTGAGCCAAAAGGGGGCCCGAGAAGTTCCAAACAGCAACTTCTGGAACTTTCCGCATCGGAAAACAAGCCATACAGAGTCAAAGTGGAAATTTGGGGGCGTTTCGAACGAGACGCCGGCTTTTCATCAGGCAAGACGTTGACATGTTTTATTTTTAATGGCCCTGGCGTTTGGCCGTGCTCTGCCATCTGAGTGCGTGTCATACGTGTCCAATCTCTGCCACCGCGCCGCTTTCGGAGAGGGGAAGTGGTGGTAATCACATCCACCATCTGCAGAGGAAGGTGGCGGCGGCCGCCGCGTGATTGACCCCTTTAATTGATGCAGCTTTAATTATGATAATCGGCTGCCGGTGTTGCTGTTGTCCCCCCCACGTGTCCCTTTTATTTTCCGTGGCGTTTCATATCCTGGCAATCAACTGGTGCGCAGGTGTCCTACAGATGTTTGCGGCCCCGCCTCGCCCCACCTCCACCCACAGCACTTGTTTGTCAGTGACTAGTGGAGCGTTGTGGGTCAGCCGAAGCCTGCTTATTTGTTGGTGTTGGGTTCTGACAGGCGCCAGGGGTCCTTACGCATTGCACGTCTGTGCCACCAGAGAAGAGGTCATTCACGTCTTTGGTTGCGAAGATCATTAGTATTCTAAACCCCTTATTTTTACGGTTGTGACGCCATCATTTAAACAACCACCGCTGAGCAGTAGAAACTGGATCAAAGTGCAGAGAAAGCACCGTATTTGAGGGTTTTGTAGAGTAAACGCCAAAATTCAATGGGATTTTTTTTATTTCAAGATTGAATCATCATTCCAATCCCTTCTTATTTCATCCGGGGTAATGCTCCCCAAAGGTTGGTGTTTACGGCCAGTTCATTGTGGCGAACCCCTTTCTTTGAGAGACTTAAGCTCAACTGTCCCGAGATGCACTTTGGTTTCGGGAGTAAAAACTCTCTGATTCTGTTTGCACTGAAACTTTCCTCTGGGGGGGAGGAAACTCCTCCCAGTGCTACGGCGTGGTGGCAGGAGCAGTGAGCAGAATGGGTTTAGACAAACAACACACACACACACACTCTTGAGCGGCCACCAGTGGCTCTGCAGTAAGTTTCCCTTCAAAGGATCCCCTCAGGATAGACTGTGCGTGAACATAATCCGGGGCCCCTTTGAAGTGCACACTTGAAATGTCTTTTTGGCTCGGCTGCTGCGTGTGGCATCTCAACCCCTTTGGGTTATTGGAGAGGAGAAACGCTCCCCGGCCGGCTCGAGGTGGAGAGGCAGCACCTGGTGGTCCCCGCTGCCTCTCCTCGCCGCATTTCACACATTTAAAGTGCAGCAGTGGGTGCCGCTCTCCCCGGCCGCCTCGCAAACCACAGCCAAGAGGCATAAACGGTGCTCAGGGGTTCCGCTGGATAAAGCGTGAGGGTGTTCTGGAGTGGATTTGAAAAAATCCAGTGTGGCCTCGCTTGTACGCCACCGTACCAGCAGAGCTGGGCCAGATCCAATCGGAGGACCAGTAGGGGTGTAAGACTTGCCACTGGGGTGGTAGCCACAAACATCCTGATGCTGTGCTCTTGTCGCTCGTCAATTTACTGCTTGGGAACATAAATGTAACTTTCTGAGTCTATTAAAGCTTAAAAAATTGACTTTGGGGGGGAGTTCAATTACTAGCCTTTAAGGGTTCAATCAGACCGGTGTGAATAGGGAACAGGTTGCAAAGAGAAATACGAGTAAAAAACAACAAACTGAGCAACAAGATACATAAATGCTTCATTCATACCTAAATGAGACACATTCGCATTGTTTTTCATTGCAAATGAGTTGAATTATAAATGCCAAAATAGTGAACTGCCAAATGATTCCATATGTAATGAATTAAACAAACCTCCAAGGGGAGCGGACCAGTCTTCCTCTAAGTGTAAGACGGTGTGTGTTTGTATTGGTTATTGATCAGATCCAGAAATAACTCCTTTTGCTTCCCACTGCTCAATGCTCATTTAGAATTTCAAGATACTCACTCTCTGTAAAGTTTCAGCCACTAGCTTTTCATACATGATGTAGCACAACAAAAAAAACGCTTGGACTAAACACCCTTTAAGAGGGTCAGTAAAAGTGAAGCCTTCAGTTTGTCAAACATGAGGTTTCTATTCGGATCTATTTATGCTTTTAAATAAAAATAACATAACAAAATTATAATTAACTTCATAAACTACTTACAGCTAATCTTGTTATCGGAGGTGAAGCCCCAGACTCATGGTTTCACTTGTAGATCTCTCCATGGTTGCTGGATAAACGCCATGACGGGGGTTTGAACCGCCGGCCCGTGTCCCTACCGAGGCAACAGGAGAACTATAAGAAAGTGTTCAGACAAATAAAATGTGCCATTAAAATTCCCTATATTATTAACATGGCCTGAATCCATTAAAAATGCGGTGATAAAAACTGTTTTTTTTTTGTTTTTTTTTACTTTCCTCTTATTGATTGTTGTCTGCCTCAGAGGTGTTATAGGTCAGAGACGTGAACTCCTCTGTATTTGGAAATGCATCCTCTTGCTCTGACCTCTGCTCTTATCATTGTTTCTTTTTCTTATTTTTTGTTTACCCCCCCACACTCTGGACCTTGAGAGGGAGCCAAAAGTCTGAGGTGCAATGTCAGTTCCAAACGACCCCTTTCGGGCACGGGGAGTGGCGCTGGAGCAAAAAAGCTCACTGTGTAGCATCCAATCTAGCCCACTTTGTCACATTAAGCCCGCTACAGTGGACCCCTGGGTCTGCAGTTAAAGGCGCTCAAGTTTTGCTGGGACGGAATCTGTAAAAACTGCCCCGTTTGAAGGGGCTTCCAAGTGTCATTGGACATTTGGGGGATTCCCTCAGTCGAGTAAAGCCCCTGATAAAAAACGACACAGTACAGTTCCAGCGGATCACGCAGATGTCGTGCTTCACAGGAGCACCTTTGTTGCCCATTCACCGCGCTAAACTGACACAGTGGCCCTTTTTTAAGGGCAAGGCTGCTCCCTCATAAACGGACGCCGCACTCGCAAAAGTGAAGTCTGAGCCGCGCCGCGTTTTACGACGGCTCTTATTAAAAATACAGGCGAGAAGCCTGAGATGCTGAAGAGCAGCGACGTCGCAGCAGACTTTATGGAGTCGTTAGCTCTCGGCGTCACGCCGCTTTACGGCCATGGTTTTTCTTCCTTTCATCTTCCTTTTCTGCTGTTCGACGCAACAATGCACTGAGTTTATCTTTGTTTTTTGTTTCTTTTTCCTGATTTTTACGGCCTTTCTTAATTGTGCGACGGCCACTATTGGGCCGAAATAACCTACTGGCTTAAGGCTTACTGAAATCAACTGACGGAAGGTGTGGCGAGCAAACACAGCCAATAGGGAGTTACTTTCACATCGGAAACCTTAACATCAGATTTGCCATTTTTGTGAGGAATTTTCAACAACACACAAGCTTGTGTGTGTGTGTGTGTGTGTGTGTGTGTGTGTCTTCATCACACAACCCAAACGCCCGGCTTTCCCTTTGTGCCTTTCTGAGACGATTTGTTTAAAGTCCAATAAGAGAAGAAGTAATCAGTGTTTTGTGAGCTGACAATTGTATTAGCTTGTGGGTGCTTGTGTGAGGTCTGATATTGCTATTTATCCTTGCATTCTGTGTGCCTGTGTGTGTGTTCTCACCATCTCAAAGCTCCTGTCACTTTGAGACAGGAGCAGAGGAGCGATGACAAAGACGCCGTGGGCTGCAGGTGGCGATCCAGGAAGCCACCTCTATACTTTAGCTGGCAAAAACTGCAAGAGAAACACACCGGAAAAATGTTTAAAATGACGAGGTAGGGGATGTAGGAGGTCACACCTCAGGTTATAAATCAAAGAGAAAATGTAGCAATAGTTTTCATCTGGACAAAGTGTTTGCCATGATTTTAAAAACAAAAACGTCTAAGAGTTGGACCACTGGAGCTGTTTTCCACTTGGTCAAAGTCAACCTTTGGCCTTGAACGATCCGGCAGCGTGTGTGCTCACGTGTTGCTTCTTCTTAGCTTGACAGAGTGTAATCAGAATTCAAGCCTTTGCAGTTATTTCCATCCCAGAATCATATCTGCTACGAATGCAGCACTTCAGACACAAACTCATCTAGAATGTTATCAAATTTGCCTAATACTTTGATGACTTCTTTTGTACCTTACCATTTGCTTTACTACGAAATAAATCTTTTTTTTTCTCTTTTTATTTCTTATACTCTGTCAATTGTAATTTCTAAAAGTTTCTTCCTCTACAAGGTGCTCTTTTTTCCCCTTACGTACCATTTACTTGACATTTTCTGGCCACATCAAAATGCGTTTCTGCCATTAAGTTCACACAGAGCTTTTAGTTTTTATGAACTAGCAGTCTTAACTTTGTAACATTTCTGTTTTAAAAAAAACAACACTATTCAAATTTACATTTTACACATGCTTCCAAATTTTTAGGCATTGACTTTTTCCAAAGTTCTTAAAAAACAACAAATCCTTTAAGGGTAGTATGTCTCTCCAGTGTGTGTTTACTCCAAATGGACCAATTGAAAACAGCTATATAGAATATCTGAATATCATAACAACAGCTTGACTCTTGGAAGTTTTACTGATGTTGCTGGAGCAGCAAACATTTGGCAAAACACCGAGGGGCTGATCGGGAGAGCAGAAATTTGATTCAAAAGAATTAGAAATCTCAAACGTTTCAGGGAAACAATGGTGACACCGCAGGTGGAACTAAGAGGATGGTGAGTGAGAAAAGAAACAGGTCTGAGGATAAAGACCCCAACCAGAGGAGAGGCTGGCAGAGTTTCTTATTAATAAATGAATAGTTCTCAATCTCCTTTTAGCCCTTTGTATAGCTCTCGCATTTATACCATGTTGACTTTTCTAAGCATAGCTCTTCTGGCTGGTGCACACTTGACCTCTGGGGAAGGCTAAATTTAAATAACAAAAGCCCCTCTTCCATAGAAAACAGCCACAACATTAAAACCACTGCCGGGGTAAGGTGACTAACACCGGGCGTCTCGTTACAATGCAATGCTCTCCTGGGAAACCTCAGGTCCTGGCATTCATGTGAACACCACTCTGACATGTACCACCCACCTCAACATTGTTACAGACCATGCACACCCCTCTCCATGGCAACAGCATTCTTTTGCAGCTGCAGCCTCCCACAACACTTTAAAAACAGCTCAGCGGCGGCTTGAGGAACACGACGAAGATGTAATAATAGTGCTCGATTGGATCCCGAGAGGCCCGACCTCAAAACCCACAGGTCCCAAAGGATGTGCTGCCAGCTTCCCGGTGACGGGGTCGCAGCTGTTATGGTGGCGCGAGTGGAACCTTCAGAAGACTCAGCGTTTACTTTTGAGCAAAAACAGCCCTTTCCGGCAAAGTTGTGCGGCAGGAGTTTAAGAGGATGACTGCCATGTTCACAAATGATTCTGTTCAGCGGCTCCATAAAATTGTAAATAGGAAGAGCCCGCTGGGGAGCTACTGTTTGTTTTACGATCCCCCAAAAAAAGAAAACACCCAAAATATAAGCGTTTTTTTCTCCCTGGTTTTAAGATTTTTTTCAGCTACATCTATTAGCAGGTAAATTAATAAAAGCTTCCTTACACACAAAAGAAAACTACATAAGCCTTTTTTAGGTTTTTATTAGGGGTAAATGTGTGTTTCCGTGTCTCACATGTGATCTTTTTTTTTGTCTGATATCCCTAAGAGCAGATATTCTTCTACGTAACTTATTGTGGGGTTGATGCTAAATGCAATGTTGCATCTGCATTGCAAGTCACTTTGGATAAAAGCGTCTGGTGAATGCATAAACAAATAACATGCATTGTTTTAAAGACGTATCTCTTTGTCTCAGAGCGGTGGATTTCTTCTATTTCGAACAGAGCTCAGGATGACATGTTTTTCAAATCCTCTGCCCTCCCTGGGCACAGTTTTTGAGAAACCAAGTCTGTACTGAGCGGAGACGCAAGAGAAAGAAAAGAATGGTCTTTGCAATTGTGGCCGAGGCAGCCGGTGGAAGATTAGCAGAATTTTCTGCGAGTGATCCTCACCGACTGGCCAATCTGTTCAGCCGGCGCCTCAAATTCACGCAGACGGCGCAAGTAGTGACACCAACTGCTGCGACAGAGAGGGAAAGTGAGCAGGAAGTTCCATGGCATGCTGCCCGTCATGTGACCACTCTACACTTGGTCCCCGTCCAGCCATCTGCTTTTTTTCCCCTTCTTTTTCTTCCCCAATTCTCTTTTCTTTTATTTATTCCCTCAAACTATTCCCCGCCTGGAATTTTTGGTTCTTTTCTCCTTACTGTGAACTAAAGGGTCACAAGCATGGAGACGGGAGGCCCTGCGGCAGGTTTGTTTAATGACACATCCACTCATTCACACGTCCACGACTACGCGATAAAGCTTAGATTTAAGCTCTGCAACAGGTTTGATTAAGCTTTGTTTTAAATCATTATTATTGTTTCTTCTCCTCTCTCATACTCTTTCATGACCAAACAACTTTGCCTGGGCTGACCTTTGCTCGTTTTTACCCACCGAAGTGATCGTGGAAATCGTGGGTAAAAAGAGAAAAGCAAGTCCACAGAAAAGATCAAGAGTTTTCCCTTTAAATTTGCCATTACTGCTTGAAATAGCTGGATATTCTGAATAGTACCCACTAAGGAAACTGCCAGTAACATATAGAGCATAGTTCATTTTCTGGAACTGTTTTTTTTTCTTTTTTTCCAATGATCCTTTACCTGACCATTACATACAAACTACACAAGCTTTATATTAACCGACTCATGTTTCCACCAGAGTTGTGGTCCCGGGCTGTGCACACATACAGGAAAGGTTAAAGTTTGCAGGGGTGTGTGATGGATGGTAAGGCTTGAGAAGGTGATCTGAAAGCTGGAAGCGATCTTGAGGGCGTAAGACATGTGAAACGAGAAGCCCTGAAAGGCGGGTGACGCTGCTCTTAGGCCCCTCCGGGACGAATGGCAGGGGGCAAGCGGTTTGAAGCAGGAAGCCGATACCTGTCGATTAAATTTGGATAAAAGAAAGGAGCGGGAAGAGAATACAGTAGTTGTGACATCTGTTTGATGTGAGCCGAGCCCTGATTCATGCCGTTTTCACGCTGCTATTTAAGTTGGAAAGCTGCACGTCGGCCACAGAACATGTCATTTGAAACCTATCGACAGCTTTTTATCAAAGATTCAAAGGCCCAAAGGCAACGGGTTCGACTCCCTCTGTGCCCTGATCACAGCAACTTTGACTGAGGCCTCCACAGTGTGACGCGCTCCGCCGGCGCTCGTCGACTCATTTGCGCCGCATCAGCTTCGGGGGGGGGATTCCATATGGGACAGAAATAAGTAAATGATTCGGCGCTGATGAAACTGTAAGACAACAAAGGTAATTGCGTTTCGGTGTCAAGCGGCTCTCATATCCCGCATCATTTGCCTCCGTCGCTTTGGAACGGGACCCGTTTCAAACGGCTGCCCCTTCTTTCCAATATTGTGCTAATGCATTTAATTTAATGTTCGCATACGGCGTAATTGGGATAATATTGCTCTATAATACTTTGAAGGAAACCTTAGCATTAAGCACTAAATTGAAATTTTGAAGTGAACGGTGAGACTGACTGTGGGAGCAGAGAAACCCCATTAAATGTAATTTGTTCTGCATGGCTGTGGGGTAATGGTTGCTGAGACACTCCTTTATTAAGTCGAATAGGTAGTGAGGTAGCTTTGGATTTGCTTGTGCACGCACGCACTCGCGCGCGCTCACCGTGCCGTCGACACACTGCTGGTGGGGGTATTAGGAAAGGTGCGAGCTGTTAGGGGCTGCTACTCCAGCCACAAAGGGAGTGTTAAGCAGCCACCGGAGGCCCTCTGAACACACACTCCTTCCTCAAAGCGAGCACAGGGGCACCCGCCGACACAAACCTCGCTGTGTCCTATAAAACAACTTCCATGGAATGGTATGGTGAAAAAAAGATGATGGACCCGTCCAATGTGACAAAAGAGGAGGGTGGAAGACCGAGTGGGGCAAAGAAGTCGCAGGAAACGTTGAGTGGGAAACAAAGGTGCTTTGGCAGCCGGGTGATAAACTAAGACGAAGCAGGGAGAGAAGGGAAAATTAAATATGAGAGTGGGACGGAGAGGAAAGGTCAGGAAGAGCTGGAAGCAGAAAGGGCCAAAGAAAATAAAGCAAAGAGAAGAGGAAAGAAGAGGCAGGAGGGCAAGTGGAAGAAAGAACTGTGTTTTGGTTTTGTTTAGGGTATTTCTCCCAGAGACAGGCAGAAGAGGAGTGATAAGATAGAAGGTGGAGGAAATGAAAAGAAAAGAAAGAGAATATGGGCAGAGAGAAAAGAGCTGACGAAGGGTGAGATGAAGAGGGGAAGGTGGGAATGGAGGAAAAGCGGTGGGGTAGAGGAAGTCTGAAAAAAAAGCAGGGGGGAGGAAGAGTAATAGAAGAATAATAAGAGGAGGGAGAAGGTGAAGAGGCTGGAGAGGAGAGAGGAGGAAGACGAGGGGGTCCCTGCGGAGAGCCGGAGATCAAACACAGACTCTAAGTCAAACTCCGCTGAGAGATCTTAAACCTCCTTTGTAATTGGAATTTTAAAAGTTAATACAAAGACGCTTCTTCAGTAAGATGTCTTCAGCAGATAGGAGGGGAAGAAAAAAAAGAAAAAAAAACACGAGGATGACACTTTTGTCCCTCCAGTGATGTTTAAAGCAATCACTTTCCTTCAAGCGGGAAAATTAGACGGAGATTTCTTCTTCTGTGCTATGAGGACTGCAAAGGAGTTTCAGTGAGGGGGAGAAAGAGAGCCAGTGGGAAAATAAATGTGTAAAAAAGAGGCACCATTTGAAATCTGCCACATAAACTGACTTACAGGGGAACAAAACTGCACGAGTCAAGATTACAATAGTTTAAAAAAACAAAAAGGGGTAAATTGTGAAAAATCCTCCAGGGCTTTGTTTCACTTTAGAAATTTCAAATACTAAAAGAAAGCCAGCCTCTCTTATCACCCTATTTTGGTGAGGAAGCTCGTCAGGGACTAAATGTAGCTTTGGTTATGATGATGTCATTCTGAGTCATTCTATACTTCTGAATGTAGCATCACAGGTTAAGACCAAAGGCCTTAAATCTGAGATGGTATTGACTTGTTCAACTCCCTGTCTCCATATTAAACATTTTGACCCTCGGGAGATGTCAAACCGACCTAAACCGATTTATTTGCTTAAAATGGCCATTTTACGTATTGATTAAAGGAACTATGTGTAACAATTACTGACATCTAGTGGTTAAGTAGGAAATAGCAGACAACGTTTTCACTTTTTAATTATTTCTCTAAGTTTTCAAAAATAACAAATATAATTGAAATAAAAAAAATCACACTTATTCTTTTTATCACTACTTTTTGTACCTGCAGTAAAAAAGAAAAAGATTATTATTTGGAAATAAAAACATTTATTTATGGATATCTGTTATCAAATGATAGCCCCAAGAGGCTCATCTTAAATGTATATGATTCAAAATAATATTAGAATAACGTGTTAATTGCTAACTGACTGGAAAAGTATGCAGGTATAGGAAGTAACCAATGTTTGCTAAAGTTTGCAGCCATCTCAATATATTTTCATTACCTATATTTACTTATGTATATTAAGTGAACACAGCCATGTAAAACTATATTGTTACTGTTTGCTTTTTTTTTAACCTTTTATCTTATGCGATTCAGCAGCTCTTTTTTTTTTTGTCATATTGCTGGTTTTGCCAGCGTTTACCAGCATCTAAGTTTGGCATGTTGGCCTCGAATATGCCACATCGCTGTGGCAGCAGTGGTGAAAAGGCCACAAAAGAACCTGTGATTCCAAATCTTAACACACAAAATCTAATAAATGTCCAGAATCGTCAAAGGACTTTTTTATTTATTTTTTTTAAAGGGTCTGGCAACTGAATCACCGGTGGCACAAAACAAAAAGTGGGGGTATATCTAGAATCCTTTTCCCCACAGACTTTTTGTGGGTAATGTGAGGAGGACGGCGGGACGGCGGGCAGCAGTAGGGGCTGCAGAGTTTTTGCTCAGCGGAGGAACAGATGGGAGAAACTCGCCAGGGGAGGATGAATTCCGGTCAAAAAAGAAGGTGACAGCAGAGCGTGACCGCCAACATGTCCGCCGCACACTTCTCCCTCTGTGTTTCAGCACACTGCCCTCCTCCTTTCCTCATCAGGTGATCTGTGCGGGTTATGCATAAATAAACCACGCTAGCCAAACGCGGCTTGATGAGCGATCAAACATGTATAGTTGTGTCTATATGACCCATTTGTCTTTGCGACACAATACTTTCACACTCCTTTCATGTGTGCACAGAGTTAATTCAAATATGTCTTTTTCTAAGCATTTCTGTTTCAGATTCAGATTTTTTTTCTGGGATTTTTTTTGTTCGTTTCCTTTTTCCTCTTCCATTTTGCTCGAGAGCTTGTTTTTAGGGGCTCCGGGGCCAAATAACTGCCCAAAAGGTTTCCACTGAGAGCGGTGGGAGACACCGAAGACTCCGAAAGCCCAGACACCTCGGGCCTGAAGGACGGACTCGGCCCCCCGCAGAAAAACAGAACAATTTTGAAAATGAATGTGTATTAAGGGGATTCAGGGTGCGTTCAAGAGCTCTGGCTAGAGGACAGGGCCACTGCAGACCACATCCTGTCATCGGTTGTCACAAAAACCTCAGTGTAAATCCATGCCTGACCTTTGGAGGTCATGAGAGTGACCGCATAAAAAGTGTCCCAAAAAGGACTTATGTTCGGCAGCTTAACATTAACACAAGTCAATAAGAGTATTGTTGTGCTGTATGTGGACGTCTAGCCCGGAATCGTTTAATTTTTAGAGCGTTTCCGATTTACAAACCGCTCAATTTATGAGAGAATGTGAGATTTCCAGACTCTCTTCAGTGAACACGTGGACTGAAGGGACCCCTATTCCCATGTCATGACGGTGATTTCGGGTGACTGACAATTTTATTATTTTATTATTCTGAGAGGGATTACTTTGTCTTTGTAAATTCACTCAAATTTCTCACCCAAAAAATAAAGCTCCAGATCAGCAGTGATGGACAGCCTTTGAAATTCATGCATGATCGGTACATTTCTGACAGTTAGGGTGCTGAATGTTTCCTGAGATTAAACATTACCCAAATAAAAGACAAAAAACACTCAGACAGAACAGGGTGACAGCGGCAGCGGTTTGCTCTTCCGTCTAACGCCACGCTCGCTTCCAGTCGCTCGGTGTCCTACAATCTGACACGAGAGGACACAAAAGGCCTCCCAGCGCTGTGTTTCACATGTGAATACCCAGCATGCATTAGGTGGCTGTGGGTAGGTGAGCCCCGGGCTAAATTATGGCTCCACGCTCGATTGTGTAGGAGGACTGTTTTTTGCTCGACACCCAAGGGCCCACATAACCTCATCTGAGGCTTTTAATACAGAGAGCACAGTCATAAAACCCCATTTTTGCAGACACACACACATCCGTACACAAGACAGACGTGCACGCACACACACATTCCTATTTAACTGGTAAATAAGATTTATTTATTTAATGTCAGTTTTAACATTATTGATTCAATGTAGGCTGCAAAGTAAAACAAAACAAAAAACTGTTGTGAGAATTGACTTTGATTATTGTGACTAGAGCTGTCAAAATAGGAGAGTTAGATTTTAAATGAGACAAAAACAAAAAGCTTTGTATATAAATAAATGTCCAATAGAAACCCACTGACTACAAACTTTAATTAATAGGACGACAGTGATTCAAGATTAGATGAGGCTAATCCTATGATTTTAATCACACACGCACATATGAACACACTCCCATAAACCCGTCCCACAGCCTGAAACAGGAAAAACCCGAGTGCACAGACTCGAACGCCGGCGTGGACGGCCATTGGTACCTTCAAATGCAGCACAAACGCACACTTCCCCTAAAAACACGCACACACCACAGCGATGAATGACCCGCATCTCCGACTGCCGGATGCTTTAAAAACACACAAAAAAAAGGCAGCTAAATGTCCTTTTTTGCAGATAAGTATACATTGGTAACCGTTACATTTCATTTTTAAAACCCGAGAGCTAGGACTCCAAACGCGTGGCTATTTGATGATCTCTCCATTTGATTAATGGCAACGATATGAACAGAAAATGACACAAACAAAGGAAAAATACAGCAAATAAGGAAGCGTCTGTTTCTGTAACAATGAACGATGACTTCATCGCACTTATAAATGGATCAAACCCAGCTGTGCAGTGTGAGGACTGCAGCCGGGTATGTCCCGTCCACAGACGTGGTCGGTGGGAAGCTTTTCTCCATGTAATCCCCTCTAATACACCCAACTAGCAAAGCTGTTCGGAACCTAATGACAAGGACACAAGTCACAAGCAGAATCGCCGGCTTGTGGGAAAGTGGATCGGGGCATTTAAGTGAACACACACAATGGATGCGGCCTCTGTTAGATGCCGTTTTTGTGCTCTGGCCTCGTGTCACTGCAAAAAAGGCCCAAACAAAGGGGGTGGTGGTGATGGGAGGGGGTAAGTAAAGCAGAGCCCCCGGAGCACCCAGCCACCAGGATAGAGGAAAGCAAAAACACATTTCAGGATCTGGAGCAGTGTGTGAGCGACGCAGCGATGCCACCAGCCACACTCTCGACGCCCCCCCCCTTCGCGTTTACACGCAAAACGTCAGCCCGTCTGATGCCGCCGTCGATCCCTCGCTGATGCGCGCACACACGCGCTCGCTCGGGGCGTTTTGGCGCAGCAGCGCCGGGCTGCCATGCTGCCGAGGCAGGTGTTAATTACCGAGTGAGGCGGGAGCTAAAAAGGTGGACAGCTCGGAGAAGGGGGATGGAGGTGGGGGGGGGGGGGATTGGACACCCTCCCCACAGAGACATCACCACCTCGCACGCCCGCAGCAGCAGCAGCCACAACAACACACCTTTGTTCCCCAATTAGAGGCCCCCACAGCTCCAGCCTCCTAATCTATTACCACGGCGACAGCAGCTTCGTCAAGGCAACACAGAAGTCTGTGTTTATTAAGCTTTTGCTTAACTTAACTCAATATTTTAATCATTCTAATGAATGCGACTGTGTAACACACACCCTGTGTTATCCTCATTGATCTCTTTGTTTTTTTACAGACACCTAAGTCTGTATATCACCCTGTGACAGGTAGGTTGGAGATCCCTCTCCTAATTCTCGGGCTAACACTGCATCGTTAGATGTTGTGCTAGACGTAAATATGAAAAAAAAATTAAAAATAGACGGTGCTTGTAAAAGCATGCATGTAAAAGGATGTTCAGATATTCAGAACAACTCTATTACATCAATAACAGACAAAAACAAAAAACAAGTAGGCAAACCTCACTCGTCCTCACTAGAGATGGCAGGATTTAACAGAAAGCCTCCCATTAGACGGGCATGAACAATGGCGTAAAAAAAAACAAAAGTTCATATTTCTACAGTTTCAGAAGGTTTCTGGTCTAATTTCTCATCTGCTCTGTGGTGGATCACAAACTCAAAACAAAGACAAGAAAAAGCACTGTTTGGTCAACCTAGACCATCATGCATTGCTGCCTGGTGTCGTGAGCAACGGCTGAATTACTGGGCCTTAGATCTTCTCCACTGCAGAAAACCAAGATGGCGACAGTTTCAAAGTCAAATGAGAGATTCAGGTCATGCACACAATCTGTATCGACACACTTACGAGCAGCTCTGGTGTGAGTTACGTATCAAATAATGGAGACGGAGTTGCATTAGATTCATAGAAAAAGTGCCTGGGAGGAGCAGCAGCCCCGCCGCACGTGGGTGGTCTTCGATAAACCTTTCATCAGAATAGAGGTTTCAAAATATGGAGAGATCCCTGCGAGGGGGGGGCGCACGCCGGCCCGGCGGCGTCGGCGGCCTCTGGGGCTGGCCGTGTTATGCGGCAAAAACTGGGAGAACAGAAAACGGAAATTCGATGTGGCATCGCATGTGGGACGCATGAGCTGCTGGCTTTTATAGCTCGTCTCCGAGTGTGTGTGTCGGTTTCAAAGTCCCGGCGCTTTTTGAAGGTATGCAACGCTGGCGACATGTGTAGCCATCGTATGCTCTGTGTTTATCTGCGTTTCATTTTTGAGAGGGTGGAGTGAGTGCGTCTGTGTGTGTGTTTGTGTGTGTGGTGGGGAGGGGGAGTGGTTGTCTAAGGGCGCCACAGGTTTGAGGCAGATGGGCTCTATGTCAGCCATGACAGGCAGCCAGGGCTGCATCAGCTTCCTCTGCACATTTTTGGGCCCCCTGAAATACAAAAGAGACACACACACACACACACACACACGCACAGCCTTCCTTCCACATCTCTCTGATCAGGTAAATCTGGGCACCCCGTGGAAAGGTCTGGGGGATGAATTTCGCCCGGGGGCTGTGAGTTTTGTGACTCGGCCCCATCTGTCACAGATCTTCACCGCCCTCAGCTGCCAGGAGCAAACCTCACCTCCTCCTCCCCCTCCTCTTCCTCCTCTGATTCTTCTTCCTCACTCAGAGAGAGTTGGGAACACAGGCAGGAGGATAAAGAGCTTGCATGCAAAGGGGGAAACGGCAACTGAGGATCTTAAGGGTGCGCCGGTTTACCTGCACAGCACTTTAAACGCACAAAAAAAATGAAAATAGAACTAAAACAGACATGAAGCGAAGCCTAAGGCAGCAAATTGCTTTTCAGTGGTCTTTTGAGGTGAAGTAAGATTTGATTATAACAGTCAAGAAAGGGCCGGAGGCATCGCACAGAGGAGCAAGACAAACAAAACCAACTCAACATTTCCACCTCAGGCAGAACAATCTTCTTTTTTTTTTTTTCCTAATCGGCTGTTGCGTTTTGTGGGGAAAACAAATTTTGAATTTGAGCTGAAATGTAGAAATAAAAGAGCAAACAGAAAGTAATGGATCCCAACCGAGCCCCTGTCCACGGTCCACCCTATACACATTTAATGCGGTTAAAACACAGCGGTGTGTTCAGTCAGAGGCTTCTTCGTTTAATTTTTTAATCCCCTATTTCAGTTTGCCTGGCTAACATCTTAGAGATCTTCCAGGATCTGCAGAATGTAGCCCAAGCATTTCACCGGTCACTCAGAACATGGAAATAAAGATTAGACTCTAGAACACTAAAATTCTCACATGCTTCGCAATAAAAGTATGTTTTAATGGGGCCCATGTTTACTAAAGACTAAAAACTCTTTATTCTGTGAATTCAGGACTAATCAAAACCCTCTTTTACATATGACAACTGTACAATCGTAATTTATTTGTAATTTGTAAAAGACAACTAAGAAAACCCCAAACCCTTTAAGTTTCACAGTAAATGAACTACCCAATAATCATTTTTGAACTATACTCATGCTAAATAAAAAAATAAAAAAGAAAGTGGTATATCTACTCCCGACATAATTCACAATCTGTAGGCCAAACGTCGCAGTTGATAGGAATGCACCACTCTGGTGGCTGCAGAGAAGCGGACGATGTGTCGCCTCCTACAGAACTAAGAAGCCAATGGCCGCAAATATCCCAGGTCTGAAATGCCATTGTCGGCCTCGACACCTAAAAGAATGCCAGTCGTCTAAAAAACTTAGCATAAGCGTCGGATGTGTCATTTGGAAACGACCCGGGGCGACACGCAGAGGGTTAAGAGCACTGGGGAGGAAATGCCTCGTTCATTCACTTTGGTTTGGTTCCTTTCATAGCTATTTCCTGTTGGACGGGGCCCACGGAGCGCAGCCAGATCAACAAGCATGAATCATCTCGATATAGCCCATATCCCACCCCCACGTCTACCCCCGTTGCACTTTCAGCTGACGCTTTCATCCCAAAAAAGATCAAATGTGCACAAAGTGAAGGATGGGAGCGTAATTCCGCAAATGTTAAAGACCACAACCAGCCGACGGCGAGGTGTTGACAGGTCAGAGTCACCGAGTTCAGAGAATACACGAGTGGGGATTTTTCTGTACAAAAGATTAAGCGTGGCGGGGAAGAGGTGAGTGAGCAAAGTGGTGGGAGGTGAGAGCCTTCTATCATCTCACTGCTTAGATGAAAGCAATCAATCCATCAGAGTTGTTAGCATTGCTAATATAAAATCTAATTGACGCCTCATATTGGTGCACGACTTACTCCAGTGAGCGTTTCCTGCTAATACTTGCTTCTGAGAGACTTCCCAACTTTACGAACTAACAAAGCAACATGTCAAAATTTAAAGCTCACTTTTTTTCCTTTTTCTTTTTTGTTGTAAAAACACTAATTATTGAGTTTCCCATTTTATTTTCAGGGTAGAGCCATAAAGTATTTGTTTTTATGGAATATGGCCGCCTTATTCGTGGACTTTTTTTTTTGGCTTATTCTGTACATAGTTTTCATTTCAACGTTGCAGTATCTCTCAATGCGCTTTACATGGGTTAAGTCATATTCGCTGCTGCACATGTAGTTTGTTTTGGGATTTTTTTTTTTTTGGGAGAATCTAATCCAAGAATATTGATGCCAGTTGGGAGACGGGGCCTCATTTCGACCCGTAGTTTCACCATTGCCTTTGCAGAGCAAGCACTCCACAAAGAGCTGCGTTACATAATCAATATCATATTTGTAGGTCATTTTGTGAGCGCCATCAGCTGGATTTATCCAAATCCTGCTGGAAAAACTCATCAGCACTTCCGAATATTGTTTTGAAATGGCCGTCATCACCAGAGGAGACGCTCACAAACCCTGAAATCATGACCTGGCTCTATCGATGTGGAAAAAAAAAAATAAAATCTCCAAGCGAGAACCAACTCAGAACTGGCTGTGGCACCTAACCAGAACCAGCACTGGAACTAACCGGGCTGTTCAGGGGGACAGCGTTTTTGAGTGGGACGTAATAACTGTTGTTGACTTCAGGGACGCGAGGACAAACTTTTCCACAAGAACAAAAGCGATTAAACATTTATGGAAACTGGGGAAAAAAATCTGTTCTGGGTTTTTTTGCGTGTTTTTGATGCAAGCTGTTCCGTCAGCCTCCATTAAATGTCTTAATGCTTGCTGGATTTTCTGCCGCTTCCCTGCAAACTTCTGTTGCTGAGCGGGAGCCTAAAAATACTCCGTTGGAGTGTGTCGACTTTCGAAGGGCACGCTTTTGGTTTCTGTTTACACGACGGGCCCGACGGCTGTGGGCTTTTTCTAATCCCCGCTCCGGGCGGAGCGCCGCATTGTCGTTTAGCGTAGTAGTAGTTGTGAGGTTTTCACAGGATGGCAAAAAAATAACAAAACAAAAAAAAAATACGAATCACAGTGGTGGCACTGCCCGCGTTCCTTGGAGTCGATAGGACCAGGAGATAGAGAGACAGACGGGAGGTTTTACGCACGATCTGGGACGAGCAGCCGAGCAAAAATCACAAACCGGGAGAGGGGGGAGAAAAAAAATTAAAAAAGCTTCTGTCAAACCCCAGAAAAAAACAACTAAATCAAACAATTAAAAACAAAGATGAAAATGAGGCAGAGAAAGAGAGGAGTGCTTTCCCTTCATTTTAATGAAGAAAATCTGGGGGGGGGGGTTGGAGAGGAAAAACGTCTTGGCGGATCAAAAGAAATAAAAAGCGCACCTTATGAGACATGTGGACACTGGGCACACTTTTTTTTTTGGCATCATCCTAACAGCCGCGCTCCCAGAGTCAGATTCTGTGGCTTTCGAGTGCCGCCACCGCATATGGAAGCCTTAAAGTTTTTGTCACCTTTAATTGACATCACATTGTGTGGACTGAACTCTCAAACGTTGCGGTAAACACTTTTTTAACCCCCCGTCCCCACCTCACCCACCACCCGTCACCGGTGCGGATCGAGCCTGTTGCTGCTGCGTTCTGGTTTTGGGGGGCCCTGACAAACTTTCCACAAGAAAAAACAAAGACTCTCAGCCAGGAAGGAGTTTTTTTTTTCTTATTTTTTAAGTTTTAGTCGTCTTTGTGCAGCTCCTCTGTGATGGAAGCAGCTTGCGGTTATGCGACGATTTCGGGGGGGGAGAAAGGAGAAGCATGGTGCAGTGAAACGGCATAGAACATCAAAATTAGCACTGCGTGAAAAGGAATGAGTTATCAAATTAGGTAGGCTGGCTGTCCCCCTCTGGGCGAGACGCTGCATTTCTATTTTATTTTTTTTTTGTGCGACTGAAGATGCGGAATGGAAAAACTGTGGTTAGTACTCTCCCTTGGACATTGGGTTCTTTTTTTTCTTCCTAAAACAGGGCGGTGTGGGCAGAGTTAGGAGACGCATGATTGATTAATGACTTACTTTTCCACTTAAAGGCCGCAGCTACTTTTTGTTCATTTAACTTTAATCTATGGGGGAACGCCTAGGTAAGCCTCGATCGACTCGTCAGCTCACTCGGGAGATAAGGTTGGTGTCGGGAGAGCTTCGGTTGTCTTGGTAGGGAAAATACAGCTTGTGTCTGTGTGTGTGTGTGTGTGTGGAGGCTGTCAGACAGAGTGTTTGAGGCTGAGTCATAAATAATGCACTCCGTCTAAAAAGGAATGGCTCTCCAATTAATGCACAGGCAAATGGGAAAGTGTGAGAAATACAGCAAAGTTCCTCTCTCTCTCTCTTTTTTTTTGGTGCCTTCTCGCCCCCCCCCCCGTTGTGCAAAAGAACTCTGCGTCACCTTCAGAAAAAAGTCCAGAGAAGGAGGCCGAATTCTATCGAGTTTGGAGCCTTTTGGCGAGAGCCCCCGCTAAAAATTCGACCCTTTTCTTGTGTTGCGAATCACTTCTGCTCCTCTGCAGTCTTTTGTGTTGGCATGTTATGATGCTTCCTCAAATATGAGAGCCAACCCCCCTCCCCTCCCTCCCCAACCTCCCTCCCCATTAAATGTTAAAAACATAGAGAGCAAGTGGTTTCCATCTTCATCTGCTGAGGAAATGCCATCATTTAGCTCCTTGCGACCACATGTTTCAGATGTGGACGGCCACTCAGAAATAGAATCCCGGGCATCAGAAGAATCGGAAAAAGTGTTTTGGCGAGGCGCGCTCGCTCCTTCCAGATGTCAGGTTTGATGAGTTGAATCGTCGCAGATAAGAAGCGTGGCGTTATTGGAACCTGGGAGTTATTTATGCATGCCTGGCTTCCTTTTCTCGCGCCCCCCCTTCCAACCCATCCCACACCTTCTCTTCATAAAATTCACATGCACCTATTTGCATGTCGTACCTGAACGCCGGCGTGTCGCAGAACTACTTCCTCCTCGGCGCTAAAAGCCCTCACCTCAGGTGTGTGTATCAAGCGCAGCTGCAGGGGACAAAACACGAATGCATATTTTATGGAACAAAAACCTCAAAGCCAAACCTAGATATTAGTCACTTTAGTAATTAAAAATGTATATTGCTCTGTGCCGTCTCACGCTGTGCATTATTAAACACAGAACACCACCCTCCCTTTCCCTCTACTCTTCTCAAACTTACATGGGCTCAAAAGGATTTTTAATGCAAAACACTCCCTCCGTGTGGCTGTGTGCACTTCGCTCGACTCCTCTGGGTGAATTAGCAGACATGTAGCAGATGAGGGAAAAAACACGGTGAATTTGTGTTGGCAGGGGTTCTCGCGCAGGTGCCGACAGACAGGGCTGCGTTGTAGACGCAAGCCGGTCCCCGTTTGTCGGAGCCCACAGTCAAACACAGAGAGGAGGCGATACGTAAGAGAAGGAAGATCTGCCGGCGTCTCGAAAGCGGGGTCACTTTGGACGAAAATGAAGAGAGTCAGACGTCTGCCTCAGACGCTTTCTGAATTATACAGACAGGAGGACGCACTTCACGAAAAAAATCTCCTTGACACAGAAATTCTGTGCTACTGCAAACAGTAGAGACAAAAAACTAAACAAAATCTTATTCCACAGATATTTTTTTCTATCTTGAAACAGTTTTTTGTGAGAAATAAAAAAACAAAACAATGAATGCTTAAATATAATTGACTATAATTTAAACCTAAAACGCCATGTTTGAGGAAGCCTGTGACCAACAGCTAGCTTAGCAGAGTGCACAGCGGGTCAAAGGCCAAAGTAAGAACTGCTGCTTTGGAGCGCTGAAGCCCGGATGAGTCCATCATTGATGATTTTGATAGATATTCAACAGGTTTACGTGCATCTTAAAAAGTTAGATGCAAACACCTACAACAACGCCTTGCATGTGCACAAATGAGAAACTGCAAATTCAATTCAAAACAACACCAATTATGGACCAGAATGCAGCCACGATGCTACTAATGAATCATCTCACACAAGGCAACACAGAGTCAGGGCGCCACGGCGACACAAGACACCTACAGACCTGAATGGCACATGTGGCGCGAGTGCATGAATGCACACAGCAGCTCGTCAGTCACGTATTAGTCACAAGGCGTCTCCCGCATAAAGTTTACACTGTCTAATCTATTACCCTCTAAATGGGATTTTAATTGAATTGGCGTCAAAACGACAAACAATGACGCCTCTGTTGCAATTAATAAAAATCACAGCGCAGAATCTATGAGGCTTGATATGAACCTCCATTCAGACGGCGTTCATTAATGTAAATGCGAGCCGTTCAAGGGGGCCTCCCAATTTTTCAGTCCTCCTCCTGCTTCCTCTTCTTGATAATGGCGTGGTTTTTGAAAGTAAGAGAGAGAAAGAAAGAGATCAGATGTATTTGTTTTGTTCCATTACAGATGGGGAGGTGGTGGTTGGACCCATTTGGCTCAATACTAAGCAGACAAAAGGGTTGTGTGTGTGTGTGTGTGTGCGCGGGGGGGGCAACTCCTATTATTATAAACACTTTCACCAAAAATGAATAAATATGATATTTCATGCCGATTTGTCTGCATGAACAGAAAAGGAAAAAAAATCAATGCTTGTTTACAAAGTGGTGACACTGTTGTTGTTTCTAGAAGACGAGCCATTCTGCTACCAGTGGATGAGTAAATACAATGAGGTGATTAAATGGAGGGAATGCTTAAAGCGCGCTGCTAATTAAATGGGTATGCTAATGCTGTCATACTTAGCAGATGGAAGAAGAATCACTTAAGTGTAATGCACATGTTATGGTATTTTCGACATGACATGGAGGCCCCCCGTGGGATCGCTCTCTGCCGTCGCGTTTCACAACTGCTCGGCGCACGCTCGCAAACACACACCTTCGGCGACACTCTCCAGCCCGCAAAGTTGTGAGCGTGTTTCTGTAGACGCCTGTATGCGAACAGCGACATGCGCGCACACACACACACGCTTACAGTGTAGCGTTTCAGAACGCTGTCAGTTTTTTTTGAGTGAGAGGAAGTCACAGTACGCCATGTTGTTTTTGAGAAAAGGGGTCTTCAATGTGAGGGGGGGATGGGGGGAAGATCCTCCCACAGTGCTTTCTGGCATATTTCAGCACAGATTGGGATATTTAGTCGAACAAACATTTCTGTAAACCAAAAAAAAATGTTGTGGAGACAGAAGGGAAGCAGACGCGGTGGTTTTCCAACAAAGTGGCTACACCACAATTTGAAAGTAAGTCAACATACTGTATGTTGACTTACTTTCTATACATCTATCCATTTATAAACATATATAAAGAAATTAAACCTATTTTAAGTTCTTCTGGAGCCTCTTCCCTCAAGATTAAAATAAATTGGTTTATATAAATCATAAAATCAAAACCACAAAAAGAATAATGCGGTTCTCTTTTGGGAGCATTGAGATTTCCACCTCATGCAGGTACATGTTCGCCTCAGAATATTTAGCCGCAAGATTTACTTGTTCAAAATTAAAAAATTTTTTTAAAAAAGGTACGTCTGAGGTGAACATTATGTTTTAAGAATATTCTTTATTTTATTTAATCTAATGAAAAATCAAGAGGCACCCAAAATGCCCTGGGATATTCGGCATGGCATACATGTTATTTTATTTCATTTTCATGGTTAGCATTCAGAGGCCAGAGGTTGTGGACTGAAATTAAAGAGCTATATTGTGGTTAAAGGCTAAAAAAAGAAGTCCCTGATTGCACTTTTAGGGGTCCAGTACCCCTTAAAGTTCCCTGCTGTTGTACCCTTGTATTTACTATTTGAAAACTTAAATGTTCCTTTCAGTTCCTATGAAGGTACAAATATGTGCCTTGGGCAACAGTTATTAACGTACGTGCCCTACGTATGTTAAGAAAGCACCTCATAATTGTACTCCTATTTTTGCCCCTATTTTTAACAGTGTACTTAAAGCTCCTACCTGTTGTGTTCTTTGGCCTGAAAAGCTTTGTTTGAGGTACTGTCGCTTTAAAAAACGCCCTCCCCAAAGCCCAAAGGTCTGCTCTGATTGGTCAGTACATTTGTTTTATAAAAGGAGCGCATAGCAGCATGTCATTCTTTGTTTGAGGTGAGACTAACTAGCCTCAAGGTAGGAATTATGCAAATCGGTCTCACTGTGATGTGGATAATGTAACAGAAGAACAGGCGGGATGACAAATGAGGTGTTTCAGACTGTTCAGGACCATCTTTTCCCTCCACTAAGACACCAGTTCAGTCCAGTTACAACCTTGCTTCTTTATGTACCCTGTCTGTTAGTTTCCCTAATTATGGTCCAAGAATTCCCTGGAAGGCTAGCATCCAACAGAGAAGGAGGGTTGTGTAATCAAAAGTTTTACTCTTGAGGGTTTCCAAAATGTAACTGCTTGGAAATGAAAACGGAGTACTTTGGAACATCGTCCGGAGAGACAGCCATCAGAGTCCAGTGTTTCTTCCTTATTTGTTTATTCTGGGAGTTTCAGTTGCAACAAAGGAAATTGCTCTGCTTTTAAAAGGTGAATGCAGTACTGAAATGTAGTTATTGTCGCAGGTACATTGTAGATGTGAAACTGCTAAAACATCTCAGTAATAATCTCAGAATAAGCATACAGTAAATAGAGACTTAAGTAGACTCATTTTTACCAAACAAGGTTTTTTCAGAAGCTTGTGAATGAAAAGACAAAAAGTAGCATTAAATCTAAAAAATACTGAATACTGATTAAATAGATTGGTATTTATAAATCTGGAGTAGGTGACAAAGTACATCTTTTGAATCATGACAGATTTAAAACCTGCCTCTTTGTTCTTTTTGTCCTGCCAGTCGTGAGAAAAAAAATGTTATCAATCAGATTTATTCACTTATTTCATGGGAATTCTTATTATTGGAAGGGACCCAGGACCCATCTGCAACAATTAATTTACCAAAATGGGACCTGGGGACAGTCGAGCTTTGTCCAAAACTGAACCTAAGATAATTAGAGCCAGTCCAATTAGAATTGAAACAGGAAGGCACAACGGGTCAAAAGAGAAAAAGGAGAAAAAAAAGGAGTTCAGACAACAGAACACCAGAGCAGATATCAAGAAGTCTGATACGTTCTGTCTGCGGACAGAGACCTGGGGCCAACAACGGACAGATGGAAACAAGTCCACTTTTAACGGGGGTTATTTACTAAAACTTGAGTAACAGAACGACTGCCCTAAGACAGAAGCTCAAACGCACTTGTTTTAGCACTTCTACCACTTCCCACATGACGGGCTCAACCACCACAAGACTTTGCCATCAAAAACTTGAACGTCGCTGACTGATGAGATCAAAGAACGGCTGACAATCCGAGGGCGGCTCTTTTCTTCAAACTGTCAAACTCTGGGTGCGCACTTTGTCGCAGCTCGTTCTCCCTCGCACAAAGAAACAAAAGACGGCCCCACCGAATCAGAGACGGGAGCCTCCAGCGCCGCGTGGGCGCCGTCACGTAGCCGAGCACTACCTGGAACCCGGACGGGTCGGCGGCCGGGCATCAAACGCACCCGCGGCAAGGTTGAAGAAAAGTAGCCCCGGGGCAGAAAAACCAGGAAGAGGGGAGCGGGGGGAGAAAAAACAAAAACTCACAAATCGAAGGGGGCGATTAAAGAGGCTGTGAGGAACATTAAAAGGATGTCACGTTTTCCAACCATTTGGAGGGGAGCGTTAACCAAATACGAGAGCGGCGTAATGTTCCTTTAAGCTGTCATTTAAACTTATACCTATCATCACTCGTGGCCTGAGCGTGCGCGCGGGCGCTGATGATCCGACGGGGAGCACACAGCTGATTAACTGCGCCTCGTCCAAGCGTTGCTTTCTCTATTTCTGTCAGGCCTAATGGCATTAGATCAGTAATTATAAGATTATTCACAGTTCACGCGGGCCTCACTGTTAACTTTTGAGATATGAGACCATTATCTCCTTCTAATCTCTTTTTCTCTGAATTACAGCGCAGATTCATATTGCCGCTTTGACGGCTCGTATGTCGTTCCCAGCCCCTCGAACTGGCACGGGGGGTGGTTGGGGTGCGGTCTGCTCAGGTTGCTTTTGAGGCTCCAGAACCACGGGCGACCTGGTCCTGGCCGGGAGCGGCTTTGGAACAAGCGTCCACTGTCGCGCGCCCTTGTGTTGGATGAGGTCTTTCGGCTCCCTTGCCGCAAACAAGTGCATGTCTGCATGAAGTGACACTTACAACATGCACGCAGATGGTGCAGCATGTACTGTAACACCTAAGAGGAAGCTACTGTGTAGGACTCCTCTGCCTCTTGGATAAAATAGAAATAATAGACTCACTCATTTTTTATATGACCGAAAGTAAACAGGAAATCCATTCCTTAAAGGGCCGTGAACACCTTTAACATAAAGAGCCTCGTATTTAAGTCCTTAAATGTGAGGTTTGGTTTGATTTTATCTTCATCAGTCTGCAAACACCACACACCCAAACACAAACTTGGACCAACCGGGGTCACCGCTTCTTAGCCCCATCACCCACCAGCTCATTGAGAAGAGCCGGGAAACAGTCGGCCTATCCTGTAATTAAATACCGAAGGTGAGCCGTCGCCGCGGGAACGGTGGCTCATCGCTCTCTGGGTGGCTGGATCAGAGCCTTCCCCAGAGAGGAAGAGGAGAGGGAGATCAAGAGGAAGGTTAGGCCTGGAGGTTATTTAATTCTTTAGCAAAAAATAAACAAAAACAGAAGGTGGAAGTCTTCTCAGTTAAAAACCGAGCATCTCGCCAGCTCGTCAGTAAGTTTTCATGACAGAACAGGTCGTTTGCATCCACGCAGGCGTTTGGATCGAACTCGTCCCACCAGGTCTACCTCGTGGGGTGTCCATGGACACGAGCAGGAAAAAACAAGTATCGAAATGAATACGTCGGCAGCGCTCTCTGCAGACGGGCCAACACGTCTCATCTGTGTACCGATGGCAAGCAATTAGGCAAATTGCATTAACAAAGGGGTTTGGAGGGCCATTTTGCTAATGGTACGGCTCGCAAACCTCTGGGCAGACGCGGGCCTGATTCACATGTAATTTATGGCGCCACGTCACAGCCTGTAGTGTAACACGATCATTGTGTTGTTTACCACTGTTATGAGGAGATAGATATGCGCTGTATGTACTGTATATAGGCAGACGGGTGGCTTCCTCGGGGAGATTATGTGGCGCCTGCCGCATATTAAAACCCAACAGAGTGAAAGCAGGAAGTAAACACCACTCTATCCTTTGTAAGGCTACTGTACCTTGAAGTAAACACCCCGAACGGCTGCAGCCGGCACTCTGTGAGGTCGAAAGCCCTCTGAGACGAACCAGTCGGGGGCCTCTGCGTGGAAACCGAGGAGGTAAGAGATGAGTGAAGGTAAATCTTTAACTGCTCAATCAGCTCCGAGCACAAGCGGGATGACAGCGTTGGTTTGTCTAAAGGGGCTCGGCTTAATTAGCCCGTGCTTTATTGTTAATGAACTCCATGCAGTTGTTTGCTTGTATAATCAAGGCGAAGAAGCAGAACTGCTAGCTAAGGTGCCAAAAATAAGCTGACAAAGGCGCCGGGGCCCTCCTCGATTACACCCCCACCCACCCACCCCCTCCTGTCCTCTCCCCCCTCACAAATGGAAAAGCCAACTGACTGCTTCATAAAACTCGCTTAGCAAGACACTGAGACAAAATGGACTGTAAAGTTCGTTAGATGGAAATATTAAAAAAGAATTAAGCTAATGGAGATAAAATTAAAAGAAATGAGGCAACAAACACTTCGCACCAAAAACGGCACACTCCGTGACAGCTACGATTTCTAATGACTGACTGCATTTGGGGAGGGGAAAGGAAAAAAAAAAAAAAGAGAAAAGAAAAAAAAATTAAATGGAGTCCCTGCGCTTAAATTCCTTTGAGGAGTAATGATCCAAGAATGCTGCTGCTCACTCCTGGTGCTTGTGGGGAGGAGGGGGGTTATGGAGATAACAAAGGAGGATGTCCTGCACTGAGGTTGAGGAAGCACGGGAAAGGCATCACCTGAGTAGAAGGCCGAGTCGAGTCCCAGCGTGTGGCTTGAAGGGTCCTCTTTTATTGGTCGTATTGCACTCATATTGTTTGAACCGGATCATCGCCAGTGATAATCTGTGACGGGAGGTTAAAAAGTGGGTGGAAACGGCCACCGGATGCTGTTTATTAAGCGCTATTTAAAAGAGAGACAGAGATAAATCACCTCATTAAAAACGCTCCTATGTCCCCACAATGAAGACTCATCATCTCTGATCCAGTCCTTTAAGAGGTCCATAGTAATCTATTTTAAGACCTCGGCTGACGAAGACGACGCAGATCTAAAGTTTGAACAAGGGAAATGCTACAACGCGGGTCTGATGCCAAGATAGCGGGTGGGGCCACATGCGAGGAAGTAGATTTCAGAATAAGAAAAAAGTTGCACACGTGCCTCAAGATATTCACAGATTCACCAGCTAAATTATATCAAATATTACTGCTGCAATAGTTCTGTCCTCTTCAGTGACAAGGGGCTCTTCAGTTGTCTATGCTGGCAATTATAACTCTTAACATATGAAAACTAATCAGCGAACATATGAATTATCGAGGCAGACTTTAGTCCAAAATCTGTGCTTCTCAAACCAGCCCAGAGTTCTGAGGCCAACATCTCAAACACCTCATCTTCTAAGCGGCGTACGCTGACTCATGCAAAGCCACTAGCATTTTGGGGGGGGCAGACTGCTTGGATTTCCCCTTTTGCTCGACTTCCTCCTGACTTTTCCGAGTCTTTTTCCCCTCCACCATCTCTGTGCGCGTTGATCTGCATATGAAGAGACTAGAGGAGCCTCTCGGGGAGGCCGTACTTCTGCCGTCGCGCCTCCGCTTTCACCGGTCTCTCGTTGAAAAAAGAGGAAAGAAAAAAAACGCGCCAAATTTATTAGCAAAAGTTTTCTGAAACGGGTTTTTTTTTCTTGCAGTGCAGCGAAGGATTAGGACGCTCCTGCTTTAGGATCAAATCGCGATAATTAGGTAGAACATGAAGCCAAAAACACGTGGAGGCACTCTGGAACTAAACAAGAGCGCAGACGTGCAGAAGATGGTCACACACACATACAGACACACACACAGAGCAACCAGAAAGACAGAGAAGAAGAAGTAGAAGAAAGAAAAAAAAAGTTCATTTTCGGCAGAGTCTGGGAATGAGAGAATTCCCGGATACTGCGGGGCCTTTTTCAGCGTTGCCAGTTAATCTCCTCAAGGAGAAATGCAAGATGACAATGGCGAAGCACCTCCAATAATTGGTTCCAACAGGCTTACCGTATTAAAACCTGAAATGAGTTCTTCCCCTTTTAAGTATGATCCATTATTTCAATCCGGGGGAGAAAAATTCTGTCTTTGAGAATATTAATAACTCCCAACCAAGCACTCACATGAAGAAAAAAAAATCCCGTCCCCTCCCCTCCTAAAAGCTGTGTACCTGGCACCACGGCAAAGGTCCCACCAAGGACGGGCACTTGAAAGCTCTGGTGCTCCTCCTTTCCCCTTACCCCTCCCTCGGCTTTTTTCCCCTTCTATTCTTCCCTTACTGTCTCAGGCTTCAGAGCCATCTTGAAGAAGACCTTGAGGCCCACCCCCCCACCACCACCACCACCACCCCTTTGTCGTCTTCCCTTGAAACAAAACAAATAGAATTCAGGTCTTTTGATTGGCCCCAGTGAGCGGATCGCGCCACGTCTGCCTCCCGTCATGCGAGCCAGAAAGTTGGGACTTCAGAGGGAGAGGAGCCCTGGCGCTCCTTTCTCCTCGTCGGAACGAGATCGGCAGGTCTTGAGAGGACGTCTGCCGACTTTCTTCCCACATCCAACCTTGTTACAAAAAACGCGGAGTGTTAAAAACTTAATGCCTCCGCCGCCGCGCTGGCTTTGAGGCGGCAGGAGTGGCGGTGGGCTTATTATGCCGCCCCAGAAAATACACCTTTTTCGGCGGGATTGTTGCCGTTCCTCCCACTGACTGTGGACCTATTTGAATATTTTTGATTATGTCTTGCACGCCGCGGCTCCGCACCGCCCCCGGGGGAAATTTTCGCGGGGCCAGTGCGGAAGACAGCGGATGACAGTTATTTTTTTGCATGAATTTGAAATACTGTGGCGTTTCTTTGCACCTCTGCAGGAACAAACACAAAAGTTAGCCCCGCGCTCAGACGATCCGAGGAGATGGGCGGGTGGGGGGGGGGGGGGGGGAAACAAATCTGATGAAAAGAAGAAGAGAAAACATTAATAAAAACATCAAGCGCAGGCGTTTGTTGTTCGACTGCTGTGTGCATCTTTACACAAGCTTGCATCATTACGGTTTGTTTAGTCTGCAGATCAAGCCAAAAACTGTTCAGATCACCAGGCGTCTGAAAAGCTTTTAAGCACTTTATTCGGATAAGCCCTCTTTGATAGAAGATCCACGCATGAGCGAAGGGAAACCGTCGAGATAAACACAACCACTGACATCTGCTAACCAACCCCCCCCCATCCTTCCCCTTTTCTCCAGCTTGAAGAAATGTTGCCAGCAGAATCTATTTGTTTTGTTTGTTTCAGGGGTACCGGGAGGAACGGTACCAACAAAAGCCCACACAGGAAAAAGAAAAAAAAAAACGTCTGATCCGATCAAATATATTGTACAGCGTCCGTACAGGGTGGAATGACAGGAAAGCTAATTACCGGCTTGAAAGTAGTAGCCACATTTGGCAGAATTCGAGGAAGAAAGAGGACTTCTAATGTTGGCATTTCATGTGTAATGACATACTATCGGAACACGTGTCATCAATGGGGTTCTGTTGGAGCCAGAAACAGAAGTTTGCATGATTCTTTTTGACAGAAAATGTGCAACTGTCCCTTTGAACTGACCTGAAACCAAACACTCCCTTTGATTTCCTCCAGTCGGGAAAATGTTGTGCTGATTAAAAGACAAAATGCGGATCAAGTGCGGCCCTAACGCAAAAAAAAGAAAAAGAGAGCTCTTCCTGTGGGCATAAATGGGCTTGTCTAGCTATAGATGGGCGCAAATCCATTTGAAAAGACGGGCGAGAAACTGGCATCATTACCAATCCAGTTTCTGAGGTGTTTTTTTTGGTGTTTCAGCTAGACATCAGCTTCCCTGTTATGGATGACTAGCAACAGCAGGCTAACTTATCCAGCATCATTTTGGGAGGGGATACTTCAGCTGATTGTTGATGGAAGTATCGAGCTGTCAAACACAGCAGGAAATGTCCAATGCCCCCCCCTTGTTATGATCGGAACAGACACGCACAAACAGGAAAAGGAGATGCCACCTAGTGGTGCTGGTGAGGATTGCAGGACAAGCCCCCATAAAACGCATGGTGGCTTTTTTGCAGAGCCGGCCCTCAAACATCAGGACGGGATTCAAACTACAAATGACAGGCTTAAAAGCTGTTACTTTCGTCACTCAAAATGTGTGTGAATTACCAAAACATCAAAGTAAAACATGTTTTTTCCAAGTTTGCTGCATGACAAATGGATATTTCCATCCAGATGTGTGACCCGAGATGACAATTTGAAGTGTTTAGGCGGACGTTTCTATGCTATTTGAAGCTTTCCTTTCATCCCTCAGTGTGTGATACATGTTCCTTTTGCATGTGAAAAATAGTAACTCCAGAAATCATAATGTGCCCATTGTGCGAAAACATGAGCCGTTTTGTTCCCCACCTAGAAGTTGGGTCTTTGTCGAGTACGCAGGCATCATCTCCTGGTACGCCAGCGGCCGCCTGCTGGTTTACCTGCTGCCGAACGTAAACAGTTCATTTCGGCTGGTGTCTCATATAGAAAGCAGCAGGACCCCTTTGCCCCGCTCCAACGGCTCGCGGGTTTCTGCGACGCCGGCAATTTTATCCAACTGTTAAGAACAGGCAGCCAACGATGTCCTCGTCATTACACCAGACGGGCGAAAATTAAAACCCTCCAAACATGGGGACGTATTAACGCCCTGGGAGCAATTAAGCACAATGCGGTTGCGTGTGCTATTCCCTGCCTTGCGCCAGGCCATGTAGGAGATGGAGGGGGGAGGGGGGCAGGTGGGCCGTGTGCTTCAGAGGGTAATCTGCCATGTTATCAGCAAACAAAAAATGAAGTAAAAAAAACACGGACTGCGATGTGCACAGGTGCTGTCCTCAGCTGTGCTGTATTGGTTAATTGAGCAAATCTCCAATTTCCTACCCTCCTATAGCTGCAATTATGCCCTTGCACAAAAACACAGTTGGCTGCTTATGGACTACGCGGGAGGTATGACACGCAAGGTGAGCGCTGCTCAAGTTGAGCGCTGCCAGCTCGGTAGATAATCAAAGCTGCGAAATGAGCTGCCTCCGAAACAGGCCCGGTTCCAGGAAATGACAAAAATCGTGAAAAGGGAAGGGCCAGTGGTTTGGGTATTATGCAGTCTCCGAGGGATGCTTTCACATGCCAATGGAGGTATTTAGGCATCCGTGGCTGTTAAGTGGTGTTGGCGTGCAGGGTAATATTCTTGAATGGTGTGTTTTTTTTTCTTCATGGGATTGTAAAACACAGAAATCAGACGTGGAGATGCAAAAAAGGCTGTAACTGTACATCCGCGCTGCATGCTGGGCTAAAAGCAGCGAGGTGACGATGCAGATGGTGCCGCTTTGGGCTTTCTGTGGGTGGACTAAGCGGCTGCGGGTGATCGGATTCCAGTGGACTTATCAAAAGCAGGAGAACTCAACTTGGTTATCATTTCGGTCAGATTTTTCTAAGGTACCTGGGTATTTAAGGAAGTGCAATGCAAGAAGTTGTCTGTTACAAAAACAGACCCCCGAAACCTAAGACCTCTGCATGGTTTTAGGTCCAGGGAGGAAATATGCAAAGTCTAGTCTATTGCATGCGTGGCACGCAATCTTGAAAGAGTTAAGAGTCTTGAAAGGAAAACCCAAGCCCAAGCAGATGATTCAATCTCTGCATCCCAAACCTGAACCTCAGCCATATATAACAACAAAAAGCTGCCTTTCACATCAGGAGTGCACTCTGCTTGGTGCAGGTATCATGGAGTTCTTTGTTTGCTTTCATTTTTTGTATGCAATTCAATGCAAAAAAAAAAAATTAATAAAAAAAAACAAAAAACAGCTAGACCGGGGTGTTTTCAAACACTGTGCAATAGGCCAGGGGGGGGGGGAGATCCCCTAAGTCGGGCATGTGTGAGGAAATCGGCCTGTAATAGGGCCGTGTGCAAGCACCAAAAGTATAGAAACACCACCTCAGGTCTGTGGGATGGTCGAATGACAAAAGGTAGCTCAAAGGGTACAGAACTCATGCTTCGTATTATTTCTTTTAAATCTTTTTTTGGGGGGGACAAATCCACTTGGGATCTAAAGTGGCTCTGATTGCACGGAGCCCATTCTCCACCACCTTCCCTTTTAGCCAGGCGCTCTCCCGAAGTGCGGCGCCGCCGCGCCTCCCTCCTTCCTGCCGGCACAGCGGCCGAGCTGTCATTTCATATCAGGTCATCGCAGGAGCGAGATAATATGTCAGATTAAATATGTATGGGTGAATTAGGGCTATCTCAAGTATTATATCATTTAAATTCAAATCGCTCCATCGCTCTGTACCGTCTCATTATGATGCTTGAGAAATTAGGAGATAAAAACACTGTCGCACAGGCCTGATATTAAGGCTAATTCAACCCCCCTTGAGTTTCTCTCTTTGGCTCTCTTAACAATTTATCGCGGAAAATGAAGAAGAGCCACCAATCAAAGCTGCTCGATATTAAGAGTCTTGCACAGAAGCCGAGATGTCCACCTTTTGAAAAATCCATGCACCTACCTCTCCTAAATTAAAGTTCAAAAGGAAACCCCTCAGGGGGAACATTACAGAGGCTGGTAAATCTCAAGACCTTTGTGTCTCATGTTCAAAGACGCCAACTCAGCGGGTCTCTCCTGGCTTCTTCTCCCCATCACTGGACCCACACTTCTCTTTTCTTTTTTTGATCCAAAACACTGATAACGCTTGACATCCCCCCCTCCTCTACACGAGTGAAGACACGGAGTTAACATGGCAGGACGTTTTGCCTCAGATGAACGCGGTTGCGCTAAACGCACCAGTAGCAGGCAGATGCCTTTGCGTGTCACAGGTAGTCCTGCGCAGCTGGCTTGTGCTTAAATATGTTTCTTTTTTTATGAGACAGAGGTTGGCATCCGCTCATGAAATGCTGATGGATTTCCTTACCTCCAACATCTGAGCTTTGAGCTCTGTCATAACTGACACAACCGTTAAACTGACATTTATTTTCATTCTAAATTATTGTATTTCTTGTTTTAGACTCCGATGAAGCTTTTAGTGCACCTATAGTGACATAAGCTGCTACAAGAGTACTGACAGTTGTTGGACTAACATCAATCAGGCTAGTAGTGCAAAGGTTTTTTTGGTTTGTTTTATGGCTAAAGGATCCAAATACAAGATGTGAACAGGGGAAAAAAGGATGGACCAAAAACACAACTCAGATTTGAACTAATCTTCTGTCGACTCGACCACATATCTCCTTATACAAGAGGATGATGAGAGGTAACTCATCAGCTGTCACCCCCAATTAGGACAAAAGGAGTCATGAGAGGACAGTTGTCATTTATAACATTACAAATGGACCATTCCTCCCCTTTATATCAGCCTTCTGGTTCACTTTGAGGGCTGCATGTGTCATTAGCAGCCGACTCCGACTGATCTTACAGTCTTTTTAGCATTTGTTTGACAAACACACCCTGCCACACACACACACACACACACACACACCTCTTTTCACCGGCAGCTCTCCTCAGTGAAGGTCAAACAGCGTGTGTAGAGCTTAATAATAAAGTCCACAAACAAATTACCGGCGTACAGCGGCGGTTCAGCTGGGTACGGCTCCTGCTCCTTAAGGTGAGGTATTAGAGAAGCTTATTTATTTTCATTTCCGTGGCTTTTATTTGCTCCTTTCCCCTGTGGTAAAGCAAAGGCTGATTTCTGCCATGATTCCCTCCTTAATTTTAATACCCCTTTTTACTCATCATACAGACATTAGACCCCCTACACACGCACACACACACAACAACCACCTTCCAGAGACAGACACACACCCTCCCCGCCCCTCCCATCCTTCATCTTTCTGAAATAATGTAACTTGGGCTCGCACAGGAGCGCAGAGCGACCACAGGGAGGACTATAAACTAGCTTTCTTTCTCCTTTTTTTT
>JABUIW010000206.1:725891-757091 GCA_013363375.1 Menidia beryllina
AACCTGCAGACAAACGGGATTCGTTTGTCCTTCTCTGCGCAAAGACGGAAGCAAAGTTTAGCCTCGGAGCGTTTCTGGGTCATAAAACCTGACTTTAAACATCATTTTGGCATAACTAACTGCTAATCATGAGCCTTTTTTCCCCTGTTTTTCTAATGCATTTTAACTGTCCTTAATACGCACAGAACACTTCTTCCCTAGCAACATTTTCAAGCCATTCCACAACTAATCATTCCCCTTTATGGAAAAGAGAGCTTATCGTATGCAAAGTGCTCAACATCAATGTCTTCATATTCTCGTTTGAGAAATTCATTGCGCAGTGAATTCCCTCGGGAACGCCGCCGCCGCCAAGTTTCTTCCTCGCAAAAGTTTTTTTTTTTCTCTTTCTTTTTTTTTATTTTTTATTCTCTCACTTTAATTCAACTTGGCACGTTATTTCTCAGAAATACCATCGGGCTCCGGGGAGAAACACAGACGTGGTCTCACTTGTTAGCGCGGGTTTTAGTGCTGAATAAGGATCAGACAATGGCTGAGGGGAGAGGGGCGGCGGTCTAGCGAGGTATTGACACAGGAGATATTGCCTGAACAAAGTGGATCCGTGAGAAAAGAGAGCCAGCGAGCGTGAAGGAAGAAGAAAAAAATGCATGAGAGAGAGAGAGAAAGATTATCTTAATTATCATTCAGGAGCTGCTTAGTGCAGCACCTGTGCATGAATAATGTCATTTATAGGCACATTGAGATGTGCATAATTCCCCCTTAAATCATACACATTAGCGGCATAACAAGGGATGAACAAGTCTGCCTCTCGCAGGCTCAACAAGGAGCGAGGGGGTTCATTGTCAGCCCTTCACCTCCACAATGAGAATGTATTCCTTCATTCAAAGGCTCTACACTTCTTTCATTTAACACTTACTGGTTCGTCAGGAGGAGCTGTGAGACCACATATCCTACTTCATATTACTGGGCTGGGCTTCGTAGCTTCAAAATACAGTTCAGACTGTGATCTAAGCAAAAAGAAGAAGAAGAGAAGCAGTAACCAGCTTCAACCACGAATCAACCCAATGCTCTACTAGGTCAGAGCTGAGCATTGTTGCTTAACAAAGACAAGTTAAGAGTGTTTTCTTTTTTTGGTTTGAACGTGATATGAGATATCTTCAAAGTAAACACAACACAAAAAAAAGTCAAAATGCATATTCTCTGTATCAGCATACCTGTGTCAGCCAGCTTTGTGAGCTATCCGCGTAGTTCATGCACACTGCCTTCGCTTGGTGTCCGCCGACCAAATTTTCATGGCGTTACATATCTTCTGTTGTTGTAAAATATACAGAATTAAAACACGTTATTTTTCTACATTGGGGAGCCACAGAGCTAACCATACAGTTGATAATCAACACTTTTCCCCTGTGCAATGCAATAAAGTAAAAACAAATCCTAAAACAACAGAGTATGAAATGAGTACCTGCATAAAAAACATAATCCCGAAACCCTGCATGCAAGATATCTGCAAAATGGCAAGACCTAAAATGGCACGTTAAAATAATCCCTGTTTGTGAAAATGAAGGTGGTTTGACATAAGCTTTAAATATCACATACCGATGTTCCAAACAATGGTCATTGTGATTATAAAATAGTGAGGCCTGCTTTTATACATTTATTTATTCATGGGGGAGGGGGGGGGGCAGTTTGAACCAATATTTCAGTCTACACAACTCTAGAAATCCAAAGTATGAATATGCACGTTTTCTCTCAGATTTTGTAGGCATGATTAAAACTCTTCCTACCTGACGCACAAGGCCTGTTTGGACTCCTCAGGCAGTGGTGCTCTCATAGGTGTATTCCCCTCTATGGCCAAACATAAAGCTGATTAGGACACGGTAACTTTTGAAACATTTTTGGCTCAAAAGACGCATAAAAATGTGCAGAAACCCTTCGTTTCGAACAAGAGTGTTAGCTCTCGTCACAATCACACAGGGAAAAGTGCCACCACGACTAAAGGACATGGTAACTTTTGAAATATTTTTGGCTCAAAAGACGCATAAAAATGTGCAGAAACCCTTCGTTTCAAACAGGAGTGTTAGCTCTCGTCACAATGACACAGGGGAAAGTGCCACTACGACTAAAGTTAAACCCCCAATTTACCTTTAACTATGTCTTGGGGGCATATTTGTAGCTTCCAGGGCTTCTACAAAGTCCCAAAATGTGCTGTTATTAGCCGTGTGGGGCACGAAAGTTGAAAAAATGACCGACCGAAAGTCGCGACTGCCTGAAGTGACGTCACACGCCGTTAAATTAGCCGTTATCTAAACGGTTAGCTCACGTGCGAGGGGCGTTTTGGAAGCGGAAATGTAGCGCTTCGTTTTCAACCACTTATGTCCACCAACACTTCAGGCTGACATCAACTTTCCTCAAACACTGCTAATAACAAAACGGTGCACTATGCTATTATATTTAGACGTGTATGGAAATAATTTTGCAATGAGCCCGAAAATTAGCCAGCACCACACCTAACAACTGAGTTAAATATTTTCCTTACTGTCCAAAACATTTGTCTGACCCCTTATTTAGTCTTGGTTTCTTGTTTATCAAATAACTGACACTTGTTTTGTAGTATCCATTAAAATAAGGATATTGATGTGGTATATGTTTTTGCTTTGTCTCAGTGAAAGTTCTACTGTTTGTACAAGGACCTCCTTTCATGGAGATCAGTTATATATTTTTTTTAAATCAACATCCGACGCCCAACTTGTTGTCCACAGTCTAATGCAGACATAGCAAAATTATTTGTGACCTCACTGAGCCTCAGTGAGTATGATATGCAAGGAATGTTGACAAAAGTATAAGTGACAGGTTTGTTTTGTGTTGACACTGGATGCAACAGTTATTAGTTACTATCACTTCAAACGGTTCTTCCCATTGTCTCCGGGCCTTTTCTTCTCAAGATTGCATCCAAATGCATATTTCATCTGCTCTCCAGCAGAATTAGCCTCAACATTAGCAGGCATAGCAGTCACACGAAGCCCCCGCATCTCAAATCTATGGGGAGTTACATTATCTGAGTGATAGATCGAAGTAGTGTAGCTGCACAACAGCCCAGTTATTGTGCGCTCAATGTTACTTTCAGATCAGAACTTCATTTCTCCTAAATGTCAGCCTCTGAATAAGAGCCTTGTTGGACTTGTGCATGCTTAGTTCATCTGAGGAAAGGTTTCAGGTCACTAAACTGGATGGCATTCCTGACGGCAGAGATGTGGAGGGTTACACAAGGGGTTCTGCTCTTGCATCACTTGTGTAAACTTTCAAAGAGCTTTCGATACTTGTAACCATGTTCGCCCGTGTCCCAAAAGAGCGGATTCACGCCCAGTATGTGTCAAACAGCTCTGCTCAGGCTTCGGCTCAATAGCGCTGGGTGGAGTCTGCAGAAACACTTGGAGCCGGAAAGTATTTGTCATCCAAATCAGATTTTATGTTGCCACGGGAGATCCACACGGAGAGAATGTATAAAGCACAAAATGAGTAGTAACAGGGTTGTCATCACGGAGAAATGTCAAATATTCCACCCCACTGCCGACTCCTCAGCGCAGTCCGCTGCTGTCGAGGCCCGGCCCACGCAGTCAAAAGTTCACAATAACAACAGAGGGCATTGTGGGTTTTCTCTAATCAGAGGGGCATTCCCATTACAGTCAGGCCCTTCTGAATTCTAACTATGCCAAGAGAGATATGCAGTAGGATTGAACTCGGAGTGTTTGGAGCTCCACTGTGCTGGGGTCAAACTGCAATTTTAAAACACTTGGAGTGCTTGCTTTCAGCCAGGGTGGAGGATGAGGTGGGCGGGCCTATTCATTTTGGTAAAAATGTCAGTCGGTCACACTGAGAGCCGTGATTGGATAGACTGGACTCAGGGGGAGAGAGAAGGCATTCTCCTGCATATTATCCGAACTGAGAGCTGCTGCGTTCATTGTTGAAGATGAAAGAACACTTCCTGAAGCCAAAACCCACCAAAAAAAAAAAACTGAGAGCTGCAAAGAGGTGCTTGACAGTGAAGATGATTAGGAGTGTGTGATTCTCCTTTTGACACCAGCAAATGTTCATATCCATTTTCAGGCATGAGTGAGAACACACAAAACCACTGGGGCAAACACAAGCTGACCACACCAGGCTGTACTCAGGCTTTTTTTTTTTTTGGTTGGTTTCTTTCTTAAAAAGGAAAACAAGTAATTGTTTGAAGCTGGAAAATAAAAAATGGATCAGAAGATTCTGCGGTTGCTCCAGCTACAGCCACGACGCAACAATATGAGGCAATATAAGTCTTTAATCTTGGCGATTAAAAGTAAGAAAACCAGGCTTCCAAAACTATTGCTTCTGGAATCATTTTTCACCTCTTTTTAAAGATAGGGTTTTTATTGATTCATTTATTTGTTTGTTTGTTTTGCATTTCTAATCTTACGAAAGCAGCTGGAAAAAAGCGGAAATCCAGGAATTCAACCCCAGCGACCGACTTTGAAAGCTTCTGCTTTTTGTACATGGTGCACGTGCTCAGACGTTCCAGACCTGGTCCCCCTTAATTGAACGAGAATGCATGAATGCAAAAGAAAATAACAGATAGGAAAGGCTCATCATCATCTTTGCCTGGAGTCTGCATCTTCTCCCTAAACTGCCTGCATACCTGATGACCCCACAAATTCAAATCTCATCTCTCTCCTCTTAACCCCCCCCTGCTCCACCGTCCCCAACCTCGGGAGCAACATAATAACTCACATTCACATCATTATGCTTAATACCTCTGAGTATTCTGGTAATATCTGATAATTGCAGTGGAGTGACCTTAGGACAAATGCCAATGTAAGTTTAAGGCATGACAGCTAATCTGAAAGATGTGATTCCCTCGGTGAGCCCATCGACGTGAGACATCATGGCTGAGCTCAAGTTTTATTTATCAAGATCTGTTTGAGATATCTAAGATCCTGGAATACAAATAAATTATTCATGTCAATTAGCTTTTCATCTTCCAAGATACAAACTTGTGTGATCTCTTTAACAACTATTTATTTCATACTAAAACAGAGCTCTCCCTGGAAGCCCAGTGCTATCGCCCGAGGACATGTCTTTTAAAGAAAAGCATCAGAGCTTTGCATACCTACAATTTGCATATTAAAGGCACCGGGAGACAGATGATGGAAGAATTGGGGAAAGCAGTTTAATCATCATTCAACTCTGACTGGAATCCCCAACTCTTCTGGCGCCGGCCTTCAGAGACGCAGCAGCGGGCGAGGAAACGCTTGCAAATTAGCCCAAATCTTTAAAGTTGTTATTGTTGGAGCTGGGATGCTTGTTCCTGGGAGTCGTCGGCCACAGTCGCGCCGCATTTTCTTTGGGTTCGACTGCGCGTTTCTGACGCTTTAGCTGCGCTTGCTTTGAAGGATTGCACTGAGGGAGGGGAAGAATTGACGTGAAACCCATGGTTAAGATCTTTAAGGGTTTACTCTAATGTGTCTTTCACGCTTTTGGCCAAACAGTGATTTTTTTTTTTTTAGGCTTTCAATGTCTGTGTACTTTGCAGAGTTAGAAGCCATAAAGAAATAAATAGAAAGGTTGTCAATTTACACAAAGCTCCTGGTCTGAATCTGAAACATCAGGTGTGTTTAGATTAACTGAACCTCATTGGAAGGGAAATGAGTAAACCATGATTAAAGATTTGCAGCTCTGCATGCCCGTGACAAAAAGATCAAACTTGATTGAGAAGTTATTCCAGTTTGAGTTTGATGAACGTGTGTTTTAGGGCCAAATTTAGGTTTAATGCCAGTGTCACTATCGTTGCTTTCTCCCACCACCAAATGTTTTCTTTTTAAATTGGTTTGTCTGGGTTTAAGAAATATGTATTTGAGGTTGGATGCAGGCATGAAAATATCTGGAGATGAGCTGGATGCCATGGACAGAATAGACAAACTATTCAAATTTTGTTACGCAAATACAGAAGAAAACAGTGAATTAGATAAAGAGAAAAACAAAACAAAAACTCGCATCATCATGTCAAAAAGTCCCCACAACAAAGTGCGGAGTCGGAAGTGCCCCTGCATGAAGTGCAGTGAAATGAACCTCAGCCAGCGTCACTCTGACATCCTCTGATTTGTTTGCCCCGTGGCTACCGGCGTCTTGCATTGGCCGGGACAGGCAGGACGAGAGCTGCCCCGAGTCTGTCCAACCCACCGCTAACGGGTCACATCACACGCCGGTGTCACTTGCGTGTCCACTCACTTTGGACCTGACCCACTTCACCCAGTCCACTCCAGCCCCTGCGACATCACCATCCCCACCATCAGCATCAGCATCATCCTCCCTGCCTCAGCCGATAGACCCTGACACCCTGCAATCTGAGCCTCGAAGCTAATTAAAGCCTTCATATGCGATCAGAGGCAGCGGCCCTATCACACACATCGTCACCGACAGCAGATTGATGCTTGGCGAGATCACGCAAATGAGGGTGGTGGGGCATGAGTGAAAAAACAAGCCGACGTAATGAAGAAAAACTTCTCGGACAAACTTCCCGGCATAGGAAGTCAACGCGTTTTGGAAGGGAAGGTCAGGAATGGGCTTCAGTGGCGATCAACGTCCCTCCCAAGGGACAAAGTACACGCGCTAAATATGTAATTTTCAGGGTCTGTACTCCGGCTGCTCCATCACATTGTCACATGCCACACATTGGCCAGACGTCCGAGCGCCGCGCAGACTTCCTCAGCACACATGGCGGGCGAAGCTGCACAGCTCGTTTCCACCCTCACCCCCTCAGCGTCATCCTCCTTTGCCGATCCGTTCTAGAGCCTCTTTCCTGGAAGGTTGCACCTCGCGTCGCCCAGGGGACAAATGTGAAGCGTCACACAGTCAGACCGGCTTTGTTACAAACACTGCGCTCTCACTGCTAGCATGCCGGCTGGGCCCTGCAGATAGCTAGTGCCACTGCCAAGGTGGGCTCGAAACACACACAAACACGCTCGCAGGGATGCACACATTTACACCAGGGAGTGCTAGAAACTCCTCCAAGCTGCCCAAGAGCACACCAGGCCTGGATGGAGACGTGCAGGAAGCCAAGGACATGTCGATCCAAACGGGGATTGTGTTGTCTTGAAATGACTTCTGCGCTCAGATTCCCCTGTGCCGGGCAGGTACTGAGGCGGAATGGCGCACGGCTGCCTCTTACATCCAGGTTGTCAGTGTTGCGAAGACATTTTATGCGTGACATCAAAGAACAGAGCGGATATCAGGACGGCGGATCAACTCAGGCTGCTGTATCTGTTACACTAGTTTGTTCAAGTCAAAGATTCATGTATATTCTGATGTTGTTTAAAATTAATTGAAGTGTCTATTTGCCCCATCCATCAATTAGCCAATTTACCATTTACAAGACCTTTGCCATCTTTTGCGTCGTTTTTTGCGTAATTAGACTAATTGCTGTATTTTTATTTCAAGATTCTGTGTTTTTTTTCTTTTCTTTTAGTATTCTCAATTTTACTGTGGTGTTTTTTTAAGTTTCTCTTTAGAGTTTGGACCTTTCCTGTACCTATTTGAGTTGGCTTTGTTGTGTGCTGCACAAATCATGGGGTGTTTTCTCCTGTTAATAGGTTTAGAAGTTACACGTTTTGTGCACGTTTTTTCCATTGTTTTCCCTTTCATTTTTCATTATTTTCTCAGTTCCAATTGTATATCTTTCTGTTTTTTGTTTTGTTGACATCTCTAATAAGTTGTGCGCTGGTTTTGTTGTTCGTGTAGTTTTTCTGATTTTCACATCAGGTGCTGCAATTTAATGTAATTAAATGACAAATTGAATCACTGTTTGATTTATTCATCTTGGGAGTGTTTTGTTTGACCCAACGTTCCCTAAAAGCTGTCCAACTTGTTTCTCTGGTTACCTTGGAGGCTTTGCAACTATCGAGGACTGCTCCCCGCATTCTTTAAATCGATACTTTATGTTCTTGTTACTTGGCAGTCATAGACTTGCTCCTTTCTTCAGCCAATCTTCACTTTAAGCTGAAAATGTTTTGGGCTTTTCTGAGGCCTCGGAAGGTGATTTTTATCTTGGGTGTCTTAAGATGGATGTTAATCAGAAGTCGGTTTTGTGCAACGGAAAAAAGAAGAAGAAGAAGGGAGAAAAAAAAGGAAAACACCCACACAAGTTCACATGGCTCTCCCCTTCCCCCTGCCTTCCTGTGCAAATTTGGACATGATTACAAGTGAGAAAAGCCGAGGGGGGCCTGGCTTCACGGCGGAGATGGAAGATACTGAGAATGTGTGTGTGTTTTTTTTTGTGCGTGCATAGTTTTACATGCAAGTGTGTGTGAGAAAAAGATCCTTCCACACAACACCACACACATGCTCTGCAGCCACACGGAACAGACAGTCCCAGCTACATGAAATTCCAAGTAGATTTAATATGCAGAGTTGCACAAATGGCATGACTCGGAAAGCCTCCAAACCTCTCTGTCTGAGGTGAAAACCCTCCCGTAAGTTCTTCAACAATGGCTTTTTTTGCTGGTTTAACATACCAGTTATGATTGAATAATACTTTCTTGGGAGCCTTTGATCTGTAAAAAGCAAGGCGAACCTAAATTTTGTACAGATTAAGGGTTGTTCAAAGCTGCAGAGTGACGGCGGTTGCTTCTTTTTCCCCTCTTCCCCTCCACCTTTTAAGTCGCCTGAGTGGAGAATCATTACACTTCAAAAGTACTGGCCCTTGCTGTAAAAGCCAATCATTAAATAAAAAAACCCAGGGAAGAAATACACCTAATTACCAGGCAGACAAATGCACATAATTCTCCCGTGGAGCAAAGAAATGCTTTAAAAATGCACGTCGTCAACCATTTGGGGGATTAAAACGCACAACAGCTCAAGCACTCTTTACTTCTCCACCGTTTTGAAAAGAGGAGAGAAAAACTAATTCAAGACAGGAGGCGCTGAGAAACGTGTCTCTGCAACACAGACGGTGGGACTCGCTGCAGTGTGGCATGGCCAACTCATTCCCTCATGCATTTATGAATGTACCACTAGCAAGTAATGGGTGAATGCTGTCACAGAAGGTCCAAAAGCTGGAGAGGGAAAAGTTTTTCTCGTGTGACTCCCTGTCACTATCACCCAAAAAACACATTTGACTAGTTTTGTTTTGTTTTTTCGGAAAAAGCACTAATTGAAGCCCTCTCTGCTCGTCTGCGTCATCCCTGTGTACGCTGACGTCACAAAACTGCTGTCCCCGGACTACTCACCGATAGCACAAAGAGAATGTCCCTTTTTTGGATTTTGTTCACGCGCTATCAACCACAGAATCCCTAAAAGTTCCCTGAACCCATTACTTGTATCCCACATGCTCATTTTCTTTAGATATTAGGCAATTTAATTACAGTTAAGAGCATTAAGGAGCAATTTTAAGTATAATTTGCAGTTCATGAACTGTTTTTGAAAATTACTCTTAATATAATTAACTTCTGTCATTAGGCCTAATCCCTGCAGGCTACAGAGGGAATGCTTCCTTTAAGAAATTACATACATGTAATGCTACATTCATTCCATTTTCCAACGGGAAGGTTGGACTGTAAAGGTTCGCCTTCTCGGTGGAGTAATTATCTTTTTCCAGGGAGAGGGAGCAAAACAGTGCTGAGTCCATTAATGGCCGGGATACTCTACAGAATGAGTAATCATAACCAAAAGGAGAATTGTTCAGAAAGAAGGATGAAAAGGAAACGTGTGGATCTCAGAATTTTAGGGGGGAAAGGCCCCAAAGAATGGAGGGCAAAGGGCACAGAATCATGGATTTTTCATGACCACATTAACCCCAGCTCTGCCTCTCCTTCCTCTGGTGAAGTATACCGCTTAATTAGAGCAGATATTTCCTTGTCGAAAAATAGTGGGGGCCAGCGTCTAATTAAATCAAGAGGACAGTGGCACATTACTGATAGGAACGCCCAGGCAGCCATCCACCATCGGGCACGATGCCTTCATAAAAAATGCATGCCGCCCCTCCCCGAGAAGCAAGCTCTCATTTACAAGGGACAAAAAGAAGCGAAAGAGGTTGAGTTTTCATTCAGGGCCGAGGGGTCTCTGCAGGGCGAGCCTCGCACCTTGACGGGTGAGCGATGGTTTAGCCCAACGTCTCCTCCGACGAGGTTAAGGACGTGTCACTCTCTCTTTGGCTGGGCTTTAATCAGGCTCCAGCCGGCCCTCTGGCACGAGCCGCGGCTTTGACTGACCGGTGATTTAGAATGATATGATTACACCTACACCGGCATGCTGCATGGCGGCGCGAATTAGCCTTCCCCAGCCCACCCCTTACCCACAAAATGTGTAATGAGCGATGTTCCCTGCGCCCAGCTGGGGCCCTGCGGACTCAGCCATGAGCCGGCATCCTAATCAGCCGTCAGCCAAAAAATGCTGCCGCTGCGGCCGCATTAGAATCTGTGTTTGTGCATATCAAAAGATTTTTTACAAACGCATTGGCAAAACACATAATCACTCGCCCCTTAGTGGGGGAGACGGGGAAGCGGAAGGATGAGCGACGGACAGGCCGACTGGGATCTTCTCCTCCGAGTGTTGAAGTAAATCAGCGCGGTCACATGACACGTCTGCAACTGGTTCAAAAATTGTGTTTGATTGAGAGATTCGTGCGGCTCCTCTGAGGGGTCGAGCGCGAGGAGGCTCGGAGTCAACACACAGACAGCTCGGACATGATGGTCAGCTCATGAAGGTTTTTCTATTTTCTTATATTTTTTTCATTGACTACACTTTGAACAGGTCGACCTGCTTAAAGCATCTGGAGCTCAGATGGTGCTTGAGATCAACGAAGCTCCACAAATAGGTCATCCTTTGTCGTTGTTGTGTGGCTGTTTCTAAACATCAAATCCCTTTTTCATAAGACGCCTCAACCCCACGAGTAAACAAAGTCATACCAAAACCAACAAATTCGAGGGTGGAAATGACAATGCAGAAGAACTAGAGTGGCCAACAATGCTAACATGCACGGTTTTGGACACTGGGAGGAACCCACACACGTGCATAAGAAGCATATGGAAAGAACAAACTGCTAGACTGATGAAGTCTGAGTGATGAATGGAGGGAGAAACAAACAATACCTGGTCTGTAGCCTCAAAGCAAGCCGGCTCCTCTGACTTCCTCACCATCTTACTTGTTAAAAAGTGAGCTCTGCAGTGTGAGGTTTGGAAATATTCGGCGTGATCCGAAAGGACACCTGAAAAAAGGCAGATACAGACCAACATTACACAGTGTGTGTTGAAAAATGGGGCAATCCATCCTAAACAGCCATTCATACCACCCGTCTCCACAGTCTGATAAGATCCATGTGATTATTTGGGAAACAAATGGTCCTGGTGGTGGAAAGGCCACGTGTTGGATGAAACTACCCCGCTAATTTACTACCAATCACACCATTTTAAGGGTTTTTAAATGTAAATGCTGCTGCTTGACAGGCTTGCTGTACAGAATCCGGTCCTCAGACCACAGTCTACCCTCATGCAGAACATTTTGAGCCACAAACCAAAAACAGAAGCTCTTCCCTCTGGACAATGAGCACAGTTATGTCATTGGTTATGTTCTCTTTCTAATCACCAAAGCTCGGTTTCCAGTGGATTTGACAACACGGACTCCTCGGTTGGATGCTGATGATCAGGGCTGGAGACCTTTAAAAAATAACTTCAGCGGAGTCACTGTCAGTCAGAAAGTGGCGGCCAGCAGGGGGCTCATCATCCTCAAACCCATCCTGACCACATTCTGACATTTTCTATTGTGTAAATCTGCTACTTTTATGTCAAATGAACAGATAAGCTTCTGTTTGACGGTTCGTCAGCAGATTCCCAGCTCTCTGAAGAGGCTGGCTCGGAGTTGACAGTGTTTCTAACTTTGGTGTTTTGTCATATAAAACAATTAATGCAAATCCCATCATGCACAGGAACTATAAAGCTGAAACATCCCCACAAACGATATGAATTACTTACTTGATTTTCATTAAAAGCTTTGTGAACACGCCGTCATTTAAGTGATTTGGGATAACTGGTTTGCACCCTTCTTGCTTTCTAAGTGAACCGCTTTCTCATGTATGCTCGGTTTACTTCTTGAAAAAAAAAAAAAAAGACCAAACTGTGAGGCCTCTTTAAAGCGGTGGGAAATCTGCTTGGAAAACAAAAAGCATTCTTGTGTCCCTGGGGTATTTGTGCACAATAATGGCGGAAAATGGTATAAATGCCAGGCAGTAAGAAAAAAAAAAGAGGGGGGGGGGTACGGGGTCCAGAAGTAATTCAGTAAAACACCCACATTAGGCCAGGACGAGTTTCTTTTATCATCTTCTTGCCCTCCTCTGTAGCACCGCTGGCACCGGGCTGCACCACCTGCTCCGAGGCTCTTTTCGCTCCGGCCAGAATGAACAGCTGGCTGCTCTTCTGACATTCTGATTGGCTAATCCCTGCTGGTCACTTGTGCTTTTCCTCCCTGCATGTCATTGAACTTTCTCTCACCGAGTGCCAGGTCTGAGCAGTGTGCTCCCTCGCTCTCCTTTGCCCGGGCCCGTCCTTCATGTGCCCCCTCGAATGGTCTGGGTGGCATATGGGGATATGTAAATAATTTAATGAGGTCAAAAGTGTGAGTCTCCTCTACTTTCCCCGCTAATCCAAAACATTTCTGTCACATCGCTTGTGGAGGGGAAACGTTCTGGCTGGTGAGGCCAAGACCTCATTTATACCTGGTGTTCACACGAGGTCTGCAACTAGATTATCCGAATGAAAACATGTGTAAATCCAAAGTTTAACACGCATACTACGACACAACCCAAATCTAAAGTCAAGAGTCAGCAATGAGGTTCAGGCACAAAACAGAAAGACTTGGAAAACATGTGTTTTTTTCCAAGACAAAGAGCCTTCACCATATCATCAGCTGCATCTTTCTGTGTGTCCTGATAAAAGAGAGAAAAATAAATACTACATACCATGTTCCAACTAATCCTAAATGTCATGGCAGTTGTGTCTCTAGTTTAATGCCTTTTGAGAGACACACTGGATCCATATTAACTCATACTCTATGTTTTGGACATGCAATATTTGCTCAAAAGCCTATAACATCACCTGGTCACGCATGGTTCACCAGTAAAGATCTGGTGAAATGACACATTTTGAAAAATCATTAGCTAAGAACGATTCATGTTAATCAGTTATAGGCGGGTTTTCACTGTTAAATGACTTCAAGCCGCCCATGAACAGGGAGCGGCAGCCATGTTGTGTATTTCATAGATTGGATTGACTGTCAAACTAAGACTTCTTTGTCACTCAGACTCCTCCTCCTCCTCCTCCTTCTCTCCAACAGATGCAAAACTCTTGTTTTATTTTCAGGGGCTAATCTCTTCTGCAGGGTTGCTCAGCCTAACTTCAAAATGGGGAAAAAAAGAAAACACTCTTCGAAACCTCGGTTGCGACCAAACCTCAAACCTATTTTCATTCACTGGCCTTCACCATGTTCTGTCAAGCTCTATCACTATTATTTTGTGCATTAAAGCTTGATCTTTTTTCCTCCTACCTCCTCATTTGGCTGCCTATGTGCCATGCTCTGCCTCCTTTTTTCCATACTGTAACCCTTCTCTTTTTTTCTTTCTTTTCTTTTTGTGGCACCATCATGCCCTGCTTTTTGTGTTGTTTTTTTCACTGCTGCCCGACCGGTCGGCGTGACGACTAAAAGCCGACGTGCTTTCACCACGCGCAGAATGTGTTTTTCTTTTACCGCGGGAAAACATGAGGTGCAGGTAAGAGATTAAAGCCGGAGGAGATGAGGAAAAAAAAAAAAAAAGGAGACGGGAGGAGTGTTTTGAGAAAGAGTCGATTTTACTACTAAGTGTATCTGTGGAGGCAGCAGAGCAGCCTGAGGCAAAATGTACACTTAGCTTTGGTCTATACAAGGCCCAGCAGTGAATCATCAGAGCTCAGCTGTCCAAAATACACCACCAATCTGGCCCGGGCATATGGCTGCATGACACTCGTATGAATTACTACTACACGCTCGTGTTGTTGTTTTTGCTGCCTTTTTAAACGTTCTGCGAGCCGGGCAACACTCCCAACACCGTTTTACATCAGAGCAGATCAAAATCACCGACGCCTGAGAGGAGCGGAGCGGAGAGAGGCCAAACAGGTCCGCACGTTGGAGCAGATAACACCGAAGAAGGAGCCTACTCGGGACTAAAGATGCATTTCTAATGCGGTTTACGGCACCGCTTCGCACTAATCTGGCATCAGGCCCTAGCATATTATTTCATATTACGTGTCGGCCGTGCCGGGGGGGAGTATGAAGGCAATCCTGACGTTTTACAGGGAGCCTTTTCCATCAAAACATACAGCGAGATGTGAAATTAACCGCGCAAACCCACAAAAAATCAATCGGCGGCACCAGCGTGCAGCTTGATTGCAATTAGAAGCTGTCATCCTCTGCTCCGACGGCTAATAGCGCAGGACAATATTGATCAGTAAATGTAAGACTGGAGTGGATCAACATCACTATCCGCCAATATCGAAGAGTGACAAGGGGAATTCAGAGAGACAGAGGAAAAAAACAACACAGGAATGGAGACGGCTTTAGATACCACACTTTGCATCATTCAGCATCAAAAAGTCTCTTTCTTCCACACCTCTTTTCCCAGTTTTCCCTCCACCGCATGGGATCTTATAAATGTTAATTTCCCCGCTTTCTCTCTTTCCTCTGTTTCCTAATTCAGCCATCTCCTTCGCTGTCTCCACCACTTTGAGGTTGCAGGACTGTTTCATCACATCCATCTTCACCTTTGACCTCCCCATTAGTTGCTTGTGAAGTTAGAGGGTCGAAGTCTAATAGATGTGAAATGTAAAAGTAGAGGAAGGTTGAAATTTCTCTCTTAATGATAGCGATATACTCCAGAGGGTTCCCTCCTCGCCTGTCTTGACACGAGCACTCATTTTTTTTGCATGCGTAATAGTCCAGGCAGTTCACAGCACATTATCAAATTCACCAGCTAATCATTTAAGACCCCCCTCTTTTATCTAAGAGATGGTGCGCGCGTGATCCAATGGAGAGCCGATCGATAGGAAAATCGGAATATGCAAAGCGCGTTCTGATGTTTGGCATCTCTCAACCTTTCCTGCTTTCATCTCGGGCCGTTTGATGTTGCTTTTAATCTGCATAGCGCGGCGCGAGTGGCCAACGGAGCCAGGCGCCTCCTTCACTGAAGAGGACGGCTCGGCTAGAGTCCACCTGTCAGAGCTCAGGAGAGTTTCGGAATGAGCCTTGCATAGCGTTCTTGGCTTTGAAAAATGAGGAGATGTCGCGTGCAGATCTGGAGGCCTGGGCCGCCGACTATCAGATCCGACTTCAGGACTTAAGGGAAACTAGAGGATGCAAGGAAACTGTGGACGAAACTGTGGACAAAACTGTGGACGACGGTCTGTTGCTTGTGGCTAAAGTCGGCATTGAGGCCTTGAAATGTCTTGATTTGAAACGTAATCAGTTTAGATTGGACGATTCTTCCAAATGCCACCACCCAGAAACATGTAACAACTTTCAACTGTAATCCCTATAATCATGAACCAAAATAAATCAGAGGGCTTCAAAAAGGCCCAGGAAATGCAGTGTACTGTGGGAATTAAAACTACAGGGGCTCCAGATTTTGTTTTGTGAATCAAGCACAGGTGTCAGGTCTGGAACACTTTGAAGCATCTTCCCCTTTTGCTCTCTGATGCGAGCCAATTTTCAAAGAACAAGTCTGCAAATTTCTCTAAACATATTCTCAGTCATTCCCCAAAACCGTTAATCATTTTTAGTAAATAAATAAAAAAACAAGAAGAAATTTTCCCCCAATAGGGAACTATTTACATTGCTGCTCCTGTAGGTATCAATCGTTGCAGGTTGGGAAATCTGGAATTTTCCTGACAATGAAGAACCACAAAGTCTTTTAAGTAAATGCTGATATTCATGGTTTGAAAAGGGAAGAGCAAATACAGGTGGGAAAATCTGGTAGAAATGTTTAGTTTTGGCCAAATGAGAGATAATAAGCAGCAGGGCCAGGGTCAAGTCACTTTGATCCATTTGAAAATGTGCTCTGAAACTGTGTCGTATTAACATGATAATGAGAAGCAGACACTGACGCAGCTCCCGAACGAACCGAGATTAAAAAGTCTCTTTTTTTCCCCCCCGTGATTGTGGAGAATTTTACAACAACTTGGGCCTGCTGTTTGTGAAGCAACACGAGGCGCGGAGGGTTTGGTACTCTGTAATTTGGCTACTTTTATTCGAGCAGGGTCATTTTCAAGAGAAATTACAAATTAAGAATTCAATAATACTTTTACAAAGACATTTCAGGAAAGATTTCTTTTTCAGTCAGGATATCATACATAGTATTTAACAGTCCCTCTTCATTTTTTTCTAGCTTAAAAAAAGAAAACAAAGATGAAGAAAGTGGAATTTTTCAGTCGAAAATACAGTGTTTTCACAATTGTATAAAAGTTCCCAAATTTGGAATTTTCCAGTAACTGGAAAATAAAGGAAAATAAAATAAAATAAGATTAAACTTCGCATTTCACAATGTTTCAAAACACAATAAATGCTCTCTTTACGTAAAATTTGCCCCTATGATCGACACCATGTTCCTTTTTACTAAAATATATCTATATATTGAAGAACTATAGTACTGTACACAACAGTATGAAATAAATAAAATTAGGAAATATAAAATGGGCCACATAAATAATGTTTTTTGTTTTTTTTTCAACCTACAAATAAATGAATGCAATTTGCTGTTTTTAAAAAAAATGGTTTGGTGTAATACTGACAAAAGAAAAAGAACTGAGAAAACATTGCACAACATAATGTAAACTAAGGAACTGCTGCCTATAAGTCTTAATACTGACACGGGTGCTTCAAAGAACAACGGTGAACCATTTCATAATACTGAAGCTGGTGAGAAGAAAAAAAAAAAGTAACCTTCCTTTTACACAATACGAGGGTGGCACTTGCAGAAAACACACAGGTTAAAAGGTTTGCATATAAGGCTTATTTTTTCTTATCAAAAACACCTTACAAAGGCTTCGTCCTTCATTTTTTTCCCCCCCTCCCTCCCCAAAAAACACCATCAGTCCATAAACTGTATTTTCCCTTAAAACGAAGGTCTCTTTTAAACTTCATCCTCTTCAAAGAAAAAAAAAAAAATTAAATCACCTTCACACAGTTTAAAATTCCTTCATTTGAAATTGATTTAAGAGGCCTAAAACAGTGTGGCTGGAGATGGTTTGCAACATGGCGGAACTAAATACGACACCGTAGGTAGGTGGGTGATAACAAAGGTAATATCGAAGGACTGTAGTGCAGAGACTACTGCTCTTTTTCCAACACTGTATAAATATATACATAGGCGATACTTTTTAGTATTTTTGTTCATGATTATAGAAGCGGAGTGCAATTTGTACAAGTCACTAGTTGTGCTATAAATACTATGGAACACAGGGGGTTTTATTTGAGGAGGTTAGCACCACACATATTTTTAGGCCTTAATACTGTACATTTTTTGAAATGTATTCATTTATTTGTTGTTCGGTTTGCATAATGCAGCTTATTTCACAAACCCATGCCTCCGTTCCTTCGACGCTTCCTTCCGATTGATTTTTAAAAGTCTGTGTGTCTTGTTCGGCTGACATCGTTTCCACCCCGCCCTTCCCCTCGACTACCCGCCCTTTCCCCGTCTCCCCCGTCCACCCCCCCCCCCACATCCCACGAGGAGTCCGTCAAAGAAAGCTTCCCGGAAGCTTCAGGCACGTGCAGCTTAAAACACGGGCGTTTTAAACCGAGCAGGTAAGAATACTCAACCAAAAAGAGGGGGAAACTCAAAGAAGGTTGAAAAGATGGGAAGCTTCTGAGCAGCCGTCGCTGATTACATGGCGTCCTCCATGGCGTCCTCGTGATCCGATTTGGTTTCCGTTTTGCCGTCCAGTGAGCTATCGTCCATCGAGTGCTCTCCGTTCTCCTCCTCGTCCCTCAACGTGTCCGGGTCCGTGTCCATGCTCTTGCTCTCCTCCTCCTCCATGTCAAACTCGTCCCTCCGTCCAATCTTTGCATACGTTCCTTCCACTTCCTTGCGTCCCTCTCTGATCCCTCCGTTCACGGCGTCGTGCCTCAGGATGGCCTCGCGCTCGGCCAGCTCCGGGTAACCCTGAGGAGTCATGCCCTGCAAGTAGGCCCTGCTCATGAGCAGCTCGGTGGGCTCCAGGTGGCCCTTCTCGCGGGCCTCCCTCTCGGCCGCCTCCCGCTCCTCGGCCTCCCGCTTGCAGTAGGAGTAGCGGTGGTTCATGTGCTGCGAGTAGGAGCCGGAGTGGGAGAACCGTTTCCCGCACTTGTCGCACTGGTAGGGCTTCTCGCCCGAGTGCAGCCGCGAGTGCTCGATGAGATGGTGCTTGTGTTTGAAGGCTTTCTTGCAGATCTGACACTGGTGCGGCCTCTTGCCTGCGGGAGACACAAAACAGGGAGCGGGGGTCATGAGTCGGTTGCCTCTAACGTCCTGCAGCAGCAGCAGCAAATCACACAAGCCAGAGGAAAGCAAAACAAGAAAAAAGAAAAAAAAGACTTTAAACAAAGTTCAGGAAAAAACTCTGATGAACTGGGTGGCACAGAGTACAACAACAACAAAAATTTAAATGACATCACGGCGCTTTAAATCCAGCGCTGACTTACGGCTATTTGTTTATTGAAATTGCGAGCACGATGAGAAAGTGCGCTCGCATTCATGGGCCTACATTATGGAAATTCCCTCCTGTGGTTAAAGCATGGAGAAACTCAACCACATCTACTTATTTTAGGCCTGCGTGCCACACTGATGAATGCAACAGAAATAAACTTCTGCAAAGCAAACAAACAGAGAGGGTGCAACAAAAGGAGTAAATAAATCTGAGATGAGATCGAGACGGAGGCTCTGAGGGGTTGCCCTGATTATCTCCGAACACAATTCAAGTTCATGGTGGTGGCTGGCCCCTCTTAAGGTTTTGGGCTGAGGCTCCTCTGTCTGCTAAATGTGACTCTGGATGCCAAGGCAGAAATGAGAAACCCAAGCTGGCTGGCCACAAGGGCAGGGTGAGATAGTTTTATGACACAGAGCCATAAACTGTCTGGCTAAATAAATGTTCTTGTAATATGCCCCCCCCCCCCCCCCCACCAACACACTGCTCACTACCGAAAACCTAAAGCTACCTGCAATTTCTCTTTAATCTAAAAGCGTCCCTTCATTTACCGCCGCTGCTCACCACGTGTGGAAACATGGCCGCCTGCCTCACACAAATCACATGACCCCCCCCCCCCCCCCCCTATACTCGAGTGCACGAGCCAGCCGGCTTTTAGACTGCACTTCTGTCCAACATCTGGCTGGATCAACTGTCCTCCGCTCTACCTCTGAGTCACAAATTATGGCTGAAGAAAACAGCGACGCAAACATGAAAGCGCTGCGTTCGGATGCCGGGGAAAGTCGGAGGTAATGTAAACCCCCCCCCGCCGCCCCTTTTTAAAGTAGAGTTCAGTGCACTCTTCTCCCCTTTTATGTCCCTGCAGATAACGTGGGGGATAGAGAATAAAATAAAGGATGCAAGCAACTGAAAGAGGGTCTTTGTATAGTAACGCTGGTGAAAGGCTTGTTATCGCTGCTCTGAGGCTTCTGGCCACCACTCAGCTGATGGGATCTTTTACCAATAATAGGGACAATAAAGGCATCAGAGGGCTTTCTGGCAAGATGTTCATTACAGGAAAATATGAGAGGGGTAAAAAATACAACCGAAGAATTCAATAATTTGCAAAGTTATCTCCCTCTTTTCAATCAGAGAACACACAAAAATATATTTTTTAAAAAACATCAAATGTTAACAGAGTCAGAAATCATCTCAACCCTGTCAATGAAGAAGCAAGTTAGGTGTTGGATTACAAATACAATTTAGGGATTAAACAGAGAAGGAAAGAAAGAGGAAAAGGGGGAAACAAAATAAATAAAAGTATATAGATATCGGTAGGATTTGGCAACACAAACATTTAAAACATAAAAAAAGCATGGGGTTTAAAATAAGGGTCTAGAACAGTATATACCTGTGTGTTCATATTTGTGTCTTAGAAGGGAACTGCTCTTCTGGAATGTTTTGTCGCACAAGTCACACGCGTACATACCACTTTCGGTCTTCTTAATCTTCTTCCGCGACAGACAGGAGTCGGGGTCTGTCATGTCATCCAGCCCTGACAAGTAATCTGGTGTACCGTCGAGGAGGTCCCCCTTCAGAGAAACAAACAAAAAAAAAGAAAAAGAGAGAACAAAAAAAATTATAAGGAACGTGGCGCCTTTCAAAAAGCTTGTTCCCCGTTTAGACAAAGCTGTGTGGCGATTTGCAGAGTCCTAACAAACTGCTTTATGTCCTGACATGAAACTTATTGCTCCTATTCTGGACACTCCTTCAAACAGATATTTTTGGGCTGAAATGCTAAAAAAAACACATAAAAAAACGTGTGTATGTGTTCCACAGTGACGCCTGCAAGTTCAGGTAAAAAAATAAAAAATGAAAAACGCCCAAGTCCAAAAGAAAAAACAGGATTCAGGAGTAAAATCATGCAATCACACAATATGCTGCTTTGTGTAGTTAAAAAGATCACCGCTTAAGAAGCTGTAAACCCAACACACACACACACACACACCAATGTTAATTTCTTATAAAATTTTCAGCTCCAGAATAATATCTCCCATCTATAACTGACAGCCTCCTCATTATAAAAAGCTGCCAGTGTGGGCTAATTTTGAACACCAAGTCATGTTAATTCTGCACATTCCCTCAAAAATTCTCTTTTATGACGAAGATTAGTCTTAAATATGAATTGATGGAGAACAATATTACAACATTAGAGGAGGCGCGGCGAACCAGTCTTGAAATTGCAAACTCATATAATGATTACAATCAGAAGGTGCACCTTAATGGCCAATATTGAGCCACTAAAGCCGGCTTTAATGAATATGTGTGTGATAATGTGGGGACAGTGCTGCACTGTGTTTTAAGAACGGACCACTATCACTCCGCAATCAATTTGAACTAAACGCCCGTAGCTGTATTTTTAAAATCTAATTTAATAACTTAGAATAGGAAACATTATTAATACTTTTTTTTCATCAAAATGGTTCCCTCTATGTTAAACAGCCTTCAGCATTCACTGGTAATGAACATGGAGACTGTGCATTATTAATCCACATGTACTGGAGAAGCTCATTTTGGCTTCGGCTCTCTTTAAAATGCAGCGAAGTTGCGATGGGAAATTTCAGAGAAGTGCACGGCTCCGGGGCTCACCTTTGTCATTTTTACAAAGGCCTTTCACCCGTATTTAATAACTAAATATCTGGGCTCAGGCCAGATCTGGAGGACTAGTTGGGGACATTAATGTCTTCTGCACATCAGAAGGCAAAATTTACAGTGGGAACAATTAAAGCCTTGCTGGAATTAAATTTGAGGGCTTGTTATTTATTTGAACCTGATCCTGTCTGATATTCTGAGGGTAAAAATGAAAGCATAACTAACATCCAGAAATCTGGAAATGAAACTCATTCAGTCAGGGCCTTTCAACCATGTAAAACGAAGCTCTTTCCTCCCTGACACCACAAACGACGCCTGGCTTTTTTTTCTTTTTTCTTTGTCTCCACCTCAGGGTGGTGTCCCAGCTGTTTATCTCCATTGCCGTTTGCCAGTTTCGCTCTACCTCAGGTGAGCCATTCCCTCCCCTGACTCTTTTAATTAGCACAGAAATGAGTTCAGATCATTTCAGAGACTCTAAGCGTGCCTGGGGCTTTCACAAAACCACAGGTGGCATATTTACCTGGAAACCTGGTTTCCGCTGGTACTTTCTCCTCTGCTGCATCTCGGCAAAGGTAGCTGCCCCTGCTGCGTAAGTGTAGGCCATGTGCGGTAGGAAGCCCATTTGATCCATGCCAGGATAGGGCCTGAGACCTGGTATGCTGGCCTGCATTGGGGGCATGAATGTGGCAGGTGGGAAAGCGCTCTGAGGTGGAAGGGATGTGTAAAGGGGTTTGGCAGCGAAGGGGTTAATGCCAAAGATGGGGCTAGTGCTTTTTTCAAGGTTTCCATTGTTGGTCGAGCCTGAGAATTCCTTCTTGAGATAGGCTAAGTTCAAAGGCTCTTCGAAGTGCTCTCGAGGAGAGGGGATGCTGTTGTGGTCAATAGTGATGCTGTTGACTTTAGGCCTGCTTTTGACCGTCAGTGCGTGCTTGGGCTCCTTCATGAGCCTCGGCAGGGAGAGGTCGAGCGGCTCGGCCTGCAGGTCTTCTGAAGTCAGGCTGTTGGGAGTGTAGGAGCTGCTGTGGGAGTTTTTGGAAGATGTGGAGGACAGGTTTAGCGGAGACGGGGTGTTGCTGCGGGAGTGGTCCAGCTTTTCACCGGCCGGCTTGGCACTGCCGCTGAACTGGTGGTTCTTCAGATGTCTGAGCGAGCCCTCACAGTTGTTGATGTTGTTGTGGAGTTCGGCGATGGAGGGGGACGTGATGTGGTCAGTAGGCTTGAGAAGAGACACAGGCGACCTAGCTGCCAAAGAGTCTTTTGGTGGAGTGTGGTGGTTATTTGTTCCGACAACCATATCCGCGTTGTTCCTGTGCTCGAGCGGTGGGGTTCTGGTAGTGCTGTACTCGTACATCTTGCGCTGCTCGTACCACTCCTTGACGAATTCCTGAGGAAGGCCAACTGCTATGGAAATCTTGAGCAGTTCCTCCGAGTTGGGCTCCTTGTTCATGGCGGAATAGGCCTTCAACAAAGACATTTGGTCCCTGTAAGGGTTAAGGGGTCCAATGAGTCCTTTCTCTGACAACATGGAGGATGGTAAGTGGGGGCTCTTCTCCATGAATATCCCCGGCTTGTTGGCCATCAGATTCTCACTGGGCTGCAGCACAGCTTTGATCTCCTCGTTCATTTTGCACAGGTAGCGTTCATGTTGGTGCAGGGGTATCGGCCCGGGGAAGGTTTCTTTGCAATACTGACAAGCATAAGGTGTAAACATGTTGTTGTCCTGCACCTTTTCGTCCACGCCTCCTTCGAGCATGAGGTTGGATTTCTCTCGTTTGATATTGCTAATCTGCCTCTTTGAGTCTGTTGTCAAGCTCTGGAGACAGGCTTTGGCTTCGTTCACTTTTTCTAACGTGTAGTCGATGATGCTTTTGGTGGCGCCGTTGTGATTGACGAGTGGAAGACCCACCTGGCCCCCCCCCTGCTGAAGTCAGCCCTTGTTTCTGTTCCTCCACCTGGTTACCCAGTTCCTTCATGTAGGCCTTGAGCTTAGAGAGCTCCTCTGGCTTGCAGTCCATTTTCTGCCTGCACACAGTGTTATCCACGATCTGGAGCACCTTCTGTACCTCACTCAGGTTGTTTGCCAGCGGGCCCGGGTATCCCAGGAGCTGCGACTCCAGACTGGCCATCCCCAGATGCTGCAGGGGGCTCTGAGCTGTGGAACTGTGGTGGACCCCCAGTGGGCTGTTCCCTCCCATGCCTCCATTCATGAACGGGCCAGGAGCGCTAAATCCATGAGTTGCCATCATCAGCTTGTAGTCGTTGAAGTCGAGTGGCTCTGTCTTGATGTTCAAGTGGTTGTTGTGGTCGGCGAGGCCGAGCGGCTTGCCGTTCTCTAGCTTCTGCCGCAGCTGAGTGATGGCAGTGTTGGTGGGTGAGGCTGATGCAGAAGTAGGGGAAGACCCTGGTTTCATGTTGCTGCGCATGCGGCCGTTGACGGCAATCAAGCCGATGCACTTCTTGCTGCTAATGTGGGAGCTGTACGAGCCCGAGTGGGAGAAACGCTTCTTGCAGTTGGGGCACTCGTACGGTTTCTCACCTGAAACAAGAAATACAATCGACTTGAGGAACTCAGCTTAGCTTTCTAAAAACATGACCTGTCACTCATCGGTGGAAAAAAACAGCCTCATTTTCCCTGAACTGGATTTATGCTTTGGAAAATAAACATAAAAAAATAATTCCTGTACTCTCTATATCTTAGAACATCCTTGTGAGTGCACAGAAACCGGGGCAGGCCCTCACCACTATGAATCCGAAGGTGCTCCTTCAGATGATGCTTGTACTTGAAGGCCTTGCCGCACTCGGTGCACTTGAACTTGCGATTGCCGGCCGCTTGGTTGAGCAGTTGGTGCTGAAACAGACAGAGGGAGAATTTTACTTAAAAAATAAAAAAATAGAGAGAAATGAAGAAATAAAGGAAATAAAAAAATGAACAAACATCACAGAGGTGAGGGTTCAGTCAATAATCACAAATGGTTGGCATGACAACAACCAATGAGCCAAGAGACTCCTGTAACCAAGCGAAGCTCCTTTGCTTTCGACTCCAACCTCCAACTACCAGCAGTGGTGGCGATAACACAGAGAATCACATACCTTTTAATTTCCTGGCTTCTCAGCCAAAGGAGGCATGCCTTTAGAATCTGGCAGGCCCAGAAAATAGAATAAATGAAAAAAGGCTTTTTGGAGCCTTCATTAGAAGTGCCAATCTGATCTACTTTTCATTAATTTGGGCCTAATCAGTCTACAATGTATTGAGATTCCTCTGTGAGCTCCTCTACCTGCATTCATACCACATAAATGACTCTTTTTTCCTTTTTCTTTTTTTCCAAAGCTGTTTCAAAAGTCGTACACCGTAATTGGGTCTTTTTCTACAACCTCAAATGTCCCTAATAGTCTTAGGATGCACAACTGAGCACATAGACTCAGCCTTGATTCGGCTTTCAAAGGTAAACATCAGTTGCAATCCATCAAATTTGCAATTCAAACATAGTTTTCTCTCTGAATAAGGAACAAAAAAAACAACAACATATAATATGGAGTGACAACAACAACACTGGGTGTGCAGGCCGAACTGATCACTCTCGAAACAATGAATTAAAAGTGGGTGGTGGGGATATGAAAGAGTTAGTAAATCAATTTAAAAAAAAAGGGTGGGGTGGGGGGGTCTGAGCACAGTGTTCCTCCTCTTCCTTTCTCAGCCTTGACAAATGCTGGGGTGTGTGCTGACTCTACCCACATTCCTGGGGAGACAGATGGTGGCACGCAGGACACTGGGAGGACTGGGAGGAATTGTTCAAACAGCCCCAACCTTCAAAGATCAAGCAGGAGAAAGGGGGGCCGGGGGGAGCCCCCGCCAACGCCGGGGAGGGACCCCACCGCTCCTATGTTGCTGAGTTGCATAAACAAACAGCAACAGCTGCTTCGCTGCCTCCGCCCCCACCACCTTCCTCCACCCCCCAGAGGACCCCTGCCCTGTAAAGTTTAGTCTCGCCACTACTGCTAATAAGACACAATTGCGCTGCACTCTTAATTGTGAATGGCACCGGCAAACTGCTCTCCTCCGTGGCTCATGGGCGGGGACTGGATCGGACTGGGTGTTTGCATATGTATAACCTCTAATTAGTCATATTTCGGCTAATTGCTTAAGAGGAGGAGGAGTATTAATGCATGTAAACATACAAGACGGAGCAGCACAGCACATGTTTACCTATCGGGGCATTCTTCTTTATGTTAATCTGACTGCGGCGGAGTCCTCCTCACTTTGCTCTCAATTAACAAGCGCACATTTAAAACTGATGCACTTTTTCTTTTGTGTTGATTAACCGGCTGATAATTAGAACGAGCGGCGGGAGACGAAGAAACGAGCGCCACCTAGAGAAGAACTGAGTGAGTAAGACATCACCTCCATCTCGTCTGGAGGATTAACGCTTAAACAATCCGACTCAATTACGGACCCCGATAACCGGCTTTGTGAGAGGGACCCGCGGCGCCTGAATAGGAGCCTTTGGTGGTTGTGAACGGACCCCGGAGGGGAGCGGCAGCAGCATTGTAATATGAGGATTCAGGCCCCAGCCCCTCTTGGCCGGCCCATCTGCTCACGTTTACACCCAGCTGGTAGATCAGGTGAGAGTGCTGGCTGCTGACATCTGATCAAATCAGGCACAGCCTGAGCCCGTCATCCTCGCTTCAGAGAGCACAAGACGACACCCACGACCTGGGACCGAACACAAGCCACGCACCGGGGTACACGACACCGTTTGCTGTCAGCTGAACGGCTGGCTGCTTCAAACAGGGAGGATGTTAAAGGGAAAATGAGATATCTGAAAGGGATTCATCATTTTTTCAGATTGCTTTTATTTTTGAGGCAATTTAGCCATTTTGTCTTATTAAAAATCCTTTATATAATCCAGTAAAAACAAATCAAAAACAGGCAATTTCCTGGAGGTTTTTACCCTTAATTTAAGCTCGCTCGCCTGCATTTCTCCTTTAGTGTTTCTCAGCAGAAAAGTTTGCCATAAAAACCTCACTGAAACTCAAACACACACACACAAAGCGTCCAGATGACAACCTTTTAACTATTAAAGATTACCTCAAAAGGCAATCCTTCCGAGTGCAAACTCAGACCCCGTCGAATTTAAATTTACTGCGCCAATTTTAGCACACAGAGAACTTCTAATTACCACAAGCGCCCCCCCCCCCCTCTCCCGCCAATGTGCAAAAACTCAGCTTAAAGCTGACAAGCGAGTTAAACACCCGTAACTGCCGGATACAGGACTTTAAGGTGATTCATGGTAACTGCCAGGAGCATTACATTTCAGGCATATATGATATAAATCGCAGAGAAAATTCAAGTGTACACAGATGTTTACGCAGCGCATGAAATTAGACGCGGAGGGAGGGGCGGGGTTTGATGGAGTGCCACCACTGCAGGCTGCACCGAGAAGAACATTAAAGGCCAGGAGTGAAGTGAAGTTAAGGAGCTGATAAAAATTTCCAAATTGGAAATTAACACAATCATTCGATCGTGAACACAAGACTGGAAAATCATATCAGAGAGGGCCATCAAAAACCCATTTAGGGGCCTCAATTAAAGTTATTACCATTAAAGGATCTGCATCTTCAAAATGCCATGAAAAATTAATAATGATTGCCAATCGGAAAAAATGATCTCTCTTCTCGGAGGGATCAGAGCGCGTTCGGAACGAAATGAAACGGGGTTGGGAGGGGGGAAAAAAAAGAGCAGAAAAAGGGGAAAAGACAACGAGGCGACACAGAAGAAGAAAATCCCGCCCCCCCCCTCCTCACCTGATCCCGCGCAGGCTTGTGTGTGGCCATGTGCCGCTCGAGCTGAGTGCGGTAGGCGAAGGTGTAGTTGCACAGGGGGCAGGCGAAGTTCTCCTCGTTCTTCTCATGGCGGTACTTGATGTGCTCCTTCAGGGACGTCAGGCGCTTGTAGCCCCGGTCGCAGTAGGGGCAGGTCAACAGTTGGGCGAAGGCATCTGGCGTTCCAGGTGGCAGGTCTGTACAGCGGGGGAGGAAGAGGGGGGTGGTGGTAAAGGAGGCGGGGGAGGGGGAGAGGGAAGGGAAAGCGGGCCAAAAGGTCAGCGAATCAATGGCAGCTAACAGGCGGCCTGCCCAGAGTGGTATGGGAGTCATCTGAGCAATCTGCTCCACATGAGAGCCTCACTGTCCGCCTGGCATCCTCCTCACACAGCACCCTCCTCATTCTCACTTTCCTTGACATGGTAACGCACACACACACACAAACACACACACAATAACGTGCACACACAGTCATGAACTTGCTGACACACTCTTTATTCGCTCCCTGATGGTTTTGAAGCAGCCCTAGATTTTCTGACGCCCCTCTTTCTCTCTCTCTCTCTGACACCATCATCATGTCTTCGGCATGAATCATGAACCCGTTCGAAATTCAGCCTCCCCTCCCCGCCGCCGCCGCCCCGGGGGGAGCTTCAGAGGTGCGCTATCTGATTTCAAGCCCCTGCCCAGCTGTTGCCTAAGACTGTAGGTAAACACCCAGGCATCCGGCGAATCTGTGGGACCAACAGCTGCCCGCTCGTGTCAGTGGGAATCGGCCGCTGCTCTGTCCAGACTCCTTCTTTTTTTCTTTTTTCTGCCTTGCCCTTGAATGTTTGCTTTGTTAGCCGAGCAAGCTGTTGCTGCTCTTTTTAATGGAACAGCACGTGGTGAATTGTAGTTTTTTCAGGTATTTTGCGATTCATAAGGATTTTAAAATGTAGATTTAACATTGTGTCAGGAGAAAGAAGAGCAAGTTTTTCCGCAAAAGTAACAGCTTGATTTACTTTTGCGGAACAAAAATTTCCCAAAGAAAATGGACTCTAATATCCAAAATATTATTTCCAAGCGCTTTAGGTCGAGGATGTTCACATCATCAACAAAACATAAGTAAATAGGTGCAAAAGAGGATGAATTTCATCCAAATTTTTAGTCTGTTGAGAAACAACAACTGCAAAAAACTGCAAAAAACAAACATGAAGCCAGGTAACTGTTACTTTTTCTTTCGCTTGTTTCCTGATAAGACAATCCTTCTCATCAGGATGGTTTTTATTTCCCATCAGCCACTCTGGTTTGAATCACCTAAAACTGAGGCGCTGTCTTGTTACATGCATTTTATTTCTGGCTCTAATCAAACTAATGGTGAGGTAAGGAGGCAAAAAACTGAAAAGACTTATTCACTATTTTCCTTCTTTCCTTAAAGAAAAAAAACGTGTTTTTCTGCTTGTTGTTGAAAGCTGAGTTTTTGCAGTGTTGTGGTTGCGCTGGCTCGACTGAGGGGCGTAAACTGGCTCTCAAAACTACCCGCCCAAAGCTGACTTATTTCCAAAGATGTCAGTCACCTAGATACAGTTTTTTGTTTTCTGGCAGACAGAAAAAAATGGAGAAAAACAAACAAACAAAAAAAAGAGCATCCTGCATTTTGTCAAGGCTAAAACCTTTCAAACTCAAGGGCTTTTCTTTTCCAAATGCTCATATAATTAGTCATTTTCCAGCCTGATCTGATGAACGTGTCGCGCGCCGATCTGGTTTTATCTGTCAAAGGCGGATTTGAGCTTCATCTCACATGACGATGTGGAAAACAGCTCTCCAGTTTGCCCCGTTCAATCTCGACATCTATCACCGGCGCCTTGTCCCCGCCCTGATTCGGACTCTCATCCTCTCCCACACGGGTTTTCGTACCGTTCTCCTCTGGTCCCGTGGCCTCCGGGGTGCCCAGGCGGCTCAGCTCCTCCGGAGCCTCTGGGTAGATGATGGCAGTGTCGCCGCGCTGCAGGTACTCGGCGATGCTCACCACGTGGCTGTCGCTGTCGTCCAGCTTCCGCTTGGCAAAGAAGTCCTCCAACTCTGAAGTGCAATCCACGCTCTTGACTGAAGAGAGAGGAGAGGAGAGATGGTGAAGGAGGAGGCTGAGAACAGAAAGGAGGTGGGGGTGGGGGGGTGGATTTAATTCACTTCTTTCCCCTGAGAAATGTCTTACAGGAGGATATTGGGAACATCTTGGTGGAAATGCGATGAGGATAGCCACCCTGAAACATTACAGCAGAGCTTTGGGGAGCATATATCTGAATTACCGGGCTTGCTTGTCACGCCATGTCTGCTAAAACAAGAATTGTAACTTAATCCGGCCAAAAGTCAAGAGATAAATGTGCTACTATGAGCTGCTGAGAAGCAGTGTGGCAGATAAAACTTCACTGATCTAATTGAGTCGTGATAGAAAATCTGATTTGAAGTTTCGGACTGCTAAATAAAATAGGATTAAAAAAAAAAAAAACAGAGTAACACCCTCCTTGGAATTTACATACAAGTAAGCACGATCCTGGTTTAATCTGCGTTTCTTTGCATCGACTTTCATGTGTGGGGTCAATCAAGAGGGCCGCGGCTTTGGTTGATTCTGTGGTGAACAGATTACCAGGGGGTTGGGGGGGGGGGGGGGGCAAACCGCAAGCTGAAGCAGAAAAGGAGAAGAAAAGACGTGCTCCGCCACGGCTGGGCCCGACGCGTCTTAAACCAGCCAAAGTGCTGAGGACACACAATGCGTTTTTCTCAAAATTATTTCCCAGTCCCCTCTCTTTGGGGAGAAACTCTTAAGCTGCAGCGTGGAGATAGCTGCCTCCAAAAAAAAAACAAAAAAAAACAAAAAAGCGGAGCTAAAAGACATCAGCAGCCTTCATTAGTCAAGGGGATGGCCCACTTTCAAAACCACACACAAACATCCTGCGAGCGCAGCTTCCAACCTGGAGAGGGCTGCCTGGCAAACCAGAATCAGAAAAAAAAAAGGCCACAAAAAAAACAAAAACCGAGCGACGTCTCTTCGGGCCTCCTCCCCTGTTAATGAGGCTCTAAGAGCGCCAGCCAAGGTGAGGTTAAAGGAGCCATTTGTTCGGCCGTGATGACTGGATGAGCCAATTTGCGAAAGGTCAAGGTAGTGGATATTTGGATGTCAAAAAAAAAAAAAAAAACGGCAACGAAATGTCATCATGGAAAATGGATCACTTTTGATAATGGTGATGGGAGAATTTACAGCACTCTCATTAGGTGCATCTTTGAAGCCTGCTAAGCTAATTGAGAAGGTCTGAATGGCGTGCTGATGGACTGATGATTGACCAGGGTGCGGCTTCACTGTAATCAGTTTCTGGGCCCACATCTGAAAAACCTTCAGGGTGATGGAACGTTATTTACTTCACGCTGAGCGCACTCGGCGCATTCTATTTATGACATTTGGATGGAAGATTTGAAAGTGTTTCTTTAAGGGAGCGCTTTTTTCTTCCAGGGAAAGGAGGAAATCACCTGGATCAAAGTGTGCTTTGGCAGCGGGGACGTGATCAAACTTCTTATGTCTTTAAACGGAATCACATGTGATCTGGTGGCAGGGAGCTTCCACGGCATTGTTTCCAAAAAAACAGTCCTTTAAGCAGTGGAAATGGAAAACAGTCCCCTCGGCTGGAATTCTCACCCGCGAAAAGGGAGAGAAAAGAATAATCAAAGCTGAAGCGGGGCTTTTGAGGCCTGGGCCGCATGGCGTTCTGTGGGGCGAGTTTGGTTTACCAGAGCAGCGTCTGAGGCCAATGGTACTTACTCCTGTAAGGCCAGGATGATGTCATGGAGGGGGGGGGGGCATGTAGCCGCAAATTATCCACACACTCTTAATGAAAAATGGCAGATAGGGTTCGGCTCAAACAGCAGAAAAACTTAGCTAACCAAGAGGGCTGAGAGCAGCATGTGGAATAAAGGATTCCAGGAACCTTAGCTGTATGTGAACACACCTAGAAAGGTTTAGCTCTGAACTCAAATGCTCCCCAATTTGAACTATATA
>JABUIW010000207.1:0-12279 GCA_013363375.1 Menidia beryllina
ACACACACACACACACACACACACACACACACACACACACACACTCACAGAACTACCGCGTCTGAGGAGATGCAGCTCTGTGAGTGTGCAGCAGCTGTGTTCATTTCCTGAGTTTTGATCTGAGCTCCACAGAACAAACCAGGAGGATATCCTGGCAGGAGCAGTTTTTAAAAACATGCTCGTGTTTCTGACCCTCCATTATTTAAAAAAAAAAAAAAAAAAATCTGTTATACAAGGAAGAAAAAGCACCGCGTTTTCTGATTTTCTGATTAAGGAATTATGAAAATGTAAATCAAACCATCATTTGAAAACATATCTGTTGATAATATTATTTATACATGCATTTTTAAAAGTTTCCTGCTTGTTCTAAATCATATCGGTCTGTTCTTGTGATTTATATTTCATGTATGTGCTAGCTGATAGCACTTCAGCAGAGGAAACGTCCCTCATTCTTCAACATAAACATCTCAGATGGCTCAGTCTTAAATAATGTGGCCAAAGAGCTAAATAAAAAGCAAGGAACAGAAGTTAGGAAAACGTCTGAGAGGCAAACCTTTTTATCCTCCTGATGCACGTCGTTCCCTTTCAGACCCAGAAGACGTTTGTTGCTGCATAAACAACAGAACGCTCTGTACTTAGTGCAGAAATGTAAAACAGAATAATATATCAACCAAATGACACTTTTCTGCTCAACCCGTCTTCTCGCTTTTTGCACATTCGGCTCATTTACCTGGAAAGGAAACCTGTCATTTGCCTTTTGCAGAACCTGAATTATTCTCGCCGCTCGCCACAGTTTGAACTCATAAACATCTTTACTGGTTTCGCAGTTGAACTGTGACTCCACGGCAGAGGTTAAGCCTCTGCACCGCGGTGTGGATTATCTCCACCGACGAGCCACGCAGAGTAAAGACCTGAGCTCTAAGTCCACCGTTTGCACCCAGAGCCGTGTAAGACTTTACCTCGCTAACAAAGGCCCTCAAAGATTAGGGGGAATCTGATTTTAATTAAGTTAATTTGCCATGTCTAATGAAAAACTGCAGAAACATAATCCACATAAACAAATTCTACATCTCATCGGTATGCAAAGCTCTACCCGCCATCCCTCCACCGTGGATGGGAGAGGGCTTACAGGTGTGGAGGGTTATGGGCTGGAGACAAACTTGCAATGCAAAGTCGCACAATTCCACCAAAAAACCCGGAAAGACGACCAGATAAAGCAGAGAAAATGCTCTTAACCCTTTAAAACCTGATCCAATAAAAATAGGAAGAATATTGGATTTTTTTTATTCTGAAGTCTTTCTTTGGCACCTCAACAACATATGAAGAAAGAAAAACAGACATTATTTTTATCAAATTAGCGTGCAATTGGTCAAAAATATGTTTTGGTGTAGTCTACTGGCTGTTATCAGGTATATCTGAATGTGTACAACAGGGGTTTGAGCAAAGCTTTTACCATTGAATGATGCAAAAAGTCTCAAATCCAAAAGACTTCAGAAACCGTATGCATCAAATATGATACATTTGGCATTGTAGGGGTTAATTTAGCACAAGTGTAAACGGGTGGGCTTCAAAACTGTCTGCAGCCATGGTTACGATGCGCTTCAATTAGCTGGAGTTGGCACAAAGTGATCAAGGCTGAAAATAAACTTTACGCCTTCATACAAAAACTCCTTCCCTCTTCCTCATCACACAACAGGTCCCCCAGAAACGTTAGCACGAGTGGGAATAAGACTCTCAGAGTCCGGCTGGTTCTCACCTTCCACGAAGTCCGATGGTTTGTAGACTTTGCCCGTCCCGGCGTTCTCCCCCGGCCGCTCCGGCTGGGAGGGGGGCGCGTTGAGGCTGTGCAGGGCCGCCTCCAGCACCTCCCCCAGCTCGTCCCTCTTGTCCTTCCTCACGGGCTTCTCCTCGGGGTGGCGCGTCAGCCCCGTCTCCAGCTGGTAGAGCCTCTGCAGGGTGAAGCTCTCGAAGGGCACCACCGCGTACTCGCTGGGCAGCCGGGCGCCGGCGCCCACCTCCGCCTTGGCCAGCTGGCCCTTCAGGAACTCCTGGAGATCGTTCTGCTGGCTCCTGGCGCCCTGGACGTCTGCTCCTCCTCGGTTTGACTGGGCCTCCCCCGGGGGGCCGGCTCTCCTCAGGGTCTCCTGGACGCTTTTCAGCTGCTGGCTGCGCTCCTGCAGGTCCTCCTTCAGCTGCGCGATCTCCCTCTTTAGGGAGGAGATGTAGCGGTGGTGCTGGTCCTCGCGCTCCTGGAGGAGCACCTGGTAAGGGTGGACCCCGGTTTGCCCCCCGCTCTGGGCTCCCCCGGCTATTCCCGGCCCTGCTCCAACCCCCGGCCCCGGGCCTCCCAGGCTGGGGTGGCTGGACCCGGCGTGGGGCAGCACATTGCTCAGCGGGGGGCTGTCGGAATGAGGGGGGCTGCATCTCATGAGGTACAGCAGGGACAGCGAGCAGCACAGGAGCACCAGGACGGCGCCGAGGCGGGACGCCCAGGTCAACAGTCCCCGCCGCAACATCTCAGTCTATAGCGTCCAAACTCACTCAGACAGCACGGATCATGTGACCTCACACACCCCGGCCTCGGTGATAGGAGTCCCCCTCGCCATTATGTTCCATTACCCAGCCAGGAGGGCGGGCTGCTTATCAGAGTGAGGGTTATTTATTCAGAGTGAGGTCATCGCCTCTCTGCGGCCTGTTTTGTCACCGGCACCGTAAACGAATGAGTCAAAGGTGGTCGAAAAAGCTCTCCTCCCTTCCGTCGGTCGGCCAAACTTCATGTTTCCGCCACTCACGTGTGACTCATCTGTTTGCAGAGGTCCAAGTCTCTCCTCCGGTCCACATCGTCTGCTTCCTGTCTGCCTCTCTGTGTCTTGGAACGACAGAACGTCCAAACGGCCGGTCGATGGAGGGGGAGAACATGAAGCAAACTCAGCCGGTCACAAAACGGTCGGTTCAGGGGGTTTTCACGTCGTCTTCCTGACAACAGAAAAACAGAAACGGCTCGTCAGAGACACACTGGTCCTTCATATTCAGACAGCGACAGGTTAAAGCTCTCAGAGCCACACGCACACATTTTGGACGTGTTGCTTTTAGAGAGGCAACGAGCTAAACTGAAATGCCAAACTGGGCATTCTTTCTGGTCTGCAGCTCCTGGGAAGTCAACATTTGAGGTTATGAGGCAGCGTTCAGCAACGGGGACACGTGCATTAATCCGTTTATTTACACCTGTGGTGCACGCTATAGGAAATACCAATAAACGTCATTCATTCAGCCTCTTTCAGCCCAATGGGAGCATCTTCTATCTAATTCTGTGCAGAGAAAAGTGTGTACAAACACTCTTTCTCTAAGAGTGAACTGAAATATTTTTATGTCCACTGGCTTTCTGTCAAACAGCCACTTGATTTGCAACTCAGAACCCTCAAAAGTCTAAATGTACCACAATTATTTGAAAATGTATTCAACCAATCTTCTTGAAATCGTCTTGAAATGACGTGTTCACAGTTCCTGAACCCTTAAAGTCTGATTCTTATTTCAAACGCATCATCGAAAGATGTTTTTTTTTGGCCATAAATGCAATAAAATGCTCGGTTTTGTCATTTGGTTTGTTGTAGTAGGCCAGCATTGCATACTATGAGTTCTTTTCAATACCCACATAATAGTCATGCTCATTTTTTAAACTCGTCTTGACATTTTTCATTTTAATTTCTGGTCACAAGTGAATGGTTACATTGTGATTGTTGCACAGCTTATTCAAAAACACCATTTCCACTTAGATTTATCTTCTAAATAGTCTAGATCCTGCACGTTGAGCGTGCGTACAAAGGAAAGATCCATCTGAATGGCATGGCAACGGTGAGGTGTGAATGTGGGTTTTCGGTGCGAACGCCTAAATATGTCCTTGCTGGAACGTGTTTGAGTTACTGTACGCGTCTGTAAATGTCCGGCTGTGTGTCGGCCTCCGCCTCCCCTGCCTCCGCGCACAGTTGGCCCTTTGACGGGACGGCCAAGTGAAAGGCCCGCTTTACGGCAGAGGTGAATACTGAACTGTGCCCTGACGCACACAGCTGGATCGTGGGGACACACACGGCCTCTCTGCAGCTGCCCCCCCTCCCCCACCCCAAACCCCCGCCCATTCCTGGACGTGTGGAAAAGGTGCTCAGGGAGAAGTGGGTGAGTCGGCCCCGGAGAGAGAGTTCCCTGAGACGAACGACATGATTTACGGAAAAGGGATACGACGTCATTATGGCGCCATAAATCCATAGAAAGATGTGCAATAATGGCACTTAATCAATTATGTGTGTTGCCGTGCGAGTAGCTCTCACTTTCTCTTTCCTGTTACATCAAATTCTGTCAACAATTTAGATTAATTTCCGGGCCGCAGCCGTAGCCTAATGGTTAGAGCGGGCGGCCCATATACAGAGCCTTTGCTCGCAAGCGGGTGGCCGTGGGTTCGATTCCAGCCCATGGCCCTTTCCCGCAGGTCTCCCCCTCTCTATCTCTGCCCCCTTTCCTGTCAAGCTACTGTCATTAAAGGCCACTAGAGCCAAAAAAATCTTTAAAAAAAAACAAAAAAAACAATTTAGATTAATTTCCTCCAAATTTCCTATTACACTGAACTGTACTAGAGAGAGTGACCACCAGGCGTTCGCACAAATCAGCAACAGCGAGGGTATAACTGTCACTGGTGATTTCAGCCCATCTTAATGCAATTCAATTCAATTCAATTTTATTTATATAGAGCAACATCACAATAACAGATATCTCCAAACAGAGCAGGAAAGACCAGACTCTGAAGTTATTTACAGAAGAACAACAATTCCCACCAAGAGCAAGCACTAGGCGACACAGGGAAGGAAAAACTACCTTTTAACAGGGAGAAACCTGGAGCAGAACCATGGCTCAGGCTGGGGGGGGGACATCTACCTCGGCCGGAAACCGAGTCTTATCCAACATCCAGAATCTAAAAGGTTTGGATGCCCCTGATCCTGAAGATGCTGGAACTGTTGGGGATTTCTCCCAAAGCTTAGCATAGACCTTTCCCGACACTCTGGAAAGTTTTCTGTTGATTAGTTGTTGGTTCAAATAAATCCAGGCTATTGCCAAGGCTGCGTGCTGAAGTCTTTGCATGTCACAAACACTAACCCGTATCACCACACGACCTGCAGTTATGAGGGGAAAGATCCATAGCTGGAGTAGGTGGCTGGTGAGATGGAGATTTACGAGATCGCACAGTCAGACCGCTGAGTCTCCCTACGGTCAATGAGTTGATTCAGCCCCTGGTTATTCGACCCCCCGTGGGGACAGGCAGGGCTGGGATGTAGGAACACTGGCAGCCAAATAATCGTGTTTGATTTTATTGGTGGCAGGATGCCCGAACAGGCGTTTGTAATTTCCTGTTGCCATAGCCGTGCCCATGTAAAGCTTGTCCTCGCTCTTATCTGCTCCACACTGGTCAAATAAACACTACAGAATTAGAACTTCAAATATTTGGACAATGACAGCTTTTTTATGTTTTGTTTTCCAGCTTTTTACCCAATCCTATTCAAGATCTCTGGTTCCCAAATGGAAGAAGATAAATCAGAACTTAAGAGGCTAAATCTTTCCTCTCAAGCCCAAAATGCTCCACACTGGATGGTTGTAAGTTTCCCAGAAGCAGCTGTGTGATATTTAGACATTATTTCCTTATTAGTCAGACAGGTAGCTGTTGCAATGAATTCACAATTTGCATCATAGAGGGTTTTAGGGGGAAAAGTAGCCGCGTTAATAATGTGGTAGATTCTGAGCTCGGTGAGGTTCAAAGGCAGCAGCAGCCAGCTTGTGTTTCCTCGATCGCAGGACCCCTTCCATAAGCGGGAAAGCCCTCAACGTACAGAGTAAAGAACTCGCCCCAGGAAATTTCCATATCACTGCAAGCTCCACTATAATGAGGTGATTTCACCAGAGGGAAAGCAGAAGGTTCACAGCAAGATGCAAAACGTTCAAAAGCCTTGAATCATCAGCTTAGATGATAATGAAGGGGAAAAAAATAACACGGACAAAGTTTTTAATGGCCAATCGTCAGAGATTATTATACATTATTGTCTCTGGAGTTGAGGAGGTGGATTTCCATGAATTCAATTAATCATCGTTCCACTCAGAAATGCAGCAGAAGAGGGCGGTGATTCAACCCTAGCTAAACCCTCAGATACGTCCGGCCATCTATTATGCAGCTGGACACTTTCCACAGATTTTCTGGCGGTTTATCTGGTTGCGAGGCCAGATAAACTTTGCTCTCAGAACGCCGCGGTGCACATTTCAACAGCAACAAAAAGCCACAAAGAGCCTGATGCAAAAGGCATCACGACAGTTCCTGTTTTCTAACCCCGGGGAGCCGCCACTTCCCCCTCCGGAGCTCCACTGGCTGTCACCGCCGGCTGATAACGGCTTACGGCTAACACTGTCCGCGCAAAGTCGAAATCCTCCCGCATCCGACACGTTCAATAAATCTGAAATCACAAAGGGTTTGCTTTTGCACAGAGCGACGAGGAGGAGGATCCATTTCTACCACTTCCTGAGACGGCAGAACTGATAACTGTGTTTACTCCCCTTATCAAATATTTCATTCTCTTTGCGGGAAACAGAAACAGAGATACAGATTTGCAGTTATGTGAGTGGAGTGGGGGTGGGGTGGGGGGTGGAGGGGTCTCTGATGTAAGTATGAAACAAAAAATCAGCCTGACATAAAGAAAAAGAGAATAAGAGATGAGATGGAATAGTTAAGCGTTTGGGTGACCGGTCCTGTTTGAAGCTCTGCGGCTTTTCGGTTCAGCCGCTAGCTTGAAATCACTTCCTCTGATCAGCCTCCAGCTTCCTTTTCTGCCGGGGCTTCGCGGGTGCCTGCGTCTGATACCATCTCTATCTGCGCGAATATCCGCCTCCTCTCGGTTTCAACACCTGTCCCCGCCATTGTGCTTTTCTTTGCGAAATGAGTCAGGCGGGAAACGCTGCTAGCAGAGTTAGCCTAGCGACAGCTAGGCCGGGCCTCGGGGCTTTAGCTTTCGACAGTCGCACCGGTGTAACAGAAACAACACACAGGTGACAGCTCTTTGTGCTAAAGCTCACACACACACACACACCATTGGGCGACCTCCTGACCCCCTCAGCCGTGACAAATGTAGCACCTCGGTCCCGCCGCTCGCCATGAAAAACGCTCAGTGTTCTCTCTCAGATCGCTTCAAACCATCTTCAAAATGTGTCTCGAGAAAAAAAGTCTGCCAAAGGTATGAGCGTGCTGAAAATGCAAAGGGAAACTTTAAAGAAAAGCCGTGTTTGGAACTTGAATACGTGCACGGAAAGCACAGGGAGTTCAAAGTGGGAGCCTCGTTCGACCCCCGTCTTTGATTTTGAGGAGTACCAACAAGTAGAACTGAATTTAACTCCGAGGGCAGTTTTTAAGTCAATTTTTTTTCCAGGTGACGCTGAAATGAAGGATTTTTATTAGAGCAGAGCTACGGTCCAGTAAAGATTTAAACAACTACAAATTAGCATGCGTCCATATAATGAATATTTAATCTCCAAGAATACGACTTTATTGGCTTTTCAGAAGCTTAATTTTATGTGATTTTGAGCAGACCAACAAAGTTAAAATCATTTTTTTAAATCCCCAGCTTCACCATGACAATGACTTTCCTTTTTCTTTAAAGTGTTACGGTCCGATGCAGCAGACGGCTGCTTCTTTGGTTTTCCACACATCATTTTTTCATTCAATTTCCATTCCTCCCTCGCTGTCTTATCTAAGCTTGCTAAAGACATAAATGCACTCATCAGCTCTGAAAACAGGAGGGGAGGAATTTTGGATTAAGCAAAGTCTCCCCAACAGCTCTGGGTAAAGTCTGGGTAAACATCGGTGTGATGGGGAGCCACCGACTCAGACAGAGAAAGAATACTGAGAAAATATTACCAACAGGGCTGCACCAGGATTTTTCTGCATGCAGGTGAAGGAAAAGTGAGACGCCCCTTCTGTTTTAAAAAAAACAGAAGGTTTTTAAACGTGCGCCGCAGCATGTTAACATCAAGGTGAAGAAATATCCTGTAAATGTGTTTCAGCAAAACGCTCTCCGCTCCTAATCTGGATCCATCAAACCGTTTTTTTTTTTTTTTTTACGGCGCGGCGTTATAATACATAAACCGAGCGTTGAGCCACCGTTGAATTATTAATTTAGCTGATTTATTTTTCCACTATCTGCAGCGTGAAATGACATGAAAGAGAATGCAAATGCGTTCACGCCGCCACACATTCCAACAGAGGCCATAAATCCTCTTAGGGAAGGGGATTGCTGGAAAGTGTAGGTGTGGGTTTAATCCAAAGTTAAATGTGCCTTTGCTTCTGCATCCTTACATGATCAAGCTAACGTGAGATGTAAAAGAACATCTGTCTAACACAAGGAAACGGGCTTAAGAAAGACTTTTCTATAATAAAAAAAAGGGGCTCAGGGTTTATTTATGAGGCAGCATAGCTGGATTTCTGTACAAATCTCCCCAGAACAAATCCAGATTCTAACTACCCGACACTCAGAATACCGAATCCTGCATTGGAGATAATGCAGATATCATCTGTTTGTTCTTTACGTCAAGACACTACAATCCTGTCAAATTCCTACATGTAGAGACACGTTCTGGATGTCATACTGAGGCCTCCTCCTGAGTTGCTAAGAACACGAAAAGCCTGTTTTATAAGTATCACAGCTTTAGCTTTAGGTCTAAAAAACCAAAACACAGCAGCTACGACCAACCGGCCACTTCTCTTTTTGTGCTGGTTCTTCCGTTTCCTAATGGAGGACTTTAGTCGTGGTGTTAATGACTGTGTGGGTAGGGCAGCTTGCACTTCTTTAGGTACCACCAGGGAGGCTGAATTGTGTCTAAGCACCCAGTTCTGATGTTTCCTTTTATTCCCTTTATTCTATTATTCCATCTAAAAGGGAAAAATCTGCCTTTTGCCTTTTGGCTGCAACACCACCTGGAGTTGAACTCTCTATGACGTAATCTCAGCATCTTATTTAAACAGCTTTCTCGTCACTGCAGCATTTTTAAAATTCCCTAATACATTTTTTTTTTTAAATGCCCCCGGCTTGTTTCCATGTTTCCTCCTCCATCCCGGCGGACCTCCACTGATGCTGCTAACTGCCATTTCCTAATTACATAATGACACGAGGAAATGGCTTCCTGAAAACTCCCTGCTACCATTTTTCCTCTGCTTTCTCCAGCTCTGGTCACCTTATTGGAGGAAAACATAAACCCCGTTCAGGTTTTATCTATCGCATCGGTTTTGCTAACTTTCCGAAATTCTTCTGAGAGCTGAAATACTTTGGCATGGAGCTCTTTTCTGGTTCAAAAAGAAAGCGTAATGTTAATTATAGACTTTTAGATGCCCCAGAAAAGGTCAAGCGTACAAGTGTTATTATCCTCTGAGACAAAAAAACGACCATCCCGTCTCCCCTTTAATCAGCGTCGCACATAAAGAGTGTTTTAGAGCTCACACTTCTTCCCTCCGACAGCCTCCCATCTGTGTGTGTGTGTGTTTCGGGCCCCGTGCGGTTGTGTATTTGTTACAGGTCAAGGGTGTTAGCGTGTTTGGACTCAGAGGACGTCCTCTAAGACGGCTCTGTCTGAACATGCCCCCGGGCTATCTCCGAGCAGAAAAGAAAAAAAAGAAAAAGGGGAAAAAAAATCCTCTTAAGAGGAAGAGAGGAGGAGGAATGAACCGAGATAACGCTTTTTTTTTTTTTCTTAAAAGAGAAAAAACAGGAGGATGCAAGAACGTCAGCGATCCACAGATTACTTGAAAGGAGCTTTAAAATGTAAAATGATCAAATCTTACGCTGTTATGTAGATCTATATATGCACTATGTACTTGAATCTGAATTTGAAGAAATCCTGGTAGGTTGTAAGGTAAAAAAATAGGGTAGGCAAGAATAAGCTTCGCTTCGGCCTATTCCTTTTTTTTGGTAAACTGTGGGTTTTGTCTATTGTTCTTTTCTTTTTTTCTTTTGTTGTTTCTTGTGTTTAATGTGGACAATTTACCAAAATAAAGTGATTGATTGATTGAAAGGAACTCTTGAGCGAGTTGATGAGTTAAAAAAATGCAAGAGGAAAATGAAAAAGCAAAGACATGGTTAGCTAAAGTTAGCACGTGGGAGGGAAAGCAAGAGTAAAAAGTTTCTTTTGATGTCTCTCGTCCCCCCTAGGTGATTCCCCTTCTCATTCATTAGGAGCCGGTTTCCCCGGAACCGTCCTCTTAACACGCCATCTGGAAGCCCTTTAAAAGCATCCACCACGCTCCTTTATGTCCTTACAAGTGTGCGCTGTTAGCGTGTGGAACCCGAACCCCTCCAACCATGGTTTTTTTCTCTCCGTGTTGGCTCTCAAAGCTCTCAGTGTCCTGGGTTAGGACGGACCGAGGCAGATTAAACTTTAATGGTCCCCAGCCGGAAACGGGTCATTACAGCTGATAATGTAGACGTTCAACGGCTCAGAAAACAGAATAAAATTATCTTTTCTAATAAATTACTTCACATCTCTTTAAAAACAAATATTTCCCGTTTTCTATGGCTGTGGAAATGATAACCGGTTCCATTTAAGGGACGGAAGCGATCGTTAACTCCACTCATATCGAATCCTTTGCCGGCTTTAAGGACGATACATCTGCTGGCAGTTTGATGCATTAGCCTCTGCCTACTGCTGACATACCTGCAAACAGCCAAAGGCGTGCGGATGCCAAACCCCCATCTGCCAGCAAAAAACGTCGTTTGCGTCCCCAAATATGATTTAGCTTTGCTTTTTCACGCTGCTTTGTATGGAAGAAAATACAGAAAACAGACACTGTTTCAGCGTTTTAGGGTGCTAGGTTAAGGCTAGGCACTGAAAAGGCCTCCTATTGGTTAGAGGAAGAAGAAAAGAAAAAAGAAGAGGGACGCAGACATGAAGAAATATCCATAACCCAACAGATAATTTCTCCTTTCAGCTTCTTTTTCTCGTCCTTGAGTTCCTCCATTAAAATCAAGAACACTGTGTCTGTGTAGTGAATATCTTTTAATGGACATTTCCTTTTTGAATTTGAAAGTAAATGCACACAAAGGCACCAGAGCCTCTCCACATTGTTCTCCGGGCAGAACCATGTGGAACCAGTTATTAAACCAGAAAACAATGGCCTCAAGTGGAGCCTCCCGCAGAAACAAGCTTACAAATTACACCTAAGCACTCTTGGCTCCGCTCAGCATCTTTGAGTCGGCAGTTTTCCGCTGAGGGTGCCAGTTTGAAAGGAAACGTCTCCTCACTAAAAAGCTTCAAAACTCCACTGGAGGCTGATTAACAAAGGTGGATTCTGTCACTGGTGTGTCAGATTTGATCTACAGAGCTTTCTCTGACCCTACTGGTGTCCACGTGGAGCTCAAAGCCAGTCTTGATAACAGTGGATCTGAGCACGATATAACCGTCTGGGTCCTTCAAAAAAAACAACAACAAATAAATAAAGATACACGATCTCATTCAGCATCATTTTGGACGGAATGACACATTTAAAGCTGGGCACATTAGCTACTCTGATCCTAAATCGAGCCCAGTTTGAAAATATGAACACAGACATTGATTTGAATGCCTGCAGGGTAATAAAACAGCAAAAATGGAATCATCTCGTCAATCAATGCCGCATATATACTGTATATATATATATATACAGGACTGTCTCAGAAAAATTAGAATACTGTGATAAAGTTCTTTATTTTCTGTAATGCAATTAAAAAACATGAAATGTCATACATTCTGGATTCATTACAAAACTAAAATATCCTATCTCAAAATATTAGAATTTCCGATTTTTGAGTTTTCTTCAGCTGTACGCCATAATCAGCGATATTAAAACAATAAAAGGATTGCGATGTTTCAGTTGATTTGTAATGAATCCAGAATGTATGATATTTCATGATTTGTAATTGCATTACAGAAAATAAAGAACTTTATCACCATATTCTAATTTTCTGAGACAGTCCTGTATATATATATATATGTATATAAATCCACGAGCTCTAACTCGGTCGTGAAGGCCCTATTGGAACCACAACCCAGTTCTGATAGGAAACGGCTCAACAACTGGGCATAATTCTGGCCAGGCAGGGTAAATCTCGGCCTGCACAGCGAGACACTCCCCGGGTCGTGTTGTTTGCCGTGTTTTAAAAATGGGGAACGTTATGAATAGCCGATAATGGAGCAAACAAAAAAGTTGACACAGGATAAATAGAGTGCCTG
>JABUIW010000207.1:17279-35506 GCA_013363375.1 Menidia beryllina
GAAAATATGTATTCCTTTTTATTATCAAGTCATAAAAAACAAAAATAGAAAAATATACAGGCAGCTCCAAATATAACTACAAGTGTTGTGACATACAAAAGCAAGCAGTCAAATCTCTAATGTGTGTGTGTGTGTGTGTGTGTGTGTGGTATCTTCAACGAGACAGGGATCAATGCCTGAGATCGTTCTTAAATGCATAGGCTGTTTAGACCATGTCACTAAAGCGCTTTAAGTCTCTTTGCAAGCGACTGCTAAAGGGGGTCAGACATCCCCTGCTTCAAAAAGGACTAAGTAAAAATGATAAACCTTTATGGAATTAAAAGATAAAAGACTGAACCTTCTGCGATCCGTCAGCCTTAAGCAGAAGTGTGTTAATATTTAAGGGGCTTCGTAAAAAGCATCGGAGCTCCTTTTTAACCCTTGAAGTTCTGAAAGATCTCGGCGGCCTCCAGCCAGGTCCTGAAGCAGGCCAGGCCCCGGTCCCGGATCTGCTTCCGGCCCTTATCGGTGATCACGTCGCCGTTCTCCTTCACGATCACCAGTTTGGGGACGGCTGTGATTTGGTAGCGCTGCTTCAGCTCACTGGACAGAAAACAACAAGCAGACACAGGCTTCACAGTGAAAGGCTTTTCTTATATCTTAAATTTGTACTTATTCTATGAAGGTTTTTCACTAAATACCATCACATATAAGCTCTAAAATATTCCTCTGCTCATATGGAGACGTGTTGAATAGCTAAAAATCAATTAATCTTACTTTCTTTGTTTTTCTTATCATGTACCTCTCTATTGTTAAGTTCTATTTAAGTATACTATACTATTTAAGTATTCATTTTAAATACACAAACTCATAGTAAAAAGCACACTGTGGGGAAAGTACCTCCCCAATGACAATCTATAGAGTCAAAACGCTGCATGCCTGATAAATTACAACTGTTTCCATGATCGATTTATCAAAAATAATTTCCCTCTGGGATTAGTAAAGTATTTCTGATTCTGATTTAAGTCATTGTTCAAGCTTTGTCTTGTCTTAGATTGCTGATAAAAGGCAATGCACAGATAAAATATGCTTTAAAAAAACATTTCCCAACCTATTTTTATATTTTGAATTAGTTTAGTTCATATTTTAGGAAAACTATCATTCTTTAATTGAAAATAACAGGAAGTTGAAGCCTATGGAAGCATTTTCAAGTTGTAACGTATATAGAGAACCATTTAAAGAGGTTTAACTTGCATTTAAATAATAAAAACACTACACAGGAACAGACTATGCAGCTCTAGGAATTCAGTTTCAAACCAATAAGACAATATTGAGCTCTGAGCCCGGCTCCTTCTGAACCTAATCCCTGACAGGGTGACCCCACCGGCATTTTACATAAGCCGGAGCCTCGTAAGCTCCACGGGCCCTGAACGCACCAGGTTAAGCTCCGTTTACTGGAGTCTGTTCAAACTCCGGAATGTTCCAGAAACTCACTTTTTATAGTCGTCCGTCCAGGGCAGAGCGAGCCAGTCCCCGTGCATGTCGTGGTAGTAGTCAACCATGTCGTCGGCCGATTTGTCGGAGGACACAAACACTATCTCGAGCTGCGCGGGGGGGTCGCCTTCCTCCACCAGCTCCGTGTAGAAATCACACAGGATGGGCGTGAAGTCGCGACACGGCGGGCACCAGCCCGCGGAGAAGTAGATCCCCACCACTTTGTTCCTCAGCGCCTCCTCGGGGTCGACGAAGTCCCCGTCTTTGTTGAGCAGAGTCCGGCCGGAAAACACCTCCACCATGTCTGCTGGGCTCCTCTCCGGTCTGACAGGCTGTGGACGCTCACCGGTTCGGTTTTTAGCTCATCTCCGCCGGGTTTGAACGCCTCCGGGCGAAAGGGAGAGAAGTGTCCCCCGGACTGTTTACCTTCGCTGAAAAGCTACTTACAGCCAATCCCGATAATCGCCGGCGGACCAATGAGAAGCCGCGAGACCGTGTTGTGTTGGCCTCTAATACCCACGTGCGCTCTGTACGAAGCCGCAGCTACTTCCGCATTAGCGACAACAGCTGCACGACAACAGTTTTCGGCAGTCCGTTCAACGCATGCGCAGTGACTTCTTCAATTTGTATATTTAAGTAAACGCACTGAAAATTGAATAGACTTAATAAGAAATAAACTCGAACTTCCATAAGAAACCCAGAAAGTGATAAAAGTAACAGAAAATAACTAATAAAAACAAATGCATTCAAATTAATTATACACACAAACAACAATAATTTAAAAATATTTTTATAGAAAAGATAGAATGTAAAGGAATAAAATTGAACAAGATAGGCACGGACATCAGAAAGAAAGGAAGGACAATTTTAAAATTGATAGCAATTTATGACAGTGCCATGTTTTGCCATGGTGCGGCCATTTAGATTTAATTAGATCTGTTTGCATTTGATAATATTTACAAAAACACTGAGCTCATAAGAGAGGAGATGCCTTGGATTAGATTCAGCGTGTAAATACATTCTGTTTTCAAAAAGATAACCTTTACATATGATATGATATTACCAAATCAAGCAATAAATGCAAATGTAATGTTGCTTAATGATAGTAAAGAGGCTCTGCTTGTCTATTTACTCATCCCTCACAAAAATAAATCATAATATAAATTGTGAGGGCTTATATGAGCACGCATTGTTCACAGTAAAAAATAGAGGCATTCATGTGTCCAGAGGAACCCTCTCAACTCCGTTGTGTCAATAATTGGACCTCAAGTTAGTACTTTAGAGGCCGGGAAAGGTACACATACGTTTCCAAGTATTAAATGGACAAAAAACAAAGGTCCCCCCCAGTTACAAGTTTTCGGTACAATTGGTTTTCTCTTTTCCGGGAGTGTTTCTTAATTAGGTAGGTAACACACATGTCATTTTAAACTCCAGCCTAAATGAGTGTGGTTTGTGTGTAATGTCAGCTGAGTGCATGTGGAGGTCAGTGTGCCTCTATCTCTCCCCGTTGTTTCAGTGAAGTGCACTGAGGTCACTTGGAAATAAACCCGGCCATTCTTCTCTTTTTCTCGTCTTTGCCGGCCATTTGTGGAGCCAACTGCCCGTGTCTCGAGACTGAGGTGATTTTTCCCCCACTGAGAGAATTCCTGCTGACATGACTTCTAATTCCAGTTTAGCCAACATGCGGCGCCTGGTGGAGCAGCTGAAGCTGGAGGCCAGTGTGGAAAGAATCAAGGTAAAAGAGAACCCTTCCAAACTTTCATCTTTATAGCATGTTTGAGTTTCTAGCTAGTTTGTCACTCGTTTGATCCTGGTACGCTTACGAAGAGTGAAGAATTCTTTTCCACTTGTGTGCAGTTGGATATTTTCCTCTTATGGATTAGCAGATATCACACTGGATGTTTCAACATAGTTAATCTGGTCTAAAATGCAAGAAATAATCCCAGGTTCTCCAAAAGTTTTGTTTGTAGCTTTTCCTTTTTAGATACTTTCAACGTTTCATTTGATGTAATATATATGTGTATATACAGTGGGGGAAATAAGTATTTGACCCCTTGCTGATTTTGCAGGTTTGCCCACTTACAAAGAATGCTTATTTTTCCTCATCAGATGGTTATCAATTTTTATGAATTCATATGATGTGATTTTCTGGAATTTTTTTTGGGATTCTGTCTTTCACTGTTAGAATGTACATATGATTAAAGTTATAGATCGTTGCATTCTTTGTAAGTGGGCAAACCGGCAAAATCAGCAAGGGGTCATATACTTATTTCCCCCACTGTATATATATATATATATATATGTAGTCCAGAAAAAAAGAAAAAAGCTGTATATTCATAATACTTTCATTCAAGTGAGTGAGCAAATTTATTGAGTTTCCTGCAACATGTTTAGTATTTTTTTCAAGAAGTCAGAAGTCAAGTAAGTTAAATTGATCGAAATCAAGATAACTTGGCACCACTTAAGTGGTACAGACTAAAGACACGTCTGGTTCTAGAAAGCCTTCAGTCCTATAGACCTTCATTTTAACGCTCACCACTGCTCCAGGTGTCTCAGGCGGCTGCAGAGCTCCAGCAGTTTTGTCTCCAGAACGCGAGCAAAGACGCGCTGCTGGTGGGAGTCCCCACGGGCAGCAACCCCTTCAGGGAGCCGCGCTCCTGTGCCGTGGTGTGAAGGAGCCACTGCTACTTTTCTCTGGTGTTTTGGTGAGTTGAGAGCCGTTACCACAGCTGAGCCTGACGTGAAAACTAAAAAAACGTTTGCACCTTTTGCAGAGTGAGAAGATATGGACACAGTGGCATCCCACTCAGAGAAGAGGAATTCTTTTCTGTTTTTTTTTTTACCCAGATATGGAAGCTTATAGCAGCCTGCTTGTAATTAAGTATTTTGATGTCGTTATCTTCACATCACATGTTGATTACTCTGTTATCTTCAGTTAGCAGAGGCATTTTTTGCTTTGTAGCAATTTAATGAAATTCTGTGTTTGGTTTCTGGGAATCTCAGGTCGATTATGATTGGTTGGAAAATGAATAATGCCACTGTTAAGAATTAATTTCATCACTCATTATCACTGAGACATTTTAAGAGGATCTATAAGCACGTCGAGGCATGCACGAGTAACCAATTAGAAAATGTCCAACTGATTCTGTTGCACTTCGTCCAGGGTCCAGAAAATGAATCCATTAACAATACTAACCCGTTATCTCACAGAAACACAAGTTTTTCCATTTCAAAACGAGTAATAGCCTTGAGATTATGATATATTAAATAAAGCTGAGCATTTATATGATTTCATCTTCTTATTTTTGAAGCCAAAATTGAACCAAAATAACATTTTTTCTATATATGTGATTTGAAATGGACATTTATGTCTTGTTATTCTAGATCACAACAGCAAAAACACATAATTGAACAGATTAAATGGAATTATGTAAACCTGCTTCATGTCCGTTTGTGTCTTAATGCCTGTGCAAATGAAAGTGGGGTCTCCCCTACTGGACAGCGGACTCTCACATGGCCCTGCCGCTGCTATTATCCGTGGATTTTTACACAGCGGATGTTTTCGGGCGTTCAGTCTAAGTTAGGAACTCAGCCAGAGAGAGGAAACCGACTCTTCCTGTTCCAAACTGCAAAGACACAGTGCAATGTTTCCCCCTCAGCCTTTTTCAGCCTTTTTGGCTTCTCCGTGAGCCGAGAGCTGTAATAAAATTAGAATTAAAACATGATTCACTGTGCTGTTGAAAGCAGATCAGTTCACGGTACGCCACGTTTCCTAATCACATTTATCAGTGCGTGTTCATTTATTTATTTATTTTCTAAATGTTCAGAAAAAAAGTGATTACTTCTATTTTGGATGGGTTTGATGGTTATCCCACAAATGATCCAGTTCAGCCAGGCGGGAGTCGGCTATCTCAGCTCTCCGCGGTATCGCTTCCTTTTCCTCTCAGCGTGCTTTTCAAGGGCGGGTCTCAGCAGTTATCTCCCTCTGATGCCTCCTTTATTAACAACCTTTGCTCCTATCTTTCACGCCACCGAGGGGAAAAAAGATGTCCCTCCTCTATGCACTCTTTGTTTAGCAACCAGCAGATACTATATTTGTGTAATTTAATATTGAAATAAGTGAAGGGAAGCTAGTTAACACATCCATTTCAGTTGTTTAGAAGCAATAATCAAATATTCTCCATTTCCCTTTTTATATGCCATCTGAAATCAGGATGCTAGAGGCTGTGGGGATGTTGTTCAAATTAATTACATCATATATCAAGCATACAAACCACAGATAGAACTTGAGCATCATGAACATCATCCATCAATTCTTTTAGAGTTTGTCCATGGTGGAAAGGCCCAGTGTGTACATGTGGAAAATGGAAAGTAAATGCACTTTTTTGTTGTAGCTAACAGCTCAGAGTGCTCTCCCGCTGCATGTAACAGTCCCCCATTCACTCACACAGCACATATTCGTCCCCACAGGCTGCTTTCTGTACGCATCCACTCATAAAAGAGCTGAATTTGTCAGTAGGCTTCACTGAGTTCGGTGTCTTGCCCAAGAATGCCTCGACAAAGTGGACGCCGGAAGTCGAACCTCCAACTTTTCGATTAGTAAGCAACTGCTCTTCCTCCCGAGCCCCACGTGACTTCGCAATACCTAGATTTTGTAATTTTCCCAATCAAACAGGGGATATTTTTCCTCATAGGTCCCGTTTGCCTTTTATGGAAACCTCCAGGAATGTGTGGGATAGGTTTGATGCCTGGTGTAAGCTGGCTATTGGGTTGTTGGTCTTTGTTTCTTTTGGCTTTTGACTAAATAAGGTGGAGTCACGTTTTAAAATCGCGGAACCGGTTCAGTGAGATTAGCCACAGTGACTCACCAGTTGTTACACTTCTTATTTTTAATCACAAATTAAAATCTCACTCCGTCCTGATGCTGAGGACAGAAGGACTCATCTTGCTAAAGTTATGGCTCACGACACCTTGACATTTGTGGCGCTGGCTTAATTCAGGGAACACCTTCCCGAGCGGGGATTTGCGAAAACAGATTGTGCTCATTAGAGTGAGTTCAGCTTGCCTTTCGCTCCCCAGGGACTGGAAAACCCAAATGAAGTTCAGCCCGGACAGAAAAAAAAAGCATCGATTCACTCGCTTCCCTCGTTAAAGTGCTGATGTTAGATTGTTTAATTATTGCATGGTGATAAGGGCTGATGTTACTTTGGGTTATCATGGGCTCTTCTTCAGGGGAGACAGGAACGGTTACCAGGCAACAAGCACAGACCATAAAAATTAGGAGCTACTAAATGATCTGATCACCCAACAACACAAATGAGTTATTGAGCACTACTCAAAATGTTGCTTAAATTTGGTGCTGAAATAATTGAGAAAAAGCTAAACTAAACAAATTAATCACAAAGGGTAACAATTCTAACATCGCAAGACTAAAAAGTTTGCCCATAAATGCTTTTCCACTGTGAGAAGTGTCAGATAGCACCATCTCCTGGCTGTGTTTACGTTAACACAAACTATTCAGCCTAGAAATGCATGATTTTTCTGTGGTTCATCATATAAATAATATATATAAATATATTTATAAAGAAGAAATTACACCTCAAACATTTGGAAACATACATACAAAGGAACGTATGCAAGGTTCTCATTTGAGCTCAAAAACAAAAAAAAACATTTTCACATTTTATGCTGTAACATCACCGTCAGAGAGCTTTTAATGGATAAAAATGTAGAACTATTTCAGTTTGTTATGGAGGACTTTGGCTGAAATGCATCACTGAAAAGTCATATGAGTCATATAAAATCAATTCATTTTAAAGGAGACAACAGTAAAACATTTCCATTTTTAGAAACTAAATGGAAACTTAAATTCTCTAGGAGTCTGTCGGAAACTAAAGATTTAGAAGTGTATTTTTTAGTGGAGTGTCTGCTGTCCCAGTCTGCAAAACCCTGGATAATACAACAGAACGTATAAATAGACTCTGAAGCCCTGGGCCGGTAAACTGGTTACTCTTTATTGTTCGGGGGAGAGCTCCACCTGTCATTCCACTCCGAATAAAGCGAGCATCTGGCATAAAGCCGCGCTTGTTCTTTGAAAGGGAAAAAAAAAAAAACCTGAATACCTTGAAAAGAGTCGTCTTCTCCTTTAAAGGCGTGGTGGGCGGGGGAGGTGGTGGTGGGGGAGTTGGGTTTCAGTGCCACCCCCCTTTTTTTTTTTTTTTTTTTTTTTCAGAAACTGAGGCCATCCCAGTCCCAGTCCCAGTCCCAGTCCCAGGGCTGCTCGGTAACCATAACCTCCAGCTTTCCAGGCCCCACTATGAGCATATAGCCGCCACCCATGAAGAACCAGGGCGCCTCACGCCACCGGGGAACGTCCACAGCTCGTCCACACCTTTCTCAAAGGTCACTGGCCTCTGAGAGGAGACCGATCCGGTTTGGCTTCAGCTCCTCGATGAGAGTGACTTCTCATGAATCGGATGAGCGTTTCACTCATTTGAGGAGATGGCAAACGTACTCAGGCTCTATACGGGAATACTAACAGGTAAGATTCACTTTTTGTATGACGCCTTGAATCATGTTTGACCACATTCCCAATATTTTAGTCGGGAAACCTGGAGAGATGTGCCAGTTACACATCTAAGTCTAATGAAAGTTAAGGGAATAGTCGCTTGCTTTGATTGTTTGGGGACAAAAACTGAGTTTCCCTTCTAAAGAAGACATGTCTGAGTTTCATTGCTGGTTAATGATTGCATGAGGAGTCCATACACGGGCAATTTATCCCCTGTGATTAGAAACGACTGCCAAAACAGTGCTCAGTGCACGTGATATTTACCAACTCCATCATATCTGTGCATCCACACAGACTGTGGTGAACAATCACATAGTCTGAGTCTCCCTGGGTTAATAACACATACCTGTGTTTGCACTAATAACCCTGCACGCGGCCACGGATTGGCCGAAATGTTTGTGTGCGTCGCGCAAGTTGTCGTATTCTTTGTGTTTAAATGTTTGTTTTGTTTTTGTTTTGTTTCTCGCCTCAGCTCTGGCCTTATGCAAATACTGTCGGGCAGAGTGGAATTCCACCGAGTCCGCCAACCGAACTGTGTCCCTGTGTCATCTCCATGGCAACCACAACAACTGCACAGGTAGATATGGACAGGAGGCGGGAGGCGGGGGGGGGGGATCTCTCATTGGAATCATAAAGGTAGTGGATCAATGGCCAGAGCACAGGTTCAAGAATATGTGCGTAAACACACTGCAGGCATAGAAATATTCATAAAAGTCATGATTAAATGATGATATTGGATGCTATAAAAAAATTATTCAAACTTTGGAGAAGTCCACTTCTTTGTATCCTCTGGCAGAGCTCAGCCTTTCCTCCCCGAACTGCTTCTTGACAGCCCTACCTTTTTTGGAGAGAATTTCTGATGAGGCCTGGGCCAACAGGAGATGGATCAGCTCTAAGATCAGGGGCATTTATTAAGGAGATCACATTTAGCTACTGGTCATTTTCTCATAATAGTGTCTTTTTTCCTTTTTCTTTTAAGGAAAAACTTGATGTAGTATACCTTACTGCCGGCTAAATGTGCTTTAAAAAATGATGTATTAGAGCAAAAATGCTATTTTCTAACTGTAATTCTGTGTTTCCAGTCATAAAATAGAAGCACTAGATTTTTTTTTAACAGAATTTACTACTAATAGTGCCTCATTTTATCATTTTGGTCGTTTGCAGAACACACACCAGTTAATGTCTTGTAATGGGATGCTTTTTAATGCTTGAATGGTTCATACGTCAGCGTTAACGTGGCTCAACAAACAAAGAAACACATTCCCCTGAACACAGAGAGGTGGAAAAGGAGAAAACGTTCAAATCAGAAATCACAGGATTAGTCCCAGGAAGTCAGAAGAAATATAAAGAGGCAGCAACATTATCAGCAGTCTGATCAAAGCCAGCCAACAATAGGCCTTTTAGGCTAAACTGCTAGCTTCATAGCGAGTTCAAACAGCCCTATTGCTGTTCATAGTGACTAATTAAGTTTGCAAATTCTTGCCCCTCTCAGAGTAGCTGGTTAGAGTTTGTAAGGGGAGATCTTCCTCTCTGCACAGAGGTCGAGGCAGCAGGCCGCTTCTCGAGTTTCAGCGAACAAATGCGGCTCCTCGCTGATGTCACCTGCACAGGAGGGTTGTTTTACAAGCTCCTTTTCAAACACAATTTCATCGAGGTCGCCTGTAAAGATAGCGGCGGCTTTGCAAGCCGGAGGTCAGAGGTTCGGCATCTGCCGGGGGTGCGATAAAAAAGAAGACAGGGGCGCCGAAAAAGGGGACGGGAATCCCAACAATCTGTGTTTAATTTAGTAAAGAAGTGCGCTAATTGAGACACGTGGCTAATGGGGGCTTTGATGACATCAGGCTTTTCCTGGCAGTGACCGTAAGGCTTCCTCTCAGGATCAGGTTGCAAACACTATTTTTAAAGCCGGTCCCGGCAGAGGGGCTGCGTTTTTTTTAAAAGAGAGGGTCACAGAAATAGAAATCAGGGGGAAAATGCTCATTTTTTTCTGTGGAGGGTGACCCACTTTCATGGGAGTCACATCATGATTGAGCAGACTTCAGCAAAAATCTGATGAAATCTGATGAAAACTGTCAATAGTCGATTATATGATGGTGAAATCGAGCAATTCTTACAATGAAATATGGTGGTCAGATAAAATCTGTGTCCTACTCTAACCGGTGTCTTTCACACCTGCCTGATGCTGCAAAATGATGCAATCTGAAAGTTAATTAAGGATGCAGCTATGGACCAGATTTTCTCCTTTTTCTAAAGACTTGTTGCAGAGAAAAATCTGGATATTCTATTTCTGGGAAAGTTTCTAATTTAGATCATTTATAAATTGCCTTTTGAACTTCTTCCCCAAAGAAAGGCTGTTTCTCTGGACATAAACTACATGTAACTTGGAATTCATATTCATGCGTATTCATTCATGCTCTTTTCTGACACTAACTGGAATTGTTTCTATTCGATTTCTCTTGAAGACGCGACAGAGACGGGACAGTGGAATGGCCACTTCTCGACGTGTCCGAAGGAGCTGTCGCATTACTGTGTCCATGGAGAGTGTCGTTACATTAAGGAGCAGAAGGCACCGTCCTGCAGGTGAGAGGCGGCTGGGAAAAGAGGCTGATTTATCTATTAGTAGCGTCATAACCAATGGGAAAGGACCTCTGGAGGAGTTTAATTCTGTTCCTGCATTTCAATGGATTCCCAATGATGCACTGGATCCTTAAGATCTATTGGCCACACAATAAATTAGCTTAGCACCAGTCTTACAAGAAGCAATGAGATTTTAGGGCCTATTGAACAACAGTCTCAGCAAAAGAGATGCAATCTTTCTAATGGTGTGGTCATAATGTTTTGGCTCTCGGTGTGAAAAACAGACGCTAGGAAGAACTTTTTTCTTTGCACAGGTGCCAGAGCGGTTACATCGGTTCCAGGTGCGAATATGTGGACCTGGACTGGCAGATAGGAGAGAGGAGACAAATCATAATAGGCTGTGTCATTGCAGGGCTGGTACTCCTCATGGTTCTCATCGTTTTCATCTGCATGTGTCCACAGTAAGACGATTTTATAAATTTTATCTTATTGAAAAATGCATTTTGAATAGAACGGTCTGATATTTTTATCCAGCGCCAGCTGAAACTGTTCAGTTTAAGATTTTTTTAACAGTTATTCTGTTGTAGTTTTGGTAGCTTTTGCAGTTCCCCTCAGGGAGCTAAAAAAACAAACATATTTGTAACAACTGAGGACACATTCATTGGTCACCTTACTTGCTCTGACAAGACCCGACCTGCTGGCGGGTTTTTTTTTATCAGCCTGTCTTAAGATGTTAGATTTCAAGGCCTGTTGTCAAACCATCGGATTGTCAGGACCAAGCAGACTAAAGATCACCTCACTGCCCAAAATGCAACACAATCATATTTTATTTAGCGTCATATTATCAACAGAGCAAAACATTAGTGGTAATAGCCTTTTTTTAATTATATAGCACATTTCTTTTACATGTAAACACCATATTCTGAACATAGACACAGAAAAAACACACATTTCTAAAGCATATGTCCTTTATAAGTTCTTAGACTCACATGTTCTTGTACACATGAACACACACCTGTTGTCGTGACTGGATATCTGCCCAGCAAGAAAAGTTAGATGTTCAGTTTTTTTGCTCCATCTGTCTGAATAAATTGCCACATCTGACAACTGGCAAGTGAGCAAAGACGTTCTCCCTCAGACTGCCGCTTTAAGAACGGACGTGGAAATTAATGAACAGCTGCCGTATTTGAATCTCTTCCCTCGCGCGGCCTCCAGGTGAACTCTGTTTTCTCTGTCAGTCGCAGATGCAAACTGCTCTGGAGGCGGGGCAGACGGGGGGAAGAGCCGGGAAACGGGACGGAGAAGCTCAGCATGATGGACACACACACGAGCGTGACAGCAGAGACCACCGAAACGACGCATACCAACTCAGTATGAGCCCCCAGAATGAGGTCCAGTGATGCCAGGGAGCCGCAGGACGTCCCTGACAACCCGGGCCTGAAAGGAAGAAGCCCTCAGGATGAAACGTCTCTGGCTGGGGCTTGAAAGCCGGGAGTTTGCTCCGATCCTTTTAAAGTAAAGTTTTCTTTGCTCTCCTGGATTTATGAGGAGCTCAAGCTCCACGGGCTGCACGTGCCACCAGCAGGCAGGCTTTCTTTTTTTTTTACTCGCTGGGGAGTAACAGATGAGCGCGACCCGCCGCTGAGCGCTCGGCACCAAATGACATGTTGCCGTGTTGGAAAAAGCCGTGACACCAGCTGGCGCCCGACGATAACGGGCGATCAGGTCGGCCTGAGTTTGGCTCGTAATGGAGACACATTCACTCCGTCAAACAAGAAGAGAGGATGTTACCAAGCGGTCAGCGTGCCTGTTTCCATTCTACTTTTATCGAATGCTCCTGTTAGCCCGATTCTTTAGTTGGAAACCTGAGAACAGACCACAGTAGATCAAAAGTAAAAAAAAAAAGACATTTATTGGGTCACAGTTAAGTGTATCAGCCGGGCTCTGACAGACTAAAACCTCTCTCTGGGTCTCAAAGAGCCCTGAGATCTGGGTGATGGGCATTATCTCCTGGGCTCCATCCGCCTCCTCAAAGGAGGACTGGACACAACCGAGTCCTATTGGCCAGTTACCTCTGGGCACGAACAGGCCAGGTCCTAATTCATGCAAATGTCTTAGGAATGTGGTAACAAATGGTGTGTGTGTGTGTGTTGACCTAAAGGTGGATCTAATGCAACAGAGAAAGAAAAAGAGAGAAAAAAGAGTCTGTGGACACAGCCAGAGACTTTAACACAAAATATAGTTCTATAAGGAATACGAAAATCAGTAATTTACATAGATCGTGTGATAGCATACAATGCTAAAGTGAGTAATTATCACGAAATTCCAGCACTTGCTTAGCTTTAGTGTCATTTCCAATTATTGTACTCCTGCTCTACACAAACAGTCGTCATTTCTTGCTACACAGAACGATGTTACTCACATTGCCACTGCAATAAGAGCCCCACTTGAACTAAAAGTCTCCGGCTGACCGGAGGCCTGACGGACTACAAGGAGGACCTGTGCCGAGGGCTTTTTGATCTGTATATTTGGAACTGAGCAGCCTCCGAGCCACAGCTTCAGAACAGCTGAGCCTGTGTGCGGAGGATGAAAGCGCCCCCTCTGTATGAGACGGTGTCCAGGCTGTTAACCATTTACGGCATCCCCAAATCCATCAACTCGCAGTCGGTTAATTCTCCTCCGCTGTTTAGATTACTCGTCAATAAACACGACTTGTACACTTGTTTTGTGCATTTACGTTGATCTTAATTATCTGTACGTGTGTAAGATAGTGTGGTCTAGGGTCTCCAAACTGAGCAAAACAAACGGCATAAATCACCAGGTTCCAGCGTTTTCTGAAGAAATGTATTTTATTTTCCTCCTCTGAACCCCATCTGGTCTCTTTCTTTTCCTTTTAAAGCCAATTGGCAACACAGCTGCACATAATTGGGCCAAGCCACAATCAAACAGGTAACAACGGAACAAAGACAAAATCTAGACAAAAACAAGAATAATATTAATCTAATTTACAAACTCATCCTAATGAAATAATGTACAAAATAAACCCTGCCAAACAAGATAACTCAAAAGTTACTTTAAAGAAAAACAAACAAAGCAATACTAGAAAACCCTCTAATTGGTAGATCCCAGCAAGGTAATCAGCAACATTCAGCCATTCAACAGGAAGCACTGGGCCGGCCACTCCCACACTCCTGACCCGCTGCAAAACTACAAGGGAGAATGGTAAATAAAAAGAAACACAAATATCAAGAATCCACAAGTTCAACCAATAATTCAAAAGTGGTAGCTTTAAACTAAACATATAAATAGATGGAAACTGCAACACAATATCAACACAAACAAACCCGGGATAGTAAATGAAGCACGGTTGCAGTAATGTTTAAATCTAAGCATGTTAACCTATTACAAAAGTCTCTCGTTTGAGACTACAGCAAATACAAATGGAAGAGAAGTGGAAGAAATGGACATTATTCAAGACAAAAGTCAGCGACAAGAAATAAAGAACTAGACAAACTAGATGGAACTAAGGTCAAATAGAGGAACAGCTCCCAAGCCAAAGTTTTGTTATGCTATGTTGATTGTAAAGTGTTCATGTATATTGTATATATAAGCAAAAATGGAAAAAACTAATAAAAAGTTAAATGATAAAAAAAAAAAGTGGTAGCTTTAAACTAAACATATAAATAGATGGAAACTGCAACACAATATCAACACAAACAAACCCGGGATAGTAAATGAAGCACGGTTGCAGTAATGTTTAAATCTAAGCATGTTAACCTATTACAAAAATAAATGTATCAAAATAATAAGGGACAAATGGTGAACATGCACTGAACCACTCTGTCACAACGTGTTTGTGTAGCTTCTAATTTCAGAAAAGTTTGTCTCGTCTGTTGGGAAAAGCTTATGCAAAGACTCCAGAGGGAGCTGAATCAGGGAGAAAGAGACGGGGAAACATTTGCTCGTGTATTTCAACCATTTCACTGATTTCGCTGAACCGGGTTTCGTCGGATTTGGGGGGGATCAAACAGACTTCTAATCTACGACGTCGATCTCTGTCAAAATTGCCAAAACCGCCGACTGAAAGCTTTCATCTGTCAGTTTGGGGGTTGACGCGCAGACCTGTGACCCCGTTTCAGGGCGAGGGAGCGCCGCAGTAAGTAAAACTACAATACGCCTGATAAATATTCATGTGTTTACACACTATAAATAATTTCTCACGCCGGGAGAGGTTTAAGTCAGTTTGCTGTGGCGTGTTCCTCACTGTCACACCCCGTAATGCGTCCTGTTGGTGATGGGCCGCTGACATTGGGAGATTTTTATGGGACATCTGTGCATAAATCTACTGGCATCTCCATCACCAGGAGAAAAAACTCCACAGACTTAGTGGGTAATTAAACAAAATAGGACTTTTCTTCAGATCCTTTTCTTGTTCCTCTGCATGCATGCAGCATCTCTTAAAGGTCACAAACTTTGGCTAAAAGTTTCTCTCTAGAATGTTCTGGGGAAAAACAGAGGCTTTTTCTCGGAAATGTTACTGCAACCAAATCAATGATTTCACAAGAGGGCCGACTTGCGATTCCCAGGGATCAATTTTCCTGGACGGTGCATGCTTTTGATCCGGGGCCAGCAGGCCGAAACTCACCGTGAAACTGTGGTTTCAGGTTAAAAAAAAAAAAAACACACGGAGATCAGGGTAATTAGATTCAACAGCTCGGTGGTGTTGTTGTGTTGCTATGCAACAGTAACACCGGCGCTCAGAGCGCGCTGAAATATTACTGTGACACCGAGCTCATAACACATTATTGTGTGACATATTGGGCATGATCCTGACAGCTGTAAAAGCTTATCGTCAACACCGGCATTGTTTATCACGTTGATAACCCAACTTCTTGTCATTTCTTTTGTATGATTCTTGTAAACAACTGTCTTCAAGTCAAAAGACAAGGATTGCGTTCAGAGTTTGGCTTGATTGTGATTACTCTGTTTGCATAACTTGTTTTTTATAAGAATGCTGAGAAGGATCCAAATGAACCACCATGTCCAGTGGAAATCGAATTGAATTTAAAGCTCTGAGAACGAACCATCGAACCATCAACTCTCTCTGGGTCTCAGTGGGCAAAGAGCCCTGAGATCTGGGTGATGGGCATTATCTCCTGGGCTCGATCCGCCTCCTCAAAGGAGGACTGGACACAATCAAGTCCTATTGGCCAGTTAGCTCTGGGCACGAACAGGCCAGGTCCTAATTCATGCAGATGACATTGGAATGTGGTAACAAATGGTGTGTGTTTGTGTTGACCTAAAGACTTGGATCTAATGCAACAGAGAAAGAAAAAGAGAGAAAAGAGACTTTAACACAAAATATAGTCATAAAAGAAAATAAAACAATCAGTAACTTACATAGATCATGTGATAGCAAACAATGCTAAAGTGAGTAATTATAGCTAAATTCTAACACATCACAGAATCATTTGTTGTCCATCAGAGATGTTCAGTAACGAAGTAGAACTACTTAAGTACTGTACTTAAGTACCAAAATGCAGAATCTGTACTTTATTGGAGTAGATATTTTTCTCACTACTTTTCCTTTTACTCCACTACATATTTTTGATTAATTCAATACTTTTACTCCGATCGTTTTTTCACAGGCTGAATCGTTACTCGTTACTTATATGTCAACGTCATGCGTTCAGAATTTGGGCGTCAGGGTGTCTGTCTATCACTACGGTCAGTTCAGTCCAGTCTATTCTGGACAACAGAGAAAGAAAAAGAGCCAGAGACTTTAACACAAAAGACAGTCATAAAAGAAAATAAAACAATCAGTAACTTACATAGATCATGTGATAGCAAGCAATGCTAAAGTGAGTAATTATAGCCAAATTCTAACACATCACAGAATCATTTGTTGTCCATCAGAGATGTTCAGTAACAAAGTAGAACTACTTAAGTACTGTACTTAAGTACCAAAATGCAGTATCTGTACTTTATTGGAGTAGATATTTTTCTCACTACTTTTCCTTTTACTCCACTACATATTTTTGATTAATTCAATACTTTTACTCCGATCGTTTTTTCACAGGCTGGATCGTTACTCGTTACTTATATGTCAACGTCATGTGTTCAGAATTTGGGCGTCAGGGTGTCTGTCTATCACTACGGTCAGTTCGGTCCAGTCTATTCTCGGCTCTGTTTCCACTGACATTGTTGGGAACGTTGACCTGGTCACAGCTGGCCTGAGAGGTAAATGTTTGAGGGATGCAGCGTGCCCCCCGGCTTCAGCCTGCCTCTGGGCCACACTCATGCACGGGGGAAACGTGACTGCCGGGGGGAGGGGGGGGGGGGCTTGGCAGCTCCATCTGTTCCCCTCTGGCATGTGTGGGAACGGGTGGCTGCAGCCAAACAGCTGGGAGATAATGCAGCGAGTGGAGGGCCACATACCTCCCAGCCACATGGGAAAGTTGTCCCTGGAAAAAACAAAAACAAATGCCATCCCATTATAGCCGATTCACTTATGTAGTTTGTGTATGTGCCACTGGAGGTCAGCAGAACATAAAAGCCCTTTAAAGTACTTCAAAATTACATTTAAGCTCAACTTGAGTTGGTACACGTGCAGTTTTTTTAAATACTCACTCTGTACTGTTTTACTTTATTTCCATTATACACTGCTTTTTGTTCTGGGCCACACGTTTTTCTTTTTTTGTGAACAACTTTTTTTATTATTTTAAAGAGAAACAGATACAGTAGTCCGATAAAGGTAAAAGGGTATATTACAACCTAATCAGTGTTGGGTAAGTTACTTTAAAAATGTAATCCGTTACAGTTACAAGTTACCTTGTTTAAAATGTAATTGTAGTGTAACTTTTTCGATTACTTTTTAAAAGTAATGTAACTAATTACGTTTGATTACTTTTTGATTACTTTAAGGTTTTAATGAGTATTAAACCATGATTAATTTTAGCATGTTATTATTAGCTATTGGGCGCAGCTAGCAGTTCAAGGCTAACGTCTGTTATCGATACTTTTTAAAATGAGTATCGTATCCGGATACAACATTTTAGTATCCATACTTTTTTTAAGTATTGATACTTTTGACAACCCTAGTCTGAAATGTAGGACATGTCCGGGGAAAAGAGGACGTCTGGTCACCTACAGTTGGGTAGGCTAGGTAGTCTAGGCTAGGCTAGGCTAGGTCATAGACATCGATAAACGTTTGTCATGCATCAACACCAAACAGTCAAATATTAGTAAATCAATACGCTTTGTCTATCAGTGAGTTGCATATTTTGCAAAGGTTTTTCTTTATATTTTTAAAAAAATGTAACTAAATTTGTAATTCTTAATATTTTCGGAAGTAACTGTAACTGAATTACATATTTTCTCATTGTAACTGTAACGAATTACAGTTACTCTTTTTTTGTAATTAAATTACGTAACATCGTTACATGTAATCCGTTACTCCCCAACACTGAACCTAATACAACAGAAAGGAACATATAGAAACAAAACAAAAAAAGAAAAAAAAGAAAAGAAAAAAAATGTATTCAAATAAAATAAAATAAATAAAACAGGCGACAACCCCCCCACACCCCCAACACCACAACCCACACCA
>JABUIW010000207.1:57569-80591 GCA_013363375.1 Menidia beryllina
AAAGAGTCAGGGCCACGTACAGACGCGCGGTAATCAATACCTGTCCCATGAAATCAGTGAAGAAGAGCATGTTGCAGAGGAAGGCGGCCCATCCCAGGAGGTGGCTGATGCACAGGCAGCGGTAGTGGTTTGGCATGTTGATGATAGCTTTCATCAGCGACCTGAAAGTCATCCGTTTCTGCTCCTGCAGACGCACACAGAGGCTTCACATGAGCACCAACCTCTGCAAAGCTGAGGGGAGATGACTTCTCACCGCCCTGATTACCCCCCTCAGATCATTTGAGTGGACAATTGAACCAAACCAAACATTAATTACAGCTGATGGGAGCGACAAACAACGATCAGAAAGATACAGGTGGCAATGCGACACAGATCATGTTTTCCGTGCTTTCTGTTAAAATCTCTTAAACCTTTTGTCTTTTTGTGACCAAAATAAACATTTCCAAGCTCCTTAACACAATAGTAATTATATAAGGTTATATAGGATAGCAAATGTGACCACCAATTGATAACATTTAAAGAAAAAAAGAAAAGAAAACTGAATTACATTGAAATGACTCATAATTGGGCACATAGTTTACAAAATTTTTGAACCAGATCAATAACAGGGAGGTTGGAATCGCCCTCAGTAACATTTATAAAAGTTCTTTCTTATAAAGATGACAATTAAAAATACTTGTCTGACTTTAATGATGTTTTCCACAAGTCTGACTCTGTATTAGAAAACTGAACGTGAACATTTGGGAGCTCTTTATTTCCCACTGTGACCGTATCCCTCCGTTTCAAGTGCCATCTTTTCAGAGAGAAGAGGCCTGACTCAGGGGTTTGATCTGCTTGCACCTGGCCTCTCACTGTGGGCCGTGTGTGCTGCAGGATGTTGCTAAGTAATAAAGTTATTCTTAGAAACGCAGGGCTCCCCGTGTCAAATCACGGCTCACCTGGGAATTTCAATGAGATCGGTCCATGGAGCCAGAGTGTGGAGCCATTATCAGAAGGTTCAAGCACTGCCTTTTGCTCTTTATGCCCCCTTAATGTTTTATCATACAGTCTGTTTAATCATATGGTCTTTTCCCATGAATGTTTAATTCCTGTGTCATGCTTGATACTTGATACTCCTCAGAGTATCCTATGGTATTTCCTTCGTCCAGTGCCAGATCTTTGTAAGTTCGTTTTTTACTCGTTTGAGTATTTTCCCCATCAGTTTATCTTCCTTTTCTCTGTTTTAAATTCAGATTGTGGTACTCGAGCTCTGACTCCTCCATAATCCTCACCAACACAGGGCTGTAAAAGACATCAGAGGCCCTTCAGTTCAGCTCCGTGGACCCTTGAAAAGGCTGAGATTGTTTTTTTCCTTAGATGTGTTAAGGCATTACTCAGATCTGGCTTGGTGGAACCAAATTTGTAAGAGCCGGAGCTTTGGTTTTAAGGGTTAAGGACGGAAACTGTTCGAATATTTCTGCCATTTTTGTGGCTAAGACAGACTGGGGCATGCCCCCGAGATGCCTGCAGGGTTCTGCCCCTGGCACATGCTGCCAAAAAAATAGGAGAACAACTTCTTCCCACCGACTTTTTTATCATTTCTTCTCACGTCTGAGTTTCTGCCTCAACCTGCTCCGCCCTCCCACCGGGCCACCGACAGACTCTTTGGCCTTTTTCTACCCGTTGCTGTGCCTTGAATCACCTTCTGGGGTTCGGATTGCGTGTCAAAATGTACAGAGAAACACAGCAGAACGTTGTGGTCTGCAGATATTTGCAGTCTGATGTAACAAATCGCTACTGAAGCATTGCATGAACACAGGGAGGGGATGGTAACCTGGAATATCCTTTAAAGGTTTGCAGAAGTTTTAAGAAGTGACGGCACCTGAACTCCACTCTGCAGAACTTCTTGAACTTCTTGAAGGCCTCTTATTTCCAACACCTCAAAAAAAACTCCCAAATATGTTTGAATTATGCTGGGCTAACACCAATAATCAGGTGTTGCCAGTGGTGGGAAGTAACGAAGTACAAGTACTTCGTTACTGTACTTAAGTACAATTTCCGTGTATCTGTACTTTACTTAAGTCGATTTAATAATGGATACTTTCTACTTTTACTCCACTACATTTAACAGTAAGTATCTGTACTTTCTACTTCACTACATTTCTATACAGTGTTTCGTTACTCGTTACATCCAAGACGCATTTAGTTTTTTTGATTTGTTCGTTACTTTGAAAGTATCCAATGGCGAGAGCAGAATCAGTCCGCTGAACCAATCCGGGAAATAACCATTAGGCCCTCCCTCAAGAAGAGCAGCACAGTACGCAGGACCTGCATAAAATATCTAAATCTAAACTGTCACAGGGGGTAAACACAATAAAAACATGCTTTATCTGCAGCATTGCTCATTAAAATGGTACATTACTGATTTATTAAAACTAAATACGATAGGTACACTTAATGACATTATATAAGCCCTTAGGTATTATGGTTGGCAAGTACTTTTACTTTTAATACTTAAGTAGTTTTAAAAGCTTGTACTTTCTTACTTTTACTTAAGTAAAATAATGATGTGGTACTTTGACTTTTACTTGAGTAAATTTTTGTCTGTGTATTTGTACTTTTACTTAAGTACATTGTATGAGTACTTTATCCACCACTGGGTGTTGCACAAGCCTGTAGCATGTAACTTTCCCAGAATTTAATAAATTCACAGATATATTACAGATCCACAGAAGCCTTCTCTGCAGGAGCTTTCACGTTGTGTGATTGACGTTAAACTTCTCAAAAATTAAAACTCCCTGACCTCCTCAGTGCATAATGGAGCAATCATCTCACTCGAAAATTAAGTTGCAAAGACACGCTGAGACGTTTACCGCCGACTCAGCAGTTTCCTCAGCACAGATAGGCCAATTAATCACAGCGACTCAATAGAAAACTCCAGAATTCAGTCTCTAATGATGGTTTTGACTCACCTTGTTGGGCTGCTTGGCGCTGGATGTCACCGAGTTGGCTTCTCCCAGAGCCGAGAAGGACCTGGGCCTCTCCGCCAGTACCGACACAGACCTGGGTCTCTCCGATAGGGCCGAGAAGGACCTGGGCCTGAGGTCGGCCACGATGGGCTCCTTCCCCAGGGCCCCGTACCCGTTGCCGTGGGAGCCCAGCAGGCGCAGGGCGCTGGAGGCCGCGGGGTCGGCGGCGGACGGGTCCCGGTCCAGCGGCGTCTCCGGGATGCTGAACAGGTGCACGGTGAGGAAGAAGCCCCAGGTCAGCGCCGAGAAGAAGTAGATGACCTGGTACTCGGAGCCCAGGACGCGACCCAACGCCGAGTGGCCCCAGTCCATGGCCCCCACCAGGTAACCACAGGCTCCGCCCAGACCTGGAACACATACAACGGTCTAGATCAGGGGTGTCAAACTCCAGTCCTCGAGGGCCGCTGTCCCGCAGGTTTTAGAGGTGTAGGGTGACTATCGCAATCCTTAGTAGTCACTGAGGGAAGGATGTAGGGCTCTGTATGACTCGTTCACTCTAATGATGAAAATTGGCTCCAATACAGGTTGAAGGGTGTTTATTTTTCTTCTTCTTGCACAATACACGTTGACCAGATTGTATGTTGAATATAAAGGTACTTTGGCTATTGATTTGCTACTTTAAGGTTAATTTGCGGTTACTTTGCGATTACTTTGCTTTACTTTGCGGTCAACAGAAAATATCGGCCCCTATGTCTACCCTCTCTGTCACAAACAAAAGATCAAACTCCATGGGCAGACACAGGTGATAATTATCAGGCCATCATCCAAACTAGCCACACCCACACACACACACACACACACACACAGACATATATCCAAGCACACTCACTCCCTCTGTTGTTCAGAGCTAAACACATCCATGCCTCTACAAGAGGTTTCCCCGTTTCAACGCACCTGCTTCACTTCATAGAGCCATTAGCAGGCCTAAACATTAGCTAAACAATGTCCCGAGGAGATCTAATTTAATCAGAATCAGGTGTGCGAGGCGGGAAAATGTCTAAAACCTGCAGGACAGTGGCACCCCTGGTGTAGATCCTTCTCCTCTGAATAGAGGAGATGTGTGAAAATAAGGGAAAAACCGCACAAAACAGCATATATTTCTCCATCAACATCATTGTGTGTTACCAACCACCACTCTGTTGTACCCATACTGGGCAGGATGGTTAAAGAATTATATATTTTTTATGCAAATTCACATTGAGCACGGCTTCAAATCTATAAAACAACGTCAAAAGATGGTTTGCTTTCATGGTATGCAGAAAGTTTTGAGTCTATTAAAGTGCTGTGGCTGAAGGATCAGCCTGAAAATCTTATAAAATCAGATTAAAAAAAGAAAGAGCTGACCACTCTGTATCCCAGCAGGGGAACGTTATCACACCAACACACAGTTCCTGATTCTACTTTTGATATTTTACAATTGATCGTCTCAGGAAATCAACTGAAAAGATTGAAAAGCTTGATACATTTTAATAAATGTTATATTTGGATCTCACTCCCAAGAAAAGGGTTGTGTCTTTATCCCAGGACCTGAGGAGCTTTGCAGACGAATCCCATCTTCAAACGATTTGATGTGGACCTTTTTTTTTTTTAGATAAATAGATGCAGTTCTGCGTAGACATTCAGAAAGAAATCAATTTAAAAGTTTTAGCCTGCAGAAAGCCCCGGGGTGGTTGTTGCTCCGACTGCAGTTACTCAAGCAACTATGAATTTATATGCTATCCCACTGTGAAGACAAGAACTCTGGGCTAAACACGTGAGCTATATTTTAATTGGGAGTCCACTCAAATCCCCATATAAAGTTTTTTAAAAAAGTTTAATTTGTCCTGTTTTGTTCATTCTTCATTTCTGCCTTTAAACTCTCAACTTATCACGAACTTTTCCCCTATAATCTTTTATGTGAAGCATTTTGAATGGTCTTGCACATGAATTGTGCTTTACAAATAGAGTTGCCTTGCCTTTCACATTATTGACCATGCTTATTTTTCTTATGTTTCTCATGTTTTAGTCCTGGCTTTGCCAGCAGAACACAAACAGACATGGAGCAAAAAGAGAAACTTTCCTTCCAGACAAACGTCTCCTCTGACACCAGCTGCTCTGAGAAATAATAAACATTTATGCTATTTTCTTCGGGTTAGACTTGTAAATGAGCACTCCCTTTTCTAGAAGCATTTTTTTAAATAAACCAGCTTGCTTATTTCCTGTTTTATTTGCATATTATACAGAATTATCAGGGAATGACTGTAGTCTTTTGCACAGTGCTAATTAGCATTGATTTTAAAAAATGCAATCTTCATTTGCAGGTACACAAACAGGCTTATTGAGGGAACTTTGAGAGAACCCCCAGAGGTGTCTTTGGATGCCTAAAGGTTTTGTCTGAGAGTGTAAAAAGATATTTTATCGGGTTTGAAATTTGCATTTCAAAGTGATAATTGCATAGCTGAAAACTCCTTTTTAAACTTCCTTCAGATGATTAGCTTTATTAAGAGGCATTTTTGTCAGTTTTGCCTGTATTTAATCTAGAAGCAGCGTAGGAATACGTTTTACCTGCTACTTTTCTGAGCGATGGACTCATAAAGGAGTTTGTTTTCTCAGCAGATCAGATCGCTGAACGCCGCATGATCACCACCAAAAAGGGTGATCAGAGTGATAGATTGATTTATTTACCCCTCTGACTTCTATCTTCTGTGAACTCTCTCAGTCAGTCACACTAACTGAGGCCATTTTTCTGCATTCCGGAGACTGGCAGGTTCAGTAATGACCACTTCGGGGGCCTCGCTCCACTCGAAACTGCGCAGCTGGGAGATTGTCCTCCAATCCACTTTAAGAAACATCACTTTTCTTCATTATCAATACAACCTTAGAACTTTCTACCCTCAGGGCTGACTAAGCTTCTTCTTCGGCTTAACGGAGCGAAGCGGAACGTGGCGCTTTTTCCAAAAATCAGACACAGTGAGAGATCTGCAGACTCATTACGAGCCAGATAGAATTCTAGAAAATGAACAATTCAGTGCCAATTACACAAAAAAAAAAGTGTAGAACAGTTTGCCATTATAGAAACTGTTTTCTTACAGAGTATATATGATATGATATCTACTGGGTGGAGTGTAAACTGAAAAAAATAAATAATAAACTTCCCCAACAGCCTTCTGAAGGCAGCCAGCTACTGTCAGTTCTAAAGCCTGCGTCAAACGGTGAAGGCAATTTCCACCTGTGATTACGCTGAAGTTGAGTAGATAATGTCCCTTCATTATGATGTTCTATGCAACTCCAGGAGAGTAGCAATTGTCACGTTTCTGTTCCTACGATGCATCGCTCAAAATAAAGAGGTACGATTTTTGATTTTCAGGGTGGTTTGAGGGTGATTTTAGTACCAATTATACAAAGTCGTCACATGGTTCTGCTCCTGTGTCTTTTTTTCTGAAATAAACAAATCTGAACAGGAAAAGAACAGGTAACACAAGCTTTGTCTTATTTCCTTCAAAACTTCCCTTTCCATTTACATCTGGATTCCTTTGTTGGTTAAGTGTCGGAATGAGGCTCAAACCGGCGCCGCACCACAACCAAAAGTTTCCCTTTTCTTTTTCCAAGAGCATGACGACTTTCTTTGAATCTCCATGAATGATCTCGGGGATGCTCTGTTCTTCAAAGAGAAGGGTGAAATTAACTCAACCATTTGATGTCTGCAAGGATGAATAAGAATTTGAGAACAAAACCTTTTGAGGACGTCCATTCAGGACTGAGGACCCCAGCAACACAATACTCCTGAAATGCTAAATACGTCACTCCTGTATTTTGAAGAAATAATTTCTAATTAAAATACGGTTTCTGAGCGAGCCAAAGTCCAACTCCAACAGATTTCTTCACAGAGGCACTGATCCTGTGTACTGAGTTGTAGAAAAAGGATTAACGCTATAATGCCGTATGCATCATATTTGATGCACAGTTTCTGAGACCTTTTGCATCTCTTTTTGGTAAAAATCTTGGCTCAAAACCCTGCTGTGCAAAATCAGAGCAGGCAGAAGACAATCGCACGGTAATAGATAATGAATATTAAAAGATGATGTTGTTTATGTTTTTCGTATTTCGTTAAAGGGCAAAATAAAAACTTCAAACAAAAAAAATCTCTATTTATTTGTATCAGGCTTTTAAAGCGTTTAGGAAAGAAGATCCCTCTCCTTTTGCTTTATAATAAATTATAATAAACATGTTTTTCGTATATTAGCTGTAAGACAGACAAGAATAAAACACTGTGATTTGGATACACACAAAGAAACACTTATTATTGTTTAAAAATTTGTGTTTTTCACAAAAATAAGCAAGGACTTATTTTTCTACATAATTGGCCTCCTAAAATGGAGCACGCAGGGTGATAAATTCACATGACAGCATGTGAAAGCTTCGGCGTTTGCCATGTAATGAGTCCAAATTTCTTGGACATTCAGCCAATGGTTGTGTGTGTGTAGTTACACCTATTGTTGCCCCTTATCTGCCGAGATTTATGCGCTTTGTGAGAATCTAATTAGGAAGGTTTCCCACTCCTTCTCTGATAACGGCGAGTGCTCGACCAGGGAGTCTGGCAAAAAAAAAAAAGATGAATAAATGAGGGAGAAATACGGGATCCTTGCCCTTTTTCCTCTTCAAAACCGCACATACCAGAAGAGGGGGGGGGGGGCCTCTGGGGAGTCATGTGCCCGGCCTCTGTTTCTCTCAGCTCAGACCCATGACTGCAGCACATGACGGGCTCAGGGCCGGATTACAGCCCGAGCCCCCACAAACGCATCATCCCGTTCCCCGGCGGAGCCAGAAAGACTCGACTGATCCTGTTTATTTTTAGACGTTTCTTTCGGGGGTGTGTCTCTGAGGTCAGGATGTTTCCTAAAGGCTAATAAAGGCAATAAAGGTTGTTCGAACTGTGACGTTTCTAAAGCTGGACCTCACAGCTGTCCATTGGCACTAGGGTTGTCAAAAGTATCGATACTCAAAAATGTATAGATGCTAAAATGTTGTATCCCGATAGGATACTCATTTTCAAAAGTATCGATACCAGATTTATTTATGTATCTATTTATATTGTTTATGATCATTAACAAGACGTTAGCCTTGTACTGCTAGCTGCGGCTAATGGCTAATGATAACATGCTACCATTAGTCAAGTACATATCCAACTCCGCCCACATCCAAGTCGGCCATTTTGATTAAGTCACCAACAGGAAGATCCCAGGCAAGAAAATGGTAATGCCTCATGGCAGTATAGAGATTAATTTAAAATTTGTGAAATTAATCTTCCAAACACTTAATTAAACTCTACCCATAATATGCTGTTTAAATAGTGGATGTTAAATAGGTCTGTACGATAAGTCCAAACAAGGTTAACCAAAAAATATTTATTTCTCACAATTATGAAGGGTGGAGGGTTAGGGTTAGGGTTAGGGTTAGGGTCATTAATGTGGGCCACCAGTCAGAATAACATCAGTAACAGGTAATTTTGAAACCAAAGACACTAACCTGTCAAAATTCAGTTAAATGTTGGGGTCTTTGTTTTTATCCTTGTGGTATCGAAAATGGTATCGAGTATCGAGTATTTTCCTGAGTATCGGTATCGATTTGAAAATTTTAGTATCGTGACAACCCTAATTGGCACCTTGTGCAAAGTGGGATATTATATATCATATTGATTATCTGTGTGTCTACAGACATTTTGGATATTTTGCATGCTGGAAAAAAAACCTGCTTCCTCTCCAGTTCAAGCTTTAGCCTCAAGGCCGTGGACTCTTCTGCTCACAGATTGGGCATTATTGGAAAAATAATGCTTATTTTAGTAGAAAACAACGCTCAATTATTATTCTTAATACTTTTTAGCGAGGCGGATGCCATCCAGGGTTTGCAAACCACTTCCGACCAGCAGAAAACAACATGATGACGTCTGTGAGGGAAAAATTAGGCTTTTGATTCGGGACTGAGCTTTGACCTTATATTAAATAGAAGAATTGAAAACCCAAATGTCACTGCTGCCCATCTTCGTTTTTCTATTAAAAAAAAATCCCAAAAAGGAAGATGTGGACTTTGTGTTTTGAAGGCTCCACATCAAAGGGAGACAAAGAAATAACCGTCATTCACCTCCTGAGGAGCAAAGTGTGCAGAAACAAACCGGGCACAGCTCTAAATAAAGGGTGATGTTGAACGGTGAAAGACACAATGATGAGTAAACCACCACTCTGACTCCAGCGGGTTTCTGAGAGCTTGTTTTGCCTGTTCCAGGAACACAGTATCCCCCCCGAAATGACGGGCAATTTTCCCTGCATCTGACACCTCAAGCGAAAAGCTATTCATCCTGAACACCGTGCCGGTGACCTTTGGGTGAAGTCTGCAACCGTGAAGAGGCCGAGACCAAAGAAAAAAGCCAAAGCATCTTTTTCTGTGATGATCTTTCAACGGAACGACCGGTGTTCGGTTTTTGATATTTCTTAAGATGTTTACTAAAGGTTTTGAAAGGAAGTTTTGAGAAACAGCCAAAGATCTCCTCATTTTTTCCTATTCCTTCGTTACACAAACTTCCGAAAAAAACACTGAAACCTCCAAAACTTTTGCGTCTAATCAGCTGTGAGACGTCCATTTGTGTTTGTCAAATAGAAAAACTTCACACATGCTAATTCAAAGGGATTTCCTGAGGAATATCTGTTTCTTTTAGACATAAATGCTCCAGTAAGTAGATCAAATTTCTGCTCATTCAGAGGCAAAGCAGGTATTTTTCCAAATACAGCCTTTTTGGACTGATGTAGTGATGGAAATACTTACATAAATCAGCCCAAAAAGTCTCAGATTGAATGGAGCATTGGTATTCGATAATGCTGCACTTTTCTGTCCTGGGGCTGTTACATCACTCCTGCTTTGATTCAGAGACCCTAATATCTCATGTGACGGCTCACGGCGTGCACGTGCCTCCCGTGACCGGCCCACAGCGGAGTGATCCCGAGCCTCAGCGAGGAACAACAACAAGAAAGGAAGTTAAGTCCTGGCTCTCTCAGACGTGAGGCGCCTGTGAAACGTGACTTCATCTGCAGCTATCATGTGTTATAAAACAACCTTTACATATTTAGATGTACTGTAACTGAGTCCACAGAGTCCAAATCTTCCTTTACTTTTGATTACTGAACTAATCTGATCGGGTCAAAAACTACACAGATGAATCCGTGTATTTTTATGTCCTTACCATAAACTCATTTCTGTGTGAAACCTGTGTTTTGTTTTCCGATTTATGTCTGCTTGCTCGTCTTTTATCCTTTCAGTGTTTTGTTTAGTTTCGTTTACAATAAGCTGGTGTCTTGACGTTTTTGCTCATTGCACTCTCAGCCAGATCTCCTCCAGAAAGAAAAAAAAAAAGTTTGTTATTAATGTTGAGGCAATAGGTCTGCCCTTTGGTCTAAATCACTGCAGGTTTAATAGTAAAACTTGTCTGGATCTGTCAACGTTGTGAGGGTCAGTTACATCTGAATTATTTGTAAGAAAAAGTATGGAAAACATAAAAGATACTGCCCGCTACCCCATTAGGGAATAAGCAGTTAGAATAATGTATAGATGGATGGATGTAGATACTGCATCAGGTGATGTAGCATCAACCTGAACCTAGCAGAAAATCAGAAAAAGAAAAAAAACAAAAACAAAAAGAGGTACAGTAATTGTCCCAGGGACCAAAGAGGTGGACGTCCCCCTCGGTCCAGACATCTTTGGTGTTGTGTGAGCCTGTGGGGGGGGTACGTACCTGTGAACAGAGCGTGGTAGTGCAGGCCCCTCTCCTTGTCCTGGTGCGAGCACACGTCGAACAGGTAGGCCTTGATGGGCCCGTCGATGAAATCGGCCGCAAAGTCGAACAGCACCACCCCGAACATCACCACCACGATGGCCCACAGGCTCCGGGCCGAGCGCTCGCTGACCAGCTCTGAGACACAGCACAGCACCCCCAACGTTCAGGGGAAATCACGGGAAAATGACCCAAATACATCACGCCAATATGGCCATTTAAAGCGTATTGTCTTAGGAAATGGAGGGTTAATGAAAAGAGTGGGTCCGGGCTTTTGCTGCTTTTGGACTTTAACCCTATAATGCCAAATGTATCATATTTGATATTTGATACATATTTGATACATATGGTTTCTGAAATGTTTTTTACACACAAATATGTATGCACAATCATTAAACAAAGAAATACACAACTGTTAAAAAAGCTGAGGTACACAAAGGCTGCAATTACATAATGTGAAAGAAGAACAAATGACCAAAACACAATAAACGGGCCAAAATATAGATATTTTTTTAACTTTTTAACCCTTTAATGCCAAATGTATCATTTTTGATACATACGGTTTCTGAAATGTTTTGCGTCTGACACCTTTTGCTTAATTTAATGGTAAAAACTTTGCTCAAAATCCTATTGTACACAATCAGATACACCTGATAACAGGGGGCAGAATACTACTCAAAAAATAATCTTGATTTATCGCATAGTAATAAATTATTCATTTAAAAATGTATTTCTGTTTTTTCTTTTTACATGTTTTGTTTAAATGCCAAATAAGGAATTCAAACAAAAAAAAAAAAGTCAAATTTGTTTTGTTTTATTCTTGGATCAGGCCTTAAACGGTTAATCTTGATTTTTCTCTCCGGTTTTCTTGACTTTCCCTCTCAGATAGATCTGGCTGTTTTATTCTCTGTGGTTCCTTTGGGTTTTTACGAGCAGATCAGTCAGATCCTCGTCTACTGTCTGACTTCTTCATTATTACCTGTTCGTGTCTGCTCTGGTCCACATGGCGTCTGGGCTCTTAGCTATATTTTCTCTATTTGAGTTTAGTTTCTGCTATTCTGGCCCAGGGTCTTTATATTTTTAGACTGAATTTCAGTTCTTCCAGATTTGTCCTCCAAACATGCCATTCAATTCACTGGCTAAGGTTATTGTTCTTGTTACAATGTGGCAACAATAGAAAAATATCATCTTTACTGTGTGAGAATCCGCAGGATTAAAACATTCTCTTTTTTAAATATTTTTTTTTATCTTTGCAGCTTTTGTGGAGAGTATGTAGGGCTCAGGAGGGATGCTGAAGAAAAAAAGCCTTTTCCACATATGAACGCATGTTTCTTTACAGTGTTTTCCCCAAAGACTTTGTGCTGGTTTCACTTCTGCTTGATACCACTGCTTTTGAAAGCAAGCACAATACTGCCAAAAGAGTGGAACTGGTCAATATTTCATAGACTTTTTTTCTCAGTGTGTACGGCTCCAGTGAAAGCTCTGGTGGATTAACCGCCTCGTGTTTCCACAGAAATCTCCAGAAACTCTTTATGAACTCTGCAGCCACTGCTGCTGCACCACTGGAACATCTGTAAAAAAGATCTACTTTTCCACTTTTATGTTCAGACTTCCATGTTTTTTAAGCTTCAGCCCCCTGCAGAGACTTTCAGAACGCGCATCGATTGTTGCGGAGGTCAGATTTTGCCATCTACAAAAGGGGTTATGTCTGGCATGGAAACAGTGTGGAGGACAGGTTAAATTGCTTGGTGTTTTGCTCGAATTGTACAGCTACTTTTTGTACAGGCCACAAAAAGGCCCCATGGCCCTGCCTGAGGTCAGAGCACCCACTCACGCTTTACTGGCTGCTTCTTCCCTGCTCAGCATCTGCCCACATGACTTACACGCTGCATAACAAGAGGCCACGGACCTTTAAAAACACCAAACAACACGACCGCAGCACAAGAAATGTGTTGAGTTGGAGCGATTTTGTGTTTTCCGTTAAAGTGACGGTGCGTCCCGCCTGTGCCTGTTTCGGTGTGGGAATAAAATGTAGGTGTTTCCAAACTCCTCCACAATGGAGGGCGCAGTAAAAGAGGGGTCAGGTGCCTGATGAGGAGGACTGATTCTGAGTTATATGAATAATTAAGAGGTGTAGGATTGATTCGAACAGTTTGAATAAAATGGATTATCATTTCATGTAGATCTTTTCCTCTTAAATGATTTGTTTTGTGGCCTTAGCTGAATTAGGGTTGTTTAAGTATGGACTACTTAACTGTTCCAAATGGAGAAACGAGGTTTGAAATAAGTGAGTTCTCCCTGTTTAATTTGAATAAACTTGAAAAGACATAGCTGTTGATTTTATTCTTTTTTCTTTGTGCCCACTGCATACCCCCACCTTGCCTTTCCAGCCCCCCTTTCTTATGCTGTAACTATCACATAAATGCAAAAAGAGCTTAAAAAACTTAAGCAAGATTTACACATTCAGTTTTGTTCTGTTCCAGAAAGAAGCTTGACGGGAACGAAAGCGATTCAAGACTCAAAGGACGTCCAACGGGCAAAAATTACACTGTGAAACCCGTTTGAACGTCAAGCTGAATCCTGATCTTTGTTTTTCCCAAACTGAATAAACCAAAAAATGTTTTCATTTACTTTTTGTTAATGGCCCAAAAAAAGGAAACCAATATCCCATCAGTTCTGAGCCACAACAGGCAAAAAAACCCCAAAAACAAATTAATAAAGAAGTTAAATAAGTTAATTTTTGCCCTTTAGACTGAGCTTTACTTTATTCCAGAGTGGACTAATGCTGTTACATAAATGGAAACGCTGTCATGCAATTAGTGAGGTGGTTATTACAACTCTGAGAACCGAAAAGGATATATGAGCTTATTCAGAGAAAGTCAGAAATGCCAGGCCATTAAAAGACAGGTTTTAGGGAGCATCTTCCTCAGTGATTGCCTCCCGATGATTAAACTGTACGTTGAGCTGCCACTCCGCTCATCAGTGAGGATTCATTCATGTGGCGGAGCTTTGAAGAAAGTGTCTCTTTTTTTGCTCAACTTACACAGCCACCAGTTTTGATTGGCGACCGCCTAAAGCCCTTTGGGTTCCCACAAAAGGATTTCGGTGCTTAAACGTCTTCTGAGGTTTGCCCGCTTCCAACTGAAACGGAATTTCTTCTGACATCTCTGATCGTCCATCTGCCCAGGAACACCCAGAGATGACTTCAGCCTTATGGGACACTCATAAGACAAGTTCAGTCTGTTTTTGTCTCGATTAACGAGTCCCTTTTCCTCCTAAAATGGTCCAGCGAGCAGATTTCAATCCGAAGAAAACGTCTCTCAGATAAAAGAAAGATTCTGGTCATAAAGATTGAAGTTATCACTTTTGTTCACTGGGAAAATAACCCGATTACATCAAGCCCATGTGGCAATTTAACCCTGTAATGCCAAATGTATCATATTTGATTCATACGGTTTCTGAAATTCATAATTTTTGGTTAAAAAAAATGGTTTAATGGTAAAAGCTTTGCTCAAAATCCTATTTTACACAATCAGATATACCTGATAACAGGGGGCAGAAGACTACACGAAAAATAATCTTGACTTATCGCATAGTAATAAATTATTAATAACAAAAGCGTATTTCTGTTTTTTCTTTTTACATATTTTGTTATAGGGCCAAATAAGGAAGTCAAACAAAAAAAAAGTCATTTTCTGTTTTGTTTTATTCTTGCATTGGGCTTTAAAGGGTTAAAGCGGATTGTCTTAGGCAATGGAATTTTGAATGAATCTGAACTGTTTTGGTTGACTGGTCCTTCTCGCCCCCTTCACCGAAGCCTCACCTGAAACCACGGCGTCGCCGTTGAGGAACATGCTGATTCCCAGCAGCATGAGCACGCCCAGCACCAGGATGTAGGGCCGGCGGCGGCCCCAGGGCGAGCGGCAGAAGTCGCTGGCCGAGCCGATGACGGGCTGCAGCAGGAAGCCCAGGACGGGGCTGATGAGCCACACCAGGCTGTACAGGCTGCGCGGCAGGCCCACGCTCAGCAGCACCGGCGTGACGAAGGCCGCCTCCACCGCGTAGCAGAACTCCCGGCCGAACATCACCAGGCTGTGGAGGACCAGGCGGCCCCGGGAGCGCCGGGGGGGCTCCGCCGCCGCGAACACGCCGCTCTCCCCGCTCTCCATGTACTCCTCCTTGGCCGCGTACGGGTCCAGAGAGGGACTGACGTGCGGGCAGGGCCGGGGCCTGGCAGCCTGGTCCTCCGACAGCAGGGTCATAGTAGGAGGGGGGGGGGGGGACAGGGGAATTACCAGGAATTTAGGTGAAAAGAGTCCCAAAATAAAGGGGGTTTCTCGTCGCCTGCCAGGTGATGGAGAAACGTCCAAATCCGTCCCGTTACGCCGGGTTAATCCTCTTCTCTATTGTGCCGTTGAGCAGCAGGGTCTAAGCTACATTACTTAATAAATGAAAGTCTGCGTGAGCAAAAGACCCAACGAAATGGGAGGAGAGAGAGGAGAAGGGGGGCGTATTTGAGAGATTACAGCGTCTCTTCCCCCTTTTCAGTCTCCTAAGTAGTAAATGCCGTGGAGCGGGTCACAGGAACAGGAACGGCCTGCATGTGACTCTCTATGCAACACAATGATCCAGAAGTATGACGCCACGCAACAGAAACAACCCACTAGTAATGGACACGGTGATTCATTTAGGGTTTTAGGTTATTTTAGGGCAGGAGGTGACACCCAGAGTACCAAAACCTGTGCAGAAATACGTGTGAACAGGAGGTTATTGTTGTGGACGTGTGCGTTTCAACCCTGAAACGATCAAATGCATAAAAGAAATGCAACACTTTTCGAGGAGAGATAAGAGAGATGCTGTCGGCCTTTTGTGGGGATTAATTCCCCTCCATTCCAGGAAAAAAACACAGCCTAATAAATGACTCGCTGACCTCTTCACTGAAAGCGTGTCAGTGCTTTAGCCAGAGGGCAGACTCATGACCGTTATCATAACGCAGGCAGAAAGATAGAAACACAAACCCTTAATAGGTACAAAATCAGTTTAAATGTCCCTAACCTTAACCTTAAATGTCTTTAAAAATGATTATCTATTTGTACTTCTTACTCATTTATGTCTGAGATAAGGTTATAATCACTATGTAGGGAATAATAGAACTAAAAATGATGGTAACATCGTGGCCTGCAAAGTAATAATCATGTTACACTTATTCATTATTGATATATATTTAACTTTAACCATAATTAAAAGTGACCTTGCTGTTTTACATTTGTCTCTTTGGGTACTTCCTCACGCCATAAACGTCCTCTTTAGGACGTTTACAGCTAAAATAGGCTGCAGCCCCCATGTTACCCTGGTAAGAATAACTGGTATATAAAATGGATGGATGGATGTTTAACATTTAAAAGAATCAAACCATTTAGCACATAGTCAATATAGGACAATATATGCTGCATGTTAATACCCAGTTTATACATTTCTACCATCAATTTCTGTGAGTCTGAGCAAAAGTTGCTGAAATAGATACAAAGGAGTTGAATGTTTTCGCTGAAAAACAGATTTTGCCTCCCGATCTGGAATCCAATAAATCACCGTCAGTCATTTTGAAGAAGAAATCAGACTGATTAATTCTCCACACAGAGGGGTTTTCGCTCTGCTTCTGAGGAGGCAGCAGGAGGAAGCCGCGGCTCAAGCAGATTTAGAGGGAACAGACAGGAACTTATGAGGTTCAGCGGATAAGTGGAGCAACTTTATTGCAAACAGACTGTGGCCGAATACAAAGGTAAGCCCATGATCTGGAGCCATGGAGAACAATATCTGAGAATAAACACTGAACGGGAAAGCGAGAGACAGAGGGAGGGAGGGGGGGGGGAGAAAAAGGCTTCAGCCACATAATAATCCAGCTCCGACTGGCAATATGTGCAGCACCTATTTCTGGCTAATTTGTTATTTTTCTATGTGAGTGGAGCTCAATTAAAAAGGAGCTTTGAATAAATCAGAAGGTGTTAGTCTAAAGTGGCAGGATGATTATAGCCAAAGGTCACAAAAACTGGAAACAAGAATCAGGTGATTCTCCAAAGCTCTCCTAATGCATATTCCTTTTTTTTTTTACCCCTCACAGCTCCCTGTTGGGGCTTTTTGCCACATGTCAGGACCTTTAGTTCAGCTGTTTTCTGCTGATTTCGCGAAGACTATTCGGCAGCAGTAACTGCGCTCACAGACAGTGGTTGTTTACAGCCGCTCTACTTGGAAAATGAGCTCGGTAATTGAATTTGGTCTCAATCTTCTCATAACGTCTGTCTGCAGTGAAGTTGAAGGATTCGCCTGAAAACTCTTCGAAATTCACTCCAGCTCGTGTCGTTTTAATCCCAAAACGCAAGACAAAGTTTTTAAACTCTAAATGAGACTTTGTCTTTTTCTCCCACGTTTCAGATTATGTATCAGAGATTAAAAAAATAAATAAATATGGCCATTCAAACTCTGCAGAACTTATTAAAAGAGAAAGTAGATAAAAACAATTAGAAGAATGGAAACTGTTGTTAAGACCACAGATTTAAATGTTATTATGAGACAGAAAGGAGCATTTAGCTGCCTCACTTTGTTATCTAACTTATAAATAACTGACATTTTTCATTTTAAAAAAGTTTCTGAAGGATTTTTAAAAAAAGAAATGTACTTATTTGCTTTGATAAGAAGAGGTCTAGTAGATTAGTTAAACTCTGTCACCATCAGATAATCCTGCTGTTTCTAAGCATTAGAGTTAAATAAAGGCAATCTAATCAGAAATGATTCAACCTACTTCAATGTCTCCAGATAAGTTCGCTTTATCTGTTTATTTGTTCAGTTTGGAATAGATATATAGACATCTTTCGGTTTTGCTCATTCTGACTGTGTGAAACTAGATTGTTCAGGAGGAATCGTCATATTTCTCTTTATCAGAGTTTGAAAAACTGAAAATCAAATATTCCTCCTACATTTCAGCTCTCTGTTTTTTTTGTGTTCTTTCTTTACAATGTTGGAAATAAAGAGCCAAAAGAACAAATTGACTCTCTCACATTTGACTGACAAAGTCTGATTAAAAATTGATCCCTTCGAACAAACTCCTCACACCGACAAAAGCTGACAGTTTTAAACATGAGACCAGGCATTTGATTGCATTTATGAGTGATAATGTCAGGCTGTTAGGTAATAATCAATCCAAATCCCAAGAAAAATGATTCATACTGACAGAAAAAGCATAAAGAAAGATATTTTACCTAAATTATTTCTGCCTGTTAGTGGCAGAAATTCATCTCTAAGTGATTTAAAGTGTTCGTGACGTGAAAAGGACGGAGTTGAGTGTGTGTTTTGTATGAAAGGACGTGATTATGGAGGCAGAGATTTAATATGACAGAGCTTTTTCCTGTCTGTCCTGAACGGGAGGGCGAGGATTAAGGAGGTAAAGGTGAAGGGAGGCTGGACGTTAGTGGTCAGAGTCGCCCTGCCTGTCTGGAAAAGAGGAAGTGCGGTTCACCGCGGGCCGGCGTCTGCTTTTGTCTGCCAATCACAGCCTCCTTTGTTCCTCAGAACGAGAAACGGCGTGAAATGAAACGTAGAAAAAGCCATAAGGCTATACAGTGGGGGAAATAAGTATTTGACCCCTTGCTGATTTTGCAGGTTTGCCCACTTACAAAGAATGCCTATTTTGATAGTTATCAATTTTTTATAAATTCATATGATGTGATTTTCTGGAATTTTTCTTTGGGATTCTGTCTTTCACTGTTAGAATGTACATATGATTAAAGTTATAGATCGTTGCCTCATAGCCTGAAGCCCTGAGGGGGATTTTTAGGCAGGTTCTCAGCTGTTTTCAGAGTTTTCCAACCGTTTGGATCCATCCTGATCTGACACTTGTGTGAGACATGAGGTCAGGTCATTGTTTTAGACACCATGTTTGAGCACTTCTGAACAACGGAAATCTTAAAATACAGATTTTACAACTTACAATAACCCCTCAGGTGGTTGAAACCACGATTAAGAAGGCCAAAAAGGCCTTTAAGCTCATCAAAAAAAGAAGAAAATCTCCAAGTGCAGCATCCTCAGGGTCAGAATAACAACCTTGCAATATGTAAATTTGGGAAAATACTTCAGTTAATTTACTTTAACATGCAGAGGACGCTGGTTAAATCGTGTCTTGATACTGTTTCATCAGAAAACTGAAGGCAAACTGACCTGTAATAAACTTGAGGCTGTGAAAAGTAAAGGAGTTGTTAAGGTAACGACAGAACAAGAATCAAGCTATGCCCCCCCGCTAAATGTCCTGTAAATTGTTAACGGACCTCCTCAGAAGAGGGTAATATTGAGTCATCATTCAGCCAAATCTCTCCTCCTGGAAAATAAATCCTCTCCCAGCCATCAGATCACAAGGGCTGTTTGGTGTGTGTGTGTGTGAGTGTGTGTGAGAGTGTTTGAGTGTGTGAGTGCGCTGGGCTCTCTCCGCTAATCAAGTGATGATGCATGTGATCCCCTAGGGAGGAAAAAGAGCATCCAGAAGGTGGGAAGGAGAGGAAGGGAAAGTCTGGTGACCCCCGTCTGGAGCCCCCCCCCGTCCACCTTCTGCTGCTGGGTTGCCAGGTTTGAACGGGCAGAGGACAAAGTGTTCAAATAACCTGTTTTGATGACATCATTTCAGTCATCTTCAAGGAAAAAGTGTCAATAAGCTCCATTAAAAACCTGTGAAAATGATGAGCATGTTATACAGTCACTTTTAATGTTAGCAAGGAAGGCCATTATGGTGAAATGGGTGGGCAGTGAACCCCCCTCCATTTCTTTATGGGTCTTTTTAATAACTGAAAATTGCAACCATGTTGAATTTTTTTTAGCGTAAAAATATATTCTGAATTTATTTTAATACTGAAAAAGTAAGCACTAATATACAACATTCAAATTTCAGAGGTATTTTTTATTCAAATTCTGATGGCACATATTTACTTCCATAGATGTAGTGCTGATATTGTTTTTTGACCAGTCTTCTACAAAGTTTGTGTGTTTGGGAGAAATTAAATAAAAGTTAAAAAAAATAAATAAAAAAAACCTGTGAAAATGAAATAACTGGAGGAGAATCGTTGGGATTAAGCAGCAAACTGTGTACTATGTAAACACAAAAGACAGGAAACGAGAGAGTGGGGTCATTATCCGTGCTTCTTCTCGCCTTTTTGCCGTCTCAGCGGCGTGTCTTTACACAAAATCAGAAGGAGCGGGTCGGGTCAAAAGTGGACCTGACTTAGAGAAACACAAGAGCAGGGGAGTGGAGACGGGAAGCAGGTTTCTGAAATGATCGGTCGAAGCTGAGAATTGCTCTCAGTCACAGATAAGGCATAAGTCTTCAGCCGGAAGAACCTTTTAGAATTTGCCTATACTTACTCACTTTAGCATTGTATGCTATCACGTGATCTATGTCAATGACTGATTGTTTTATTTTCTAATAGAACTATATTTTTCGTTTTCGTTAAATCCTGGCTGTAACCACAGATTCTCTTTTCTTCTCTTTTTCTCTCTTTTACTTTAGACACACGTCATTAGGTCAACACACACACACACACACAAACTTTGGTACCACATTCAAAGGTTACCTGCATTAATTAGGACCTGGCCTGTTCATGTCGAGTTATAGGGCTAGTAAATAACTGACCAATAAGCACTGAATAGTGTCCAGCTCTTTGCCCACTGAGACCCAGAGGGAGGTTTTTGTCTGTTAGAGCCCAGCTGATACACTTAACTGTGTCTAATAAATGTCATTTCTCAGGTTTCCAACTAAAGAATCGGGCTAACAGAACCCAGCGGAAAGCCATCACCTTTAGGCCTAAAACATTTCCCCAGCTCCAGCAAAGTCCCCGCGCGCGGCTTTGTGCGGCGAAGGTCAGGAGTCTGGAATCACGCCACACGCATTCCTCACATACCCCGAACCCTGAGCTGCTGCACCCTGGTGCGAGTTTCTACCGGAGACAAGCGAACAAAGTCGCTGATCTTAGCGATGGAGGATGAAAGGGGAAAAGCCTGGTTGCAAAGGGTAAACTTTAATCTGCATGCTCCCCGGGTTAGGAAAAGACACGGAATGCTCATTATGGGAATTATTGCATCAGTGGGTTTGCTTAGTGACCAGATCCTCTGCGATAATGCAGAGAACGTAAAGTACATACGTGGTTCGGGGAGCGGGAGATTAGCTAGCTCATGCAGAAACACGTTTCCAACCTTTTTTTTCTTGGGCAGAAGCTCGCCCTAATGGCCACGCTGCCCTTGAAAAGACTGGAATCTTCAGAGTTTTTCAGATTCCCTTTTTTGTTCCGATTCGAGCTCGGTGAATTCCTGTCTCTCACCTCAGAGACGGGGGTCTCAAACTCATAGCGTGTTAAAGCAAAGGTGTTTGTGTGTGTGGGAGTTTGGAACGGAACGACCCATCTGTCCTGTTACTATTTCATTCACACATCACACGTCCTCCAAGAAGGAGAAACTATAACCCTTTAATGCCAAATGTGTCATATTTGATTCATACGGTTTCTGAAGTCTTTTGGATCTGAGACTTTTTGCATCATTCAGTGGTAAAAGCTTTGCTCAAACCCCTGTTGTACACATTCAGATATACCTGATAACAGCCAGTAGAAGACTATACGGAAATACATTTTTGACTTATTGCACGCTAATTTTATCAAAATTATTTCTGTTTTTTTTTTCTTTATATGTTGTTTTGGGCCCAAAGAAAGACTTCAGACTAAAAATATCCAATTTTCTTCCTATTTTTCTTGGATTGGGCTTTAAAGGAAATTGGAAACAAAAGCGGTTGCTCTAGTCTGCATCCTATAACACGAGCTGTCAAGGAATGAAGTTATTCAAGAAGTGTTCTTTATTCTCTATGTTTAGCATTTATTGTTTTAGGTTTCCTTACAGAATGATCATGAGATGTTAAACTGTAAATATCCTTGAAGTGAGTACACTTGATCCAGCTTATAGGAGAAAGCGTCCTATTGTTTCAGGGACGTTTTTCTTTTAATTTTTTTTTTTATACGACTTTCGTTCAACTGCCTCATTTCTTATTTGTGTTCTCTTTTTAACAGTGATTATTATCACTAAAAAGCCTCTTTTTAATCACACACGGTACAACTGTCTTGATTATTCTTTTGTAGACCGACTGTTTGGCTGCTGATCCCTGAGGTTGGCTAAAATTGATCCCACACAGACGTATTTCTACATTAGAATTATTCCTGTCCTCGTTGCCTGCTAATAACTTTTGATTGTCGTAATTAAAAACGCCTTTCGCTCGGCTGTGTGGGCACAGGTCGGGTCACCTCTCTCTAACCGGCCAATCAGTGCATTTTCCATAAAATGTCCACATCTTATCAAAATTAATTGACAGGAAAACTTTCCCGGCCATCTGTCAGTTCATTTCACTACTTTCTCTAACAAAGTCTCAGGTTTCTCATGTCAAGTCGGAACTTTTATCTCAGATAAATGCTATTGGTGACAGAAGCTGTGTCCCCACATAGACACAAGATGGAGGATTACAGAGAAAGGAACAGGAAGTTACATTTTAAGACACACATGGTGTGTTCAATTATCCTCATTGTACGCTTGTAAAAGCCCAAAACGGACTAAGGCAAATTTCTTCCCAGTAGAGTATAAAAATGATACTCGTGTTCTGACACAGAAAACAGACAAACTTTGATCAACAATCCATTTTAATGACTCCTGAGTCCATCTCAGCTTTTTGCTTTCAGGTTTGGAACACAGTGGACAAAAAGCTGGTGACGCGGCCCCCTCCTCTGCTCCCGAACTGGGTTTACAGGGGCAGCTTCTACGTCTGGAGGCTTTGTCCGCGGACAATGAAGCCCAGCGGCGCCCACAGCTCCAGCAAACATCGGGGATAAAGAGCGGAGAATTACAGGCGCCCACAGACGGAGCGCGGCAACAAAAAGTCTGTTTACTTCTCTCCGTGCTCCGCGGTGATCTTTCAGGCTGAGAAAGAGAAATCTTCTCTGGCATGTTTTCGAGGCTGATTCAGGGAACTCCGGGGCGGAAAATTAAAGAGTGCTGTCTGAGAAACTTCGATGGCAACGGAGACGGTGAACAGAGCAGCAAAGAGCACCTGATCGACCCCAAAATGCACCAGATTTTCCCAAAAGACGCGTTCATACTTCCGCTTTTTAATTACATCCTTAAATTATTGAAGTTCAACAAATCTAAACA
>JABUIW010000207.1:93303-107456 GCA_013363375.1 Menidia beryllina
CCCCCCTGGGAGAGGGTCTGGTTTACCTCGGTGTGGCAGATGAGGAAGGAATACCTTTGCAGGGTCTGTGCACAAACTGAGTCCCTGAACTTCTTGTTGACCGATTGGGTGTGTTTGAATTGTTGCACCGGAAGAGGCGGAGGCGGACACAGAGGGTGCACGAGGACCTCTCTCGCGTTGACGTGTTGCCCCTAAACGGTCAAAGTCCACGGTAAACTTAAAAAAAGAAGAATTTCTGATAAGAAATACGTAGCCATGACGAGAAAAGTGAAGAGCGAAGCAACATTTGTGTTAACACATAGGCGGAGTTAAGCACGAAAAGCCGGACACGGCTCCCCGGGTCCTCACCGGTCAGTTCGCTTTCTGACTGAGTTCAGGCCATAATTGAGGGTTGTTTGGACTCCAAAGGACGAAAAAACTCACCCCGTTCCTTTGGTGGACAGCTAACTCCGTCGAGTTGGGCGGCTGTCGGTGTGTGCCGGTGAGGCGAGAAGCGAACTGGATTTCCTGGTGACCTCATCACGTGATCTTGAGGGTTTCTGGGAAATGAAGTTTGGTAGAGCGATTAGGCAGGATAGATAGATAGATAGATAGATAGATAGATAGATAGATAGATAGATAGATAGATAGATAGATAGATAGATAGATAGATAGATAGATAGATAGATAGATAGATAGATAGATAGATAGATAGATAAATGACCCTCTTTTCCAGACATTTACAATATTCAAATCAAAATGCAACAAATGGAAAAAAGATTCAAGCAGTGTTATGTGTTATTACCAATTATGTGTTTAATCTTGTTACATTTCTGTTCCTACAGAAAACAAAATGTGTTTATTTTCCGTGCCTTCAGCTTTCTTGGACAGAATGCCTGTAGATAAGTACAAAACGCATCTACAGGGCGGTAGCATTTCAACCCTATGAATGTGCTTCCAGCTCAACAACTACTTCAAGAAAGAACAATCCTAAAGCGTGACCTCGGATTAGTTTCTGATTCAATTTCATGCCTTTTTAGTCTTGCAGCCATGCTTTTCTAGTGTTTAAGTTGGCACTCAGATGCTGTAAACTCAACATGTTGTTGCTTTTCAGTGTTTTTCTCTGTTGGGAAGTCGCGTGCTGACTGGATTTGGTCCCAAACCGCTTGGAGCTGAAGCTCTCTCTATTTCTGACGTAAGAAAAAATGCTCTGAAGTGGGCGCGAACGATCTGAGTCAAGAATGCTGAGAGGAGGTCATAGCTGGAGGTAGCATGTAATGAACGAAAGCGACCGCACCTCAGCTAATTCGGCTCTCTCTGGAACTAATTTCACCGTGAATTAGTTTTGACGAGGCTGTGGGGTCCATGATCCCTCAATCGGTCCGTTTTTTTTTTTTCACTGAAGCTTACAGTTTCATCCACACTGCACTCCAAACACTGAGGCCCTGCGGACCAGGAGAACTTGACTTTGTCCATAGCATACTACAATGTCCGGTTGTTTTTTTCTTATTTTTCTGTGCTATTCTTTCTTTTATTTCCAGGCCGGTGCAGTTAGAGACCACTGATTCGTCACTGCAATATCTGGATAGAGAAACTGCTGAGATCTCTGTATATTTTTTATGTTTGCAATGCATTCTTTGCCATCTCACAGCTGTCTTGTCTTTATTGCTGACAGAGAAGAGGAGATAAGGTTAAACAAATTAACTTATGCATGTTTTCCTTTGGGGGAAAAGGCTTTATGATGTTCTACACGAGCTAAATTTCTCTGCATGTCTGTTTTTTTCCCCGCTCTAATTTACATGTACATTTATGCATTTGGCAGATGTTTTATTAGAGCGACTTACAAGGACACAAGGGGACTAAAAAACCTCAAGTGCATTTTAACCCTGTAAAGCCAAAAGTATCATATTTGATACATACCGTTTCTGAAATGTTTTGCGTCTGACACCTTTTGCATAATTTAATGTAAAAAACCCTTCTCAAAATCCTATTGTACACATTCAGACACATTTGACAACAGGGCAGAAGACTACACAAAAAATAATCTGAACTTATCGCATAGTAATAAATTATTAATATTAAAAATGTATTTATGTTTTTTCTTTTCACATATTTTATTAAAAGGCCAAATAAGGAATTCAAACAAAAAAAAGTTTTTTTTTTTTTTTGTTTTACTCTTGGATCAGGCTTTAAAGGGCTAAACAGCAATTTACAAAACACAGTTATTACACCAAGAGTCCACAAGAGGTGGAGGCAGATCTACAGGTTGGTTAAACACACTTTATGAGATGTAACGGGAACAAGAAATAGGGGAAAGGGAGTGAGAAGAGAGGGAAGTGAAGGATAGATAGAATATTTGGAGGTGCTGTTGGAAAAAGACCATTTTTCAGAGTTTTTTAAAGGTGGAAAGGGACTGTTTCTGTGGTGGGGAATGATTCTTGGAGGATTAACTCAGACCCAGAGATCGCTTTTGTTTCCACTGATGTACGAGGGCAACATTTCAATCCAGCAGCTGCCATTGTTCTGAATTGTTGTGAATCGTGGATTAAACGCCACATTAGAAATATCTATTGAGAATTTCAGTTCAAAGCATTCTGCATATTTATCATTCAGCACGATGCAATATTTGCTATATTTCATTTATTTTGTATGACATTGTTATCACAATGAAGCTGGGACTTTACGAAGCTGCTGGCAAATACGTTTTCTAACTAAGAAACAAGTGCAATTAGCTCTGGGTGTCCTCACGGTGTCTTTTTATTTTTCTACAATGAGTAAATAAAAAAAAACGTAGAAATTTCTGCTCACCAGTATGAAGCCATTTCAAAGCATGTCCTCAAGCGTAAAAAATAGAGACACATTTGTTCCACATTTGATTGTTGTTCTCCAAAGAGGATGGAATGAGGAGGCACGTTTTTTTTCACGGCTGTAGAAACTAATTCACAGGAGGGATGCTTTCCCATTCATGCTTTCGCATTCATCCTCTTTTCCCCAAGAAAAAACAATAACAGCCACAGTTTCACTTTAAAAAACCCCATTAGAGTCACATTAAATTTTTGGCATGCTGATCCTTATTTACCAACCGACATCCACTTCATATTTGAGCATCAATTGATAACAAATACTTTTTTTCCTATTCTTTTATGTTATTTGCCTTTGAGAGATAAACAAACAAAAAACAAACAAACCTTGAAACAACAATGCGAGGCACCTCGTAGGAAAAATAATGAAATTCTTACATCTGAAATGTCTCGCTAGATTCTTTTTGAGATGTGCCTACTCCAGTTAGAGGGGTTGTGGAGGGATGGGGGGGGTTAAAAATGTAAAAGATCCCGATAAATAAATCATCTAATTGAATCATTTAAAAAGCTTAATATTACATGACAACAATGAATATGACAGAAAACAGTGGTCTGAACATTTTTTTACAGCTTTCCAGAGAAATCCTGACCAGTTTGCTGTATAAAGGAAGCATGCCCCCCCCCCCCCCATGGTGAATGCATGGGTCGATTGTTCAGATGTTGACCCAGTTAATCAACCTGCTTATTATTGTTACTACTTGTTATTGTTATTGTCGTTTAACGCCAAAATGCAACTTCCTGTAATGAATCGGGCGTGGGGACTCAACAAATGGAATGTCAACATGTCTTCTGTTAACTCTGAAAAGCCTTTGACCTCGATAATGTCACAAAATGTCCGACTGTGGTGTTTTTTAATTGGTTTTCGGCTCTGTATTGATCACTTACGAGCAGCTTTTGTTGCCGTCGGGCTTCACGGTAAGCAAAACAACCCCCCCCCCTGAGATTGACGGCCGCCTCTTTAATATAAAAACACACATTTCACTGAAATGTCAGCCTTTATGTAACCCAGGTAGGACGGACTCGTGGTCCGGGAAGGATTCATGTGGATCAGTGTTATTAAGGTTGACTTCTATTCACTGTTTCCTGAAGGAAAATGATCAATGAGAGGCACGAGAGGCAAGATTAAACTATTCTCGGGATGATTTTACTCTTGGAGGCAAATCATTTACGCACATTCATACCCTCCATAAGAGATAAACACAGCTGGGAGCTGGTTTACTCCATGCAAAACATGTCACTGAGCGATGCCATCTGTAAGAGGAAAATAAGCCCCTGATGAGCAAAACAGGGGAGAAAAAGATCCCCCATCGTGCTGAATGTCGTCCAGGTGCCGCTTTCCCGCCTCTTTATTCGGATGAGTCAGAACATCCCTCCAAATGAGAACTCCGGCTATGTGGATCCTGTTAGGAGCTAAACAATATGATGCTACGCGTCCAACTGAGATCCCATTAGCTGGTGTTAAAATGGGAGTTTATGAGCAGACAGAGAACAATTCAATTCAATTCAATTTTATTTATATAGAACAATGCTGTTGTGTTGGATAGATCTGCTTTCATACTTTACTACCAAAACAAAAAAGAAGAAACTACTGTTTGTGTCTGTGCTGTGCAGAATGGGGATTCTCTGTTTGAATATACTCCATGTTTCTGTTTTTCTCCAGCTACTGCAGGTTCAGGTGCCTCTTTAGGCCTTTAAAGCCTGATCCAAGGATAAAACAAAACAGAAAATGACTTTTTTTTGGTTTGAAGTCTTTATTAGGCCTTTTAACAACTGAAATACATGTTTGATATTAATAATTTATTACTATTCAATAAGTCAAGATTATTTTTTGTGTTGTCTTCTGCCTCCTGTTATCACGTATATCTGATTGTGTACAATAGGATTTTGAGCAAAGTTTTTACCATTAAATTATGCAAAAGGTGTCAGACGCAAAACATTTCAGAAACCGTATGAATCAAATACGATACATTTGGCATTACAGGGTTAAATTAATTAGCGGTTTTTAACCCGGTCATAGATGTAATAACTGCCTGCCTCTGTTGCATCCCGTATTTAATCTAACAGCAAATGAAATAATGTCCTCGCACAAAATGAGTACAAAGAACAAAAGGACGAATGGACGAGAAAGTGTTATTAAGGTGCTATGTGAAAATTCTCTATATCAGTGGTCGTGGACCATGTTCATTTATTTAAACGCAGCCTTTTATATATTTTATTGTAATGCTTTATAATGATTGTGACAGCTGGGTTTCTGAAGGTTTTTGAATGGTTTTACAGTCCCCGACTGATTTTTTTGCTCATTTTTAGTGCGGTCATTCTCAGATTACTCCCATTTCTTCTGATGCATCTTTGAAAAATGCCTCAGACGGCATAGTTTCACAGACAAAAGACACTAGTTGAATGTGAGCTGTCGAACTAAGTAATTAAACTTGTTATAAGTCATCTTGGGGTACATAACGTCATCAAAAGTTCTAGGAAAACTAAACAAGCTGAAGCCAAGTTGAAGAAACTCGTCTCTGTCTTATATACTGTAACTAATTAGGTTTTCACATTTGTCAATAAGTCATCGCACCAATTTCCTGCCTAACCTCGTGCGCAATGGGTTTAAATTTCATTTCCCGTTCTGACTCAGGCAACATTCATCACAATTTTTCATGGATTACTTTAATTGTAATGTGCAATCGGTTCGAGGAAAAGAGCAAACTGAAGGACGCTCGGGGAGAAAATAAGGCCGGCAAGCAAGCGAGACGAGTCATCTGCATCACAATGCGAGGGCAGATTTCAGGTACTGTGATTCTAAGAGCAAGTCCAACTAAACGAAAGTCAAACAAGTAGAAACATTGTGAAATCCACAAAAAAGGACTGGATGGTTAATGGGACAAAAGTGCTTCATAAAGGTGGCAAGAAACACAAGGTAGGATTTTAAAAAAGACTTTGAAGTGGGTTTAAGGCCAAAGGAAAGTGGAAAAAAACAAAAACTTGCACAATCAGAAGAAGCGAAGGAAATAAAAAAGAGAGAAAAACATCAATGTTTCCTGGGCCTCAGGACCCAAATACCAGCCTGTTTTCCATGTTTCCACCTGACTCAGAAGAATGTGTCACTGTCGTCTTTCACTGGTCTGAACTGGTCTGTTTTACCAGACGTATCAGGTCATGTTTCGGTTAAAACGTCAAAGTGGTTCGGCTCCAGCTTTGCGAAGCAGTTTAAACTTTGAATGAACTTTCAATTAGATATATTTCTTAGCTATTTCATACCCAGTTGAGTCTGATCAATTGAAGAAGGCGAGATATCGATATGTCTGATATCAAAAAGCAGCAAAAAGCCGAATAGTTGAGCTCCACTGAACGTTGGGTTTAATGATGCAGGTAAAGGAAAGTCTCATTTTGCCTTAAGGATTACTTACTCTCACATTTTTAAAGACAGTTTTATAACTTAGGCTGCATATCTTTTTTTTAAGGGCTTGAAGGGAAAAAAACTAACTACATCAAATAACCCCTCCGGCCTATTCAAACATTCCACTAAATCAGTTTGGTTAAAAGCTGATTTACTACATTTCTGCCCTGTCTATGTTAAGAGCCATTAAACTAGAGTAGAACCAATTAAAGCGATTAAGCGTTTAGGGAAACGTGTGACAGTTCAACATTTCCTGAATTTTAAAAGAGCGAAAGATGCTGAGGGAGGCTGGAGGTTTTTCACCTTGAGCAGCACACAGTCTGCTTGATTAAGGAAGGTCGCCCAATCATGTGAATTCACAGAGAGGGCATCACTAACAGGGCTTTGGAAATATGGCCGGCTGTTCTGTTGTGTGCCACTCAGTTGCAGAGGCAGATTAAAGGAGCAGTCCATCTATTCATCCCTACTTCCTACTCTCTACAAACATCCACTCAGGTCCTCCATGTTTTAGATGTTTCCCTGTTTCAATACTCCCGATTCAGACTGAGACGATCCCTTTAAATGATAGCTAAGGCCTTCAAGAGTCTGCGAGTGATGCAACGATTTGGTTCAGATGTGTTGAAGCAGGAAAACATCTAAAACTCCAGGAGGAGCAGAGTTTGAGATCCCCTGCAGCATAAGTTGCTAAAGCGCTGACCGGGGGGGATGAGAGGCTCCTGCAGAGCTCTGCTGCCCTCTGTTGGGCCTGAAAACAAAACCTCTCCCGGCGTTTTAAGGCACGGAGATGTAATTTAGGAGAAGACCAGCAGGCCCGTTATTGTTTCGAGTCAAAAGAAGAAGATGTGGCTGAAGCCGCTGAGCTGCAGCTGTCCTGAATTATCTGCTGTGTGGCACTAAGCAGATTCTCAATGCTTGGATTGAACTTGGATTTAATGTCTTTTCCTGCAGAAAAGAAGCTTGAGGTGTCTTTTCAGCAATTCGTATAAAGTAGCTTAACTTGAGAACAAGGTGAAATGTGTAAACTCTATTTTTTCATTTTCACCGTGATGAAATTAATTGTTTGTCTTGCCTGAAATTAGTCAAAAAGAAAAGGTTTGCCATTCTTCTGCATCGGCTGGAGGATTATTCTAAGTGGGAAATGACTCGTTAATCTTAAATCCAAAGTCACCTCACACACACACAGAGCTGTAAGTCGTGCAACACAATGACATTAAGTTTTCATTTAGCTTGCATTCATGACATTAAAGGGATCCCATATCATTTCAGTAAGCAGCTGCATAATTTCATGCGCAGGTTCACACATTTACATCCAAAATACCGTTCGAGTTTTGATGGAAGCAGAACAGAAATGGTTCGTTTGAAAAGAATAATTAACGTGTTGGTTTCCCCAGATTAAATCAGAAGGGTGAGCATGTTAGCAGGTGTAGGAATGCCAACGTCCCCGCCCGGTGGCTTTTGTCCTGTCAATCAACCACTGTTTACGAGATGTGCACATTGAGCTAAACAACCACAAAAACAGCTCTGAATGAGCTCATCAGAAAGATCAGAACACAAAAGCTTTGGTGGTAATCTGTCCAGAGATGGAGAGTCTCTGAGGAAAACAACGGTGATTTCAAATTAACTAAAACGCAAACCTCCCTTCATTATATTCCCATTTTGAGTCAGGAAAGAGGTGGAAAAAAAAGCTAAACGTCAAAATTGCTGGAAAAGGTTCAGGACCTGTTTTTCAGTTTACACAACATGAGCAAAGTGCCCCTTTACCTCACTAAGAGCAGGTAAATGAACAGCATTCAGGAGCCTCTTTCATAGCATAATGATGCTTTGGAGGGAGATCTTTATTTAAATTCCTTATGGTCGCCTGTGGATGCGCTTTTTGATCTTGTATAAACCTTCATGAGCGCGTATTTCATAAATGTCTTTTTTCTTCTTTTTTGCTTTGTCTGACGGACAATTTTAATCCCGAAGAATATACAATAATTACCTTAATCCCCTTCAGTTTAGAACTCTACAAGCTGTTTTAGTGACCACATTTGCTGGTTTTCATGAACTTTAGCACACATCTTTAGACTCTCACAGGGCTTGAGAGGCTCTGAAACCTGATGATGCTACATTTCAGAGACGTGCAGCATTATGTTTTCTCTCTGCTGGACAGCACAGTGGCCGGTTTGATGTGAAAGCATTTACAGTAATTCCGCTGAGCACCCGTTGCCACGCTGCCTGTCGGTTTTTATTGGAATTAAAGCTCCGGCTCGACAAGTCTTCAGACTTGGGGAAATTGACTCTGCTATTTTAATGTAAAATCCCATGTGTGCTCAGAGGAAAACAGCTGCTCCGGGCAAACACTGGAGGTGTACAAACACAGAAATGAAATTACTGCTGCATCACGGCGTCTGTCGGCATGGACTTTGGACAGGGGGAGGGAGAAAAGAAACTCCACACTCCCAGTAAATCTAATATTAGCCGGTCTTTATCACGCCCACTGATCAACATTAGGTGAAGAATTAAGTGAATGTGAAATAAAAATGTTGATTTCGGGCTGTCATGATCATATCTTTCATGTTTTTTTCCTTTAGCCAAATCAGATGGATGCCTTTTTAGTTAAACATTTACAAAGACTTCCTTGTAAACTGTATAAATAAAATGGTCAGCGCCCTCTTTAAAAGGAAAATCGTCTTAAATGAGGCTCGAGTAAGTTTGTGTTGTACTTTCTCTGCCTGTCAAAGTTGCACCAAGGGGGGGAGGGGAGTTGGAGGATGGGCAGAGGGAGAGCTGTGCGCTCATGTAGAAGACAGAGGCAAAAGCAAACAGCATTGTTTGCCCAACTATCCAAAAACCAGACGATTCCAATGTACAGCTTCAGCATTGCGTCATCGAGCAGCATCTGTCAAAGCACACATGCATGTTGGTCAACAAGCTAAACCCAAAATACAGATGTGTTCGGGCAGGACAATAGGACCACATTTCTGTCATTTCCATCACAGACACTTTGCCTGTGCGCAGTAAAAGTGCCATTAAAGAAACAATGGCAGGATGTCGGTTACGCTGAGGTAAAAAGTGGGGAAAAGGCTGCTTTGGCTCCTCGGGGATGGACACTTTAAGTTTCACCATCATTTTGAGGCTCGTAATAACAATGGATGGCACAGCAAGGATCGTTTTCAAAAGAGACTCTTTATAAAAGGAGCCAAAAGAGCTTTGATACGCTATTTAGCAGATTGTAACATGATTCATGTTGAACATGAGGTTCATTATTTTAACGAGTCACAGTGGAAGTAAGACCATTTTAGACTGTAATGTAAAAAGAAAAAAGGAAAGTCCAGCTTAGCTCTGTGTTACAGAGAAAGATGCTGTCAAAAACCCTCAAACAAAGCATTTTACGACACTAAAAATGTTTTGATGCCTTGGAAATATACCTAAATGTCTAAATATTAGTTTGTGTTGGGAAAAAACAGGAAAGCTTCTTAGTTATTACCATGTCAGAGTGACATTTGAATAGCTCCCCCACAAAAAAGGTTCTGCAAGATTACAACTGTCATTTGAAAAGGAAAGTAAATATCTTTCTTTCTTTTCATTTCCAGACAGCATTCTCCTACAATAAATAGCAAAAAAAAAAAAAAACAAGGTGTGCCCTGTATTAATAATTTCCAAGCTTTATTATTTTACCACTCTTTATCACTCTGGTAAGGAAGAGCTATTGGGAAACATGAGCAATAAACTCTGACACAGTTCCTCCTAAACGAGTTATTTTTTTTATTTGAAATGGAGACAAGAGGTTGAACTGAAATCGTAACAGTTCGAATAGACTATAAAAGCAGAACATGGGGGGCGGCTACACTTTTAAATCACATGCGTGCATAGAGAGTGACACCGAAAGTTAAATATTGTCTGAGAAATCAATAAATGTGAGCTGAACTCCAACCATTCCACTGGAAAAAAGATAACTTTGGAAAGGTGGCACAAGGCCAGAAAAGGGGCATTTCGCGGGCGTTTCTTCCCACTATTTCGTGACCATTCTCCTGTCAGTTGTCTGTCAGCATTTTAGCTTTTTCATACTTCCCTTTTCAATTCAAATACAGCTGAAACACTGTGTTCTGTTTCCCCGCAGAATATGTGCAACTTCACCATTTTTTCTGTAAAGTTTCAACCCTTTCCTGATAGTAATCAAGAAGTTTTCTTTACTTTTGGGGGGGTTATATTTACATCTCAACAACAACTGCTTTTAGCTATCAGCTAAAGCTATCTTGTGTTTTTTTCTATAGCCATAATATCAACTTTACATTAGTGTCTTTTTTCAGCCTTTAATAAGGCAAATCGACATTTCAAATTAGCATAAGAAGAGAAAAAATGGCAGGGGGTTTGAATTCAGTTTGAACCTAGCAGGCATTGACAAGTATTTGAAAGGTTTCTGAATGGATTGAGATAGATTTTTCAAAAAAACAAATGATCTGATTTCATTTACGATTATGATCAGCCCAACAGAGATGTATGTAATAAAGATGGGAGTCAAGGGACCTTCAAGGGAGGAGTTAACATCTTAAATAGAGGGGAAAACATTTGCATGGGTCCATTTAAAACAGACTGTTTCTCACAGAACTCCACCATCTTATGGAAATTGAATCTACTTTACTGAATATCGAAGAAGGCTGCTCTGATCTGAGGAGCACCAGTCGTTTAAATGGTGCCTCGACTCCCGCTTATGATAATCCCGTCCTGCATGTCGGAGAGCCTCTTAATCCAGGGAGTCTTTGTTCTGGAAAATAATGTTTTTCATGTGTTTTGTGGATCTTAAGGTCAATCCTGCCAGGAAGCCATGAGAGCAAGATGTGCCCCAGTTTTCCATCCAGGAAGTTTATTGTTCAGACATTTTTCATCAAATTCTATTCAGATAGCATAAAAGGTAATCTCAAAGTGGTTTTAGGATACAGTGAAAATACAGTCAGTTAGTGTTCATTCGTTTCCAAAAACCAGTTTAAAAAAGGCTTTGAGGCTAAGGAAACCAGCAGATTGCACCAAATCTTCTCCTCAAACCCATCCTCCATCCTGAGCGTGCACAGGCTGACTGTGGAAAGAAAAAACTAACCTTTAACAGATAGAAAACTCCATCAGAACCAGACTCAGACGCCTCGACCAGCTGGAGTTTGAGAGGACGGGAACGAGACAAAACAGGATGACGGCAGTTCAGGATACACGATGAGAAGAAACACGAGTTAATGACATCAACAACAACGTCCACAGAGGGAGGAGAGAGGCAAAAGGAACGTTTACAGCCTGATCTTTAAGGTGGAAGAGGGGACTGCTTCCTGAACCCAATCTGGTCCACAGGGAGGGGCCCGGTACCTGAATGCTCTGCCTCCCATTCTGCTTTTAGAAACACAAGGAGACTTGCAGTCTGAGAGCAAAGAGCTCTGCTGGGAAAACATCCAACTATGTCCTTAAGAGAGCTCCTTCTCTCACATTGCAGCATCCATTATCTGGATGATGAAGATGCCAAACTTTTTTCCAGTTTACATTAAAGATTGAAAAGAAAAAGGGGGAAATTATGTTAGAATATGATTGGAAATAGCTCTAAATGTGTTTTTTTGGTTTGTGTTTTGTTTGTTTTGTTTTTTCGTTGCTGGCAAAAAGGCAGGCTACACCGGAAATCACATATCAAATTAGGCCGACGGTCAGATAAGATCTCCGATTATTATTTTTAACAGCAGACAACAATTGGCCACATGTACACAAAGAGCGGAGCTGAGAACACGGACCTTGAATAACGGTGCCAGCTGTTTGGGGCGTTTCTGAGTCCCGTAAACTAAGGACAAACATCTTGAGAGAGTATCGACTGCTAAACGAACTGTAATAAACAGCAATTTAACAGCAAATATGATATCAAATCAGCAGAATTCCATTTAAAGGGTCACACAGCGTGTTCTGGTGTCAGTCTCACTCTCATTGTTTGTCATGGGCGGGGTATCGCGTCCCCGTTTCCTGCCGTGCATCCTCAGAAACGGTGGATAAATATTGGGAAGTGAGATTAACAAAAGGGACGGGGTCAAGGCCTTCGCACATCCCGGGTCGCTCAAGGTAAAGACGTCGGCCCGAATCCTTACAAGTCGGTTTATTTTCGGCCCGAACATGCGAGGCACACCTGATGAGTCCCTTAGGTGCGTCGGCGAACAGGTCCTCAGAGAAAACGCACCCGCGGGGGTTTGCATGTCGGAGACACACAGTGTTGATCTAAACTCCGGGAGGTCACTGAACTCACACAGGGAGGTCGGAGCTTTCCTTGAGAAAGCGTTTCTCCATGCGGCTCCAGACAGGATGGATCTAGTCTAAATCCCCAAAGAAAGGGAGTGAGACTACCAACCCCTTCTCCGATGCAGATAAAGACCGATTCAAAGTGTGTTTGTCTTCGCTTTCCCAACACAGATGTTTCCCCATAGTCAAAATTATGGAAAGAAAGGCCAATAACGAGCCGCGAAAGAAAGCAGCAGCTTCTCCTGAGAATTCACAGAAAAACAATCAAACTGCCAAACGCTTTTCAGCTCTGTGACTTTAATCAGTTTATCCTAATTGTGAGAAAATAGATGTTCGTGACACCATAACGCTGTTCTGCCTCAGGCTCAAGACTATTTACTCCATGGGACTGAACCCAGCTAAAGTTGAGCTTTATTGGTTCGTTAGCTATTTTTTCGTACTGTCGAGATAACTGGGCTTTTTTTTACATTTAAAGTATTGTTAAAACATTTTTAAACTTTAAAGCTGGACATAGAAAAAAGGAATAAAGGCTGTGTATGCCTCTTTAACTAAATGTATATATACTGTAAATAGAAATCAAAATATATGGCAAATAATTCAAATGTATGTCGATTATTCAAGCATTCAGCAGATATTTTTATCCACTTAAAAATTTAGAACATTATATGATATTTCACAATAATCAATTACAATTTCATTAGTCTCCTAAAAGTGGAGATTAGATCTGATAGAGGTTTAGTTTGGTCACTATATTTAGAATTTGAATCAATATCTTCTGGACTAAAATGCAGAAAAGGAAAAATATTTCCAGTAAAAGTTTTTTTTTAACAAAGTTTTAACTATACGAAGATGCAAAGGGTCTCAGAAGTGTTTCAAACATGATGCATACGGCATCAAAGGGTTAATATTTAATACCCGGGCAATCAAAACTTCCACACAGATTATGACTTTTCCAGATGTTCCAGGGTGATGTTAACAAGTTTGAACCCATGTGAAATTTTCAAAAGTAGACGATGTAAACCTAAAAAAAAAAACCCGTCAGGTTTTATCTGAGAAGTGAACAACACAATGACGACAAACAGCTTTACATAGACAGTTTTTGTTTTTAGCATTTACACAGAAACAGACAGGATGAAAATGTCTAAGGCGAACAACACGAGAATGAGCCTAAACTCCAGCCTGCAGCTGGAAACATTTCAGAGTGGGAGTGGCCAGAAAAACTGTCTCTCTTATTTAAAGAACCTGTAAAATCTTCGAGTTAAAGTTTAAGTGAATCACATGTTTAAGTAGGACATGACACAAGTTCACCCCTTTCTTTCATATCCATGTTTTCTTTATAAACACATACATTTATATTTGAGCTAAACGCAGCAGGGGAGCTGTTAGGAGACAAAAGCGAAGCCTGCTCTGTGTTATTACCGCTTTTACCCTTGGCTTTGTGCCCTAATGTTCAGCTGTCCTGTGGGCTTAAATTAACAGGTCCGGCCCCTGTGTGAATCGGGCCGTGAACTCTGTGTACACAACTTAACCTTGACGTAAGATGCAATAAATCAGGATAAATCAGAGAGCACATGCTGCCCTGCAGCAAACGCGTTCGCCGCATTCTGGGGAAATTGAAGCATACTAATTTGTTTTCGCGTTACTCAGACGTATCCGCCTACGAGGAATCATAAAAAAAA
>JABUIW010000207.1:114560-151583 GCA_013363375.1 Menidia beryllina
ATTATTATTATTATTATTATTATTATTATTATTATTATTATTATTATCTTGCATGGCAGACTCTAAACTCTGACTTTAAATGTTTTTTTTAACTCACTGTTTATTTCGCAGTTTTCTTTTCCAGGTAGAAAATTGAAAGAATAGCTTAAGGCTTTATAGATAGTCCATATAGTTCATTTCACACCTGTGCTTTCATGTGATGCTCTGAGGGTTTCCTTTCAAATCGCTGTGGACACTTATTGGCCGATGACTTTAGGCACTTGCCATGAATCAGGAGCTAAATCGCAGAGTTATGTGAGTCAAACCAGGTGACAGAGATAAGAACCGACTTTTTATCTCCAAATGACGTCCTCAGCCGTTCTGTCACTGCTTCTGGGCCCCTGTTTCCAAAATATGGTCCTCCCAAACATTCAAGTTGGGACAAAAATGAATTCACCAAAAGAAGTTGATGGCGTTTGAACAGAGCCCCTAGTGGCTGTCAGTGGTACTGCACCCCACAGGCCCCTTACTCTGATTTAACATCCATTCAGGTATTCCAGACTTCATTTCTTCAGAAAACATAACAGAAAACTGTTTTTGTGTTTTAAAAATAAGTTTCTGTGATGGTAAAACTTCAGCGTCTTCATTTGTCATTGTCTTGTAAAAACTCAATTGGTCTGTTCCTGCTATTGCTAAATAAACATATTACATTACTGTTGTCATTGTGAAATCCAGGAGTATTTAAATCTAAAACAGTCTCATATTTGACTCAGCTTTTGTTCTTGGCTTTTGCCTGACAAAATAACGATGCCAAATAATGAAATGAAAGAATTGTGTCCATAATGATAGGCAAATATTTGATCTATAAACATTTCATAATTTGTTTTTTCACCCTATGAGCAATAGTTCTGGCTTCAACACCCAGATCATTTTACAGCATTAATTAGAACTAATTCTGTCTATAAAGAGCAACTTTATATTAATGTTAGATAAGAGTTTATTCATTATTATAAACCGTGGCAGCTTTGTGTATCATAACCCACTCATAACCCACTCATAACCCCCCCATAACCCCCTCATAACCCCCTCATAACCCCCTCATAATACGCGGAGCTTCTTCTGCTCTGATCTGCTCAGAGGCAGGTGCTTTTCTTCCTGTCTGATCTATAGTTCAGCCCACATGGGAACTTTTGATACGACCCAGCAGCCGGAAGTGGTTTGTGCGCGTTATGGGGGGTTTTACAATAAGAGACGCGCGCGGCTCTCTGAGCTCGTGACGAGATGAGGCGTGCTGCTTGATGCTTTTGTCCGTTTCCCACTTCACCCTGCAGGTCGTTGAAAACACGTTTTTGATGGGACTATTTTCTGTAGTTAAACTAAAACGTTTTGCGGCTATAATTAGACTGTAATGAAAAAAACGCGCGCGCGTGGGAGTTTGGTCGCGAGCCGTTAACTGACTTCCAAAAGTTCCTTTCGGGTGAGAGCGCGCGCTAATCCTCCCCGCGTGGGGTGTGTGTGTGTGTGGGGGGGGGGGGGGCCCGGGGGTTATTTTTGGTCGTGGAGCAGAGGCGCGCTCATTAAACTTTTGGGTCACGCGCTCGTTCGCACCATAGCGGGCGCATAGCTGGGACCAATCAGAATTGTCCCCGGTTTTAGTGGTGGAGTTTGGGGAGGAGGGGGGCTTATAGCCCGCTACAAATACCCTGAAGCAGGTTTATTTCTAATACGCGCTCTCGGGTCACAACTCTGGAGGAACCTCGTGCGCGGTGGGCATTCATTACGCGCAAACAGATGATGCCCACGCAGCTGTAAAACTCAGGAGGACACTGAACTAAACACGCCCCACGGGGACAGAGTTTTTTGCAGCCCTGTCTAAACTCTAAAGTTGGAAAACTTCCAAGCAAAAAAAAGGGAAACATCTCACAGCTCACGTGGAAAAAAAAAGAAAAGAAAGACAAGCAACAAAGGATAAAAAGCAGATCCACGCGCGTAAATAACCTGAGAACTCATCCTACCAGGTATCCTGCACCTGCACCTGGCATCATGACGCGGAGATACTGCGCCATTTACGCGGTGGGGATCCTCTGCGCGCACCTGCTGGTCATCGGCATCGCGCTGATGGCCGCTCAGGTCTTCCGAAATCTAATGCACAACCGCCTGAAAAAGGTAAAGCTCCACTTTTACCCGCAGAAATGGGTGTTTTCTCCCTGTGCTGCTCTCTGCGTGTTGAGTGTCCTGAGAAAGATGGAGGATGCTACAATGATGGGATGTCCAATCCATTCTTTCATTTTTGCCTAAACACTTTTTTCCTTACAATGGAAAGTGAAAAAAAAAATCAATTGTTTGTAGGACTGAGCGTAAAATCTTGTCAAAAATCTCCATCATCATAAAGATTGTTCTCTCACCCATAAAAAAGGATGCAAAATGTTTTTGCAGCCGGCATCTCAAACAAATCATTGATCTGTTTCTGCTCTAAAATGGATTAATATGGTTTAAGGTTTTTAAAAAGGTCAACTTTTAAATTATGTTTAGATGCATACATTGTTCCACACTGTTTTTAATTTTGAAAAAAAAAATGTTGTGAGTTTTCCAGCTCTTTCCAGGAGTTTATCTTTGTTTTAGATGATCGGTGGCTTTAAATGACTTATTAAAGTGAGAATTTTTCTTGCAAAACAGTATCAGTTGGTGATAGCTGGTGTTAATCAGTTTCCATCTCGAGTGGTTACTGACGCAGAGCTCTGCAAACCATCTGGACAGCGTTAGTTAATTTGTATTTCTTCACAATGCTGCTTGCGCACACTGCATGTTTCCAGCGTTTTTTCCTTTAGGTGGCCCAGCAGAGGTCCCGGGCTGTCCAATTCCAGATTCAGGAGATTGGGAAGATGATCACAGATGTCAGTAAAGGAATTAGTGAAATAAGTGAAAGATAAATATGCAGTTTATTTATAAAGTGCAAATAACAGATGTGATCTCCAGGCTCTTTTAAATAATGTCCATGCTAGACTCTGATTAATTTCATTGCAATCATAATCTAATCAATTCCGGTTCATTCGATTCAAAATGCACCATAAAAGCCAATTAAAGAAAAGGTGAAAACCAGGAGATTGCCCCAAATCTGGTCCTCGACCCATCCAGAGATCACACAGTGTGACTTGGACCTCTTCAGAGATCAAATTCAAACCCTCAAAACTAAGAAATTGAATATCTGCAAACTAATGATCTAAACACTTTTTTGGACTTTTATCCTTCCTAAACAAATCAAGAGTACGTGAAGCCCCCCTTAATCCATTCATGCTTCGATCCATCCACCAATCCATCCATCCAGCTATTTATCCATCCATCCATCCATTCATTAATCCATTCATCAATCAAATACCATCCATCTAATCATCTAAAGCCTGTTTAAACCAATGATAACCCTCGGTTATCTCGTACTTCTGTGGTTCTTTCTGTGAGTCCTATCTTTTCTGGAACCATAACAGTCGAGGGTCGACCCTTTTGCATTCTTTTTGCTTTTGTTACTTCGTCCCTCCGTAAATCTTTCAGTCATCTTTTGAATCAAAGTTTGTTTATTTTGATGGCGTCGTGGCCCTGGGCCTTAGCACTGTGTCAGTGGTGGATGTGATTCCATCTCTGATGTTAAAAGCAGACAGGAAATGGAAACATCAACACACTGCTGTGTACACACTTGTCTGATTTAGTCAAACTGTAGTCCGCAGGGGGTTTGCAGATGTCTGATCTTTGGTCCCTGAGGTGGAAGGTTCAATGGACAATGGACACAGATACACACAAGCGGCCCGTTTTAATGTGATGAAAAGAGCAAAAACAAACCGAAAACACTACTGAAACTGCTCATATCTGGATTCGAATGGCGGTGAAAGGATGGAGATGGGGGGTTGAAAGTAGGTCACGGCATTTATTTAACGCACAGTTGATCGTTGGAGAGAATGAACATGTCGGCATTAATTAAGACGGCAGATGCATCAGCACAAAGGAGTCCATCGCAACCACTCACTGAAGGGAATTTGTGATTGTCAGAGAGGAAATATCCGCCAAAGAAAACACAGAAAGACCCCCAGCTGCTAACCAGCTGTTTGATAAACCCCATTAGTTTGACTATTCAATAACAAAAGTGAGGGTCCTGTTTTCAGTTCTTAATCTTATAGACGGAGACTTTAACAGCCAACACGTTCAAACGGATCCGAGATGTGCGATCCTTGTTGTGCACCCCGCATGGAAATCCCCACTAAAACTCCTCTCACGCTAGCAGACTCACGAGCTGAATCCATCTTCTGTTTAACGGAGTTTTTCAGAAAAACATCTGGAAAATATCAGGAAACGTTGGAGTTTGGACTACTTGCGTGGAAGGAGTTGAGCAACTGTGTTGAACAAATAAAGCTCAGGATGCCGTTTTACTGATAGAAGCTGGCACAGAAAGAGATCACAGGAGGGCTTCAAAGGCATTTGAACCCAAAAAAAAAAGCTGGCTGTAACCGAACATTTCCAAATCTAAGAATGAATTAACCTGACTTTGGGCCTTCGGGATACCTGGGAGGCTGCAAAAGGAGAGTACACAGGAAGCAATCGTCACAGATGGGGGATCTCACAGTGCATGAGAATTCACTATAGAGCCGCCAAATACGCGGGACTGCTCCAAGGAGGTCGTGTCCTGTGAAAAAATTGCTGGCATGATGCAGTGGAACATCAGCGATCTGCTGGGAAAGCAGGAAGAAGTCGCAGCTAATGTTAGTTTTAAGGCTAAAGAATGCAAACAGCGAAATAAAAAAAGGCCTCGTGCATAAAGAAGCTGTCTGATAAGCTCAAAACCAATACATCAATTATATGAGACAGACTCAGATGCTGTTGGGAATCTCTGGCACGTACGAAATTCATGGGTATCTTACACCAAATGCCTAGGAGTTGAGTTACAGATGGAGGTGGATGATCTCCTACAAGGATCACAAGTACATAAGCATGTGCACAGCGGACAGAATAAGACAAGCGGAGGGTTATGAAGGTCCAAAATGAAGAAGAGCTCCAGCACGGGGGAGGGTCAGATTGGGCCATACTGATAGGACACATGGGCCAGAAGACAAGTGTTTGAATCTGTGGTGACTTCAAGGATTGGAGGACAGATTTACATCAGCGGCACGAGACGGTTTGCAAAGAAACGGAAGTTGGTGAAACATCCAGGAAGTATCTTGTAATAAAGACACACAAGGCCTAAATTGGACAAACGCCTCATTTTCACTGGTGTTGAACAGAAAACCAGTCTGGCTCAGCCCGAGGCGGTATTATCCAGATTAGAAACGTATGGACTGAGATAAAAAGTAAAAAGAAATGGTTGTTTTAGGATGCCGGAGTGAAGGAATTAGGGCATTCCTGAATGCGCTTAAGCCCGAAAACGTGAGTCAGCTTCCATCGTTCTTAATCAGTTTCCAGAGAACCTTTCGGCTGTCTTATCTGAAAATGTCAAGCAGAAGTGGGGAGAGGACCCCGGAGGGGTTGAGCAGCTCACAGCCGGCGGGGCACTTTGATCTCGACCTGTCCTTCGATCCTATCGAATGAGAGCTGGATCTGAACCCCCAGTTCTGTCATGTTGGGTTCGAAGCCCTAGCCCACATGCAGAACACAACTCAGGAGACAGAGAATCAGGTGAAGGATGTTTATTTGTTGGAGAGACGGGTGAGTAGTTCCGGGAAACGAGGGGCTCCAAGCGGGGGGGCCAGCGAGCGAGCCGGTTGCCGGAACGGGCTTACTTGCGTAGTCCGGGGTTGGCTGGCGGGCCGACGGAGGGAAGCAGAGTGGCTCAGGTCCAGGCGGGGCAAGCCGGAGTCGGAACCGGAGAGCTCCGGGTCCGCTGGAGCTTTCGGGTGGCACGGAAGGCAGCTTCGGGTGGCACGGGAGGCTCGGGAGGCATAGGTGGTCCAGGTCCTCGGGCAGGTACCTGGCGGCAGGGAGCAGGAGAGTAAGTATACTTCGAGCAGATAGCACACAGAGAACGGAGACTAGCTCAGGAGGCTCGGAGTTACCATTACTGGCTAACACTCAGGCGTCGAAGATCTGGCAGGCCGCTCCTTAAATCCTGCCAGGTGGATCTTCTTAATTAGGACCAGGTGTGCTGGGAGGTGTCAGGTGGGGTTGGCGAAGAGCAGAGACTGCCCCTAATGGTGGCATGGTGAGTGGGCGGTGCTGTGCAGCTCAGAGCAAACCCCGGACATGACAAGTTCCACCTCAGAGTCCCTAATCGCAGATGTACAGAGAAGAGCTCACGGATACGGGGACCAAAACGGATTAATCAGTATTTTTTTGTTTTGAAGATACTTCACTACGTTCAAAGACCGTCTGCAATTGGCAGAACATGCACCCACGTGCAGATTTGAGGGTTTTCCTACCACACAGGACTCAGAAAAACCGTATATCCAGCCTAGCTATTTACCTTAAACTGAAAGGAGACTGTTTTAATGCAATTTTAATGCTAATGTATTCAATTTAAGCAGCGTTGTTGTTTATTTTTGCCTTCTGACAAATCACAAGTTGGTATATGAAGGTCTATGTAGGATCTAAGAATAAAAAAACAACAACTTTTAACTCCAAGTTTTATTAGTACTGCTAAAAATCGTACCTTTAACAATCTCGGCACATAAAGGATTGAATACTTGAATAATTCAGCTTTTAGTGGCTCATTTTAGTAGCAACAGCTCAGCATTTGTTTAGCATTTAAACTTGCTTTGGAGCACAACTTTTCTGCAACGTGGTATTAAACCAATGTGCCTCTGTTTTTTTTTCATTGTAGTTTAGAGACACGTTCCCCATTACTATGATACCAGCACAGGTGTGAGATCCCTGTTGTCCTGCTTTCCACATGACACGCCTTCCTTTTTTATTTTCATGCCGCGCCTGCCTCTGCCTAACAGGTGTCAGATTGCTTGTCTTGGCCTGGTGGAGCTTTGGCCGTGGGGGTTGAGGGGACCACTCATGAGGCTCTTTACTCTAATCTGTAATGCAAATAGCCGGCGCGATACAGAACAGTGGGTTTATCTTAAACGGGACCACGGGCTTTTTTAAAAACTCAGTAATATGCGGTTAATAAGCTGTAAATAAGTCAGTACTCATAAGTCATATCCGCTAAGTGACGTGCTGTTGAGGTTAAGGAAAGCGTGTTTGGTTATTTGACTGTTCGGGGCATTTTCAGGTCAAGGCCTGGTACGCCGGTCTTTGTTCGGTTGGTTATGAGCGAAAAAAAACCCTCTCTTTAACACTCTGAATAAGGCAGACAAGGGTTGTGGTAAAGAGATAAGGGGGAGTGTTGGCATTCCACCAGACAAATGGTCAGCTCCAGATAGCCCATGTGTCCTGTGCTCTAAGTCCTCTGCCACAAACAGAAAATACACGTTAAAACGTTTTTGTGATCCGACTAATTCTGCGTCACCAGTTCGTAAATGGAAAATGTCTCCAAATCCGTCGTTTCCTATCCCGTTCAGCCATGTGGGATCTGTCAGTGGGTGTGTCCCGCTTGTTTAAAACTCACATTCCCTCACACATGGTTATCGCCCAGCCTGGCAGGATGATGTATGGGAGCTGTATCCAGTTACAGCTTCACACCAGTCGCACCAGCATGGATCTCTTCCCATGGACACCTTCCCAGCAGCAGGCTCTCTTTGTTGGATAAGCTCCTTTTTCATCCTTTTAAGTTTATTGGGAAAAAGATGCTTCACTGCTCAAAAAAAGCTCTGAGTCAGTTTGTCACAACCTGCTGTACATAGAAACATATACTGTATATACATATAAATATGTACATGCATATATTATAACAGTGTTGTGATGGTCTTATGACAGTGTTTTTACTGTAAATTTATTCAAATATTCACTTTTAACCAAGCAAGGATCCAGGGGTGGTAAAAACAAACCAGCTCCCGGAGTTAAACTCCAAGTGTTCTTATCTCTCACACACGTTATATCATTTCCTTTTGGGATATATTAAGTGTTTTTTTAATTTGATTTCATGTTTAATCCGTCTTATCAGTGCCCAAAACTGGTAATATCTGAAAGAAAGATTTCCCAAAAGACGATCTGAACCTATCGAATCACAAAAACTCGGAACAAAAAAATCAAACAGAGGCGGGTGTAATGTGATTTGTGTCGGCCCGAGCTGAATCCAGAATCCCATTTAATCCGAAACTAATTGAATCTCCATATCTAAATGAATATCTCTCATCATTCACAGACGTTTGGAACTGTCACCTCTGCGTTGCCCGTTTGATTGAACACATGGCCGACCCCAAAAATAGCACCGTTTCTCATACTATTGAAATGTTTCTTTAAAGCCAAAAATGTGAACCTGTTTCTGTTGGAGAGGAAAATATGGGCAGCTTAGGTCTGCTGAATGACCTCGCACTCTCTTTTCCAAGATCTGATCTTCTAAAATGGAGAAAAATAAATAAAAATGTGATTTTAATGAATTAAACTGCGATGTTTTGGTGATAAATAAGCCGCTAAAAGTCCTCCAGAATGCCGGTTGTAGATGTCCACGCTCTAACGTGATTCCGATGGGCTCACTTGCAATAGGGGAAGACTTCAGCTGCTTTTGCTTTTGTTCTGCTGTTGTTGAGGCAAAGCCCTTCGGAGTATGTAAAGCTCCTGCCCGGTCACCCTGGGAGTTACTGAATAACCCATTTTTTTTGCGCTGCGTGCTGCTCGCGTCCATCCACATCAAAGCCGCAGTTTTGGAGCGTGTTTGTGTATTCACCTGCTCCTGTGTTTTCGTGCAGGGAGTGGCTTAGCAGCAGCAGTAGTGGGCACGGAGATGAGAGGCCCTTTTCTGTTCCTGTTTTCCGCGTACTCTTAAGTGGCGTGCTGTGAGAATCTCGGTGATTGTTCAAGGCGCAAAACAACCCGGACAGAGCGTGCACTCTCCTCCACAATGTGAGGTGGCAGCTTTATTGTGATTCGCTCGCCGCTCGGCTCCGCTTTTGTCCCGGGACACAAGTAGAAAGCACCCCCAAAACAGAAGGGGAGGGGGGGTAAATTCCCATGAAATAACACGGCTTCACACCGGAGTTGAAGATAATGTTGTCTTTGTGTTGGCAGGAAAAAATCAAGGGTCAGAGGGCAGATTTCTGCTAGATTTTCTCCAATCCACACACTTTCCCCTTTAGTTTTTCCGCATGCCTAATAAGAAAATTCCTTCAAACGAGGGGAAACCTTGAGAGGCATTTAAGGGGAGCTTGTTCAAAGTGTGTAATCAAACGGGGTGGGTGACTACGCTGTACCCCCCCCCCCCCCCTTGCCCCCCCTCGCCCCTGGGGCCTCATCAGGCTCCGTCCTCAGGAATGCGGCTCAGATCATTAAGGTCGGAGTCCTGCGCAGCCAGTGGGCATCCAGCTCTCCGCCTCACATGATTGGTCGGAGACTCTCTCTCTCCAGGTCTCCAGGCACTCGTTGTCAGGGGCGACGGCTGGCAATGGAGGGAAGGAAGGGTCTCCCCTCATGCCGTTCATGTGTGCAGCCGGTGCGCTGGTCCGCCCTCCACTACGGCCCCCCCATGAATGTTTTTGTTCCACGGGTTGTTTTCCTCTGAGCACGCAGTGGAAGACTTTGACTCAAAACACGACTCTGCTCTTGCAAAACTCTGCATCTTTTCAGGAAATGTACCCTCAGCTGACAGTCCCGTGACGACACTTATTTTCATCGAAAGATCGCCCAAAAATCCCTTTAACGTTTGCATTTTATTAGAGGATTACACAGATATAAATAAGACTTCTAATTTCATTCGGTCTTCTGGTAGACCAGACCCACAGACAAGATCATAAAAACTCAATTTGGTTTAAAACTTTATGCTTACTCACTGTTTTACCATAGCTGTAAACTGGAGAGGGGGTTAAAAACTCTAAAGCGTGTGACATGTGCGTTTTTGTCTCCCCAGGAGATCGTTTTGGTGGAGGGTAGCCGTGTGTTCGAGTCGTGGAAAATGCCTCCTCCGCCTGTTTTCATGGAGTTTTTCTTCTTCAACGTGACCAATGTGGACGAGTTCCTCGCAGGGGCAAAGCCAGTGCTCAAACAGGTTGGACCCTACACCTACAGGTAGGCCCAGTGGGGCAGCTAAATGGTAAAGAGGACGGTGGTTTATGGAGTTTGGGCTGTTTTACCTCAGCTCAATTATTATTATTCATTTTATACCAAATATACTGACCAAATATTCATCCCTCATGCAAAATGGAGATACTTTCATGTAAAGCTACGTTCATCGTCATGTAACAGAATATTTCACATAATTATTTTATTTGTATTTGTTTTATATATATTTGTATTTGTTTTCTATCTTAAACTGAGCAGGAGAATGTTAGTTCCGGGGTCAGGCTATTATTAACTTTGGGGGGAAGATATAAAAGAGGGGTCACGTCAGTTGGGACGTGACTCGAGTAGAGAAAAGATGTATTCTGGTTTGTCAAATAGATCAAAGTTTCGGGGCTTGTGTTGATTTGGTTCCAAATTCAACCCCTTAAAGCCTTTAAAAATGATCAAAGTTCATTGCTAAACAACCAAAAGGGTTGCAACAGCCCAGCAGCACCCGTCCCAGACATCTAACCTTTGTTTGGTGGTTTGGACTAATCTCAAGCAGCTGTGCCAGCTGTTTGCGTAAAGCGTGATGAAAGTTGAATGCGGTGCCAGCCTACATTTTGGTGGTTTTCTGGTTCAGTTCAAGCAGTCATTTCTAACACCGACAGCCTCCATAAATATGATTTAACCTTTAAAATCAGGGGCAATGTGTTCAACATGCAACCCTGTTAGCAAATTCAACACAAAGTTGCTAATTAACGGCTTTTTAAAAACATTTTGTTAAAGAGTTGAACAAAATGAGACATTTGTGCTAACTATTGAGCTAACTGTGTCAATTGCGTTTTCGACAGAGAATACAGGTACAAGGAAAATGTAACAACTTCTTTTTAAAAACATTTTGTCAAAGTGTTGAACAAAATGAGACATTTGTGCTAACGATTGAGCTAACTGTGTCAATTGTGTTTTCGACAGAGAATACAGGTACAAGGAAAATGTAACAATGGTGGACGATAACACAAAGGTCTCGGCCTACAACACCAAGAGCTTCGTGTTCCTGAGGGAGAAGTCTGTGGGAGACCCGGCCGTAGATAACATAACCACCGTCAACATCCCCGCTTGGGTGAGTCACGAACCAAAGGTCTGAAACTGTGGACGGGGGAAAAAGGGAGTGCAAGTAGGGCAAAGTGGAGCGTTAGCGGTTTTGTCCTGAGCTCCGCTAACCCTGTGTCGTCGCCCCCGCCTAACCCTGCCGGATTCATGTTTTTTTCTCCCCTTTCCAGGCCGTCATGAACAAGGTGAAAGGGAGTTTCTTCAAGTCCTCCATGGTGTCCATCTGGATGAACTCTCTGGGGAGCGGCCTGTTCACAACCCGCACCGTGGACGAGTTGCTGTGGGGCTACGAGGACCCCCTGCTGGCCCGCATCGCCCCGAGCAACCCCGAGGTGGAGTCGGTCTTCGGTCTGATGTACAAGGCACGTTCCTTTAGCCGGTTTTGGGGGGATTCGATCGATACGCCCGGGCTGCGTTCTGACGGCCCGGAACGTTTGTTTTTCCACAGAAAAACGGCAGCAACGACGGGGAGTTCGTCTTCCACACCGGCCAACAGAACTATCTGGATTACGGTCGGATCGAAACGTGGAAGGGTCAAAGGTAACGCAGAGGCAGACTCACACCTCGCTTTCTTCATCCACAGGGGTGAAACTTCCTGGGGTCGCTTTTAATGAGCAAGCTTCTCAAATCGGGGACTTTTTTCTTTTTTGTCTGCTACCAGGACATCCTGGTTCTTAAAAGACCTAAATGTGGGCTTCGTACCGCCTTATCTTACCCAGCTTTCTTGTCTCTGGTCTCCTGTGGTCACTCATTACTTTTTGCTCTTTTAAAAAAGATGAAAAGCACCCTTGATCCTTGTCATTTCACCCTGTGAAATAAGAGACCAAAGCATGTCTTGTGTGGATAAAAAAAAACTTGTGTGTCTTCAAACGGGCTCGCTAGGATTTCTTCGTATAAGAGAGTAACACATGTTGAGTCAAAACCACTCTAATCCAAATAAAGCTGCCACGATATTTGCAGATTTTAGAATATCCACGGTTTTCCTCATTGTTTTTCTAAATGTTGTTTTGCAGGCAGCTGAGTTTCTGGTCCAGTAATGAAAGCAACAGCATCGAGGGGTCGGATGGAAGTGCTTTCCACCCCCTGCTCGACAAGAATGAACGCATTTACATCTTCACTCCTGACCTGTGCAGGTACAGCCCGTCTTCCTCGGCTTTTAACAGCTTTTTTTGTGCATGCAAAGCTTCTATCTAATGTCCCGAAAGTGCTGTTCTTCCTCAGAGAAAGTGTTTCGGTGACACTCCAGTGACCGACATTTGCATGGCCCCTCACCCAGAATGGGCTGGTCTCCTCTGGGCCTCCAGAGCTGTCTCCACTCAGTCAAAACTACCAAGAGCACAAGCAAGATTCTTTTGTTTTTCTGAATATGGGATGTCTTCTCGGTCCCTGTCTCCATGTTGAGTTTTTTTGGTTACTTTCTGCTGGGCCCAGATGAATGCATCTGTCCGGGTTATTTCTGTCAGAGCGGCTTTAGCAGAATCCAGAACTCAGAAGTCAGCTTTTCGGACTGGGCTAAAAGAGGAGATGCACGGATGTGCCACGAGTAAAGAGGAACTCAGAATGTAGTTACTGACAGTTTTTTGGCTGTGACGTCAGCACATGCTTCCATCCCGTGTCCCTCGGGTGACATTTCCCCTGGTTATGGGCTATTTTTGGCACTCTGGGTCGGAGGCTTCAGATCTGGGATGACGATGATGCTCGCTGGCCTGGGATCCCACGGATACTCATCATATCGTCTTCATTTACAAACAGTGCCAAGGCCCACGCTTCTTTCCTGTGGACTCGAGACTGATGTGATCTTCATGGGAAGGTTTACCTGAGGATTTCGCTAAGACCTCGATCCATGCCGACCTCTCGCACGGTGACCGTCGGATGAGCGGTTCCTCTGGAGATGATTTGATTTCACAAATGCTGAGCCTTGTTTGTTGCTAAACAGTCGGCTCTCCGTCCCCCGGACGGTTTCAGAGGGAATTGTGATTATGGCAACAGAAGCCGCTGCCCTCTTTTCTGTTGAGCGTGGATAAAGTGCTGTGCCGTTACCTTTGACTCTGATAGGACGGGGGCCAAAAACCCCCTCACCCAGAACACTTTCACCTACTTTTCCACCTCATTGTGGTGTCAGGTTGTCCGTCGGTGTTGTTCGCTGAGGCGGATGCTCCTACGCTTCCTCTGCTCGACATTAACCTGATTTATGGACATCCTGTTGAGACTTACCCGCTAACCTCGCACACGCATGCTGTAAACAACACGCTGGATTTGATGCGAGTGACAGATTAAACCTGTTTCAGGTTTAAATTCATGTTTTGTCCCTCAGCTTTTTTGTTCGGGGGATCTGTTTCTTGCCCCGGCAGGATGCTGCGAACATCTTGGGCTGATCTGTTAAACGCATTCTTCCCATCGGGTCTGGCGGTGACCCTTTGCTCCAGTAGCTGACAGCCAAGCCAAAAAAAACTCTGAATTTTGATCAACTGCAGACAGGTGTCATCGTTCGAATACCAGCTCGGACTTTTATGAGCAAGATCGTTTCGTTTTAGACTCTCCAGCTTTAGCACCGTCAATTTAAACGAGCACAGCACAGTTTCCTTCTCCTGTTGAGCCTAAAATTTAGTGGAGATTTGAATTTTTTGCTTAGTTTATTCAAAATTCCCTCAGAAAACAGCACAACCCGCCCTCAGTCCCGCTCTAGTGTAGACACACATAAGGCGTTCTGCTTGGCCTCTCTCACAGAGGTCAAGGGAAAGGTCTGAATAGTATTGTTGCGTGATTGGTGGGCCGCGTCTCCTCCCATCCAGTTGGCAGAGGCTGTATGGAGCACTTTGTTCTCGCATAGGATGGTTGGGATTCCCTCGACGGGACGAATCCGCAGACACACACAGAAAAAAGGATGGGCCGTGCACAGTGATGTCATTCAGCCGGGAGCGGTCAGCCGTTAAGAAACACTGTCCGGTCGGCCCAAAGGGAAGGTCATCACAAAGTGTGCGACGGGCAGTGGTGGAGAAAGTACTCATTCAATGTACTTAAGTAAAAGTACAAATACACAGACAAAAATTTACTCAAGTAAAAGTCAAAGTGCCACATTATTTTACTTAAGTAAAAGTAAGAAAGTACAAGCTTTTAAAACTACTTAAGTATTAAAAGTAAAAGTACTTGCCAACCATGATACCTAACGGCTTATATAATGTCATTAAGTGTACCTATCGTATTTAGTTTTAATAAATCAGTAATGTACCGTTTTAATGAGCAATGCTGCAGATAAAGCATGTTTTTATTGTGTTTACCCCCTGTGACAGTTTAGATTTAGATATTTTATGCAGGTCCTGCTTACTGTGCTGCTCTTCTTGAGGGAGGGCCTAATGGTTATTTCCCGCTTTGGATTGGTTCAGCGGACTGATTCTGCTCTCGCCATTGGATACTTTCAAACGAACAAATCAAAAAACCGAAATGCGTCTTGGATGTAACGAGTAACGAAACGCTGTATAGAAATGTACAGATACTTACTGTTAAATGTAGTGGAGTAAAAGTAGAAAGTATCCATTATTGAATCTACTTAAGTAAAGTACAGATACACGGAAATTGTACTTAAGTACAGTAACAAAGTACTTGTACTTCGTTACTTCCCACCACTGGCGAGGGGGTTTTCGCGCTTGACCGATCTGTAATTTTTCTCAATTTACAACTTCCCTCCGCTGGCCGCGTGAGCTTTAAAACAGGCTTTTCCGACGATCCTCTCTATCAAAAGGAGTCAAACCCTGTTGAGTTCAAAAGGCCTCATCGGTCAAAAATTAATGACACAGTTGGGATATCCTTGAAAAGTAACAAATCCCTTTAGGACAACGGGACACGCCATGTTTTTGGCTTCACTTGCTGCTCATCTGCATTTCCCACAGATTGTTTTTCATATTTGGAAAAAAAAAGAAAAATAAACTTTAACTCTAACTCAGGGCTGAACTTCTGTGACCTGAAAAAAAATTTTTTTTATTTACTGAAATGGTTTAGCAGAAATTCACAGAGAAGTCCCTAATGAAGAAAAAGCTATTTGAATCCACCAAAGCAAAGATGTTGCGTCTCATTTCTTGGTAGAATTATGTTTCTGGCAACTCTGAAACAGCTCATTGAATCGGTGACCCTGGAATTTGGACACTTCATTGACCTTTGAAGCACAGCAGCAGAACTAGGTCCATTAAAGTAACTTTTGCTGCTGTATTTGTGTCATTTGGCAGCAGGAATTATTCACTGTTCATCGTTATCTGCATCACTTTCCCCCGTGTTGAGTTAAACTTCCTACAGCTGGTTTTTGTCTTGATATATTAGACACAGCTTCTCTGTAAAAGCTAAAAAACACACAGCCATTTATACTTAATCGGTTTTATGTCAACTTCCCAATTCAGCCCCTTTTTTTTTTTGTCTATCTAAACCTGTAGATCGAACGTTCAAACGACAGCTGTCAGGTGGAAGAGGAGCAAGTTAAACCTGCTTCAGAACACTCATTTTTGTTTGTGTTCAAGAAGAAACAAAAATAGGGAAAAGGACGCTTATCGGGCACCACCCAGTCAGAGGCATTAACCGATAGCAGTGAATCCAACAGAAAGGGGATAATTATCTCAGGATTTGGGAAATGGTTTGACTTTAATGTGCAGCTCTGATTAGGAACACTCGTGTGTTTTTTTTAGCTGTATTTTTATCGCTCATGTGCTTCCACCAGCCCGGAGGAGAAGCCGGGGAGACATTTAGCCGCTTTCACGTGAGCGAATCTATCCAAAAGACTTTGATGTGAGTCAGGAAACGGCTGAAAACGAGCCGTGCAGATACAAACCTTTGATGTAAAAGAGATTAAACAACAGTGAGATGAACAGACACCCGATCGGGAGCGCTCCGGTCTAAAGGGGAATTCTGCTCTCTCTCTCCTCAGGACCATCTACATGGACTTTGAGAAGGACGTGGAGGTGAAGGGAATCCCGGCGTACCGCTTCACGCCGCCGCGCTCGGTGTTGGCCAGCAAGGAGGAGAACCCTCTGAACGAGGGCTTCTGCGTCACCCCCGGCGAGTGTCTGGGCACCGGGCTGCTGAAAGTCAGCCCCTGCAGGAAAGGTAGGCCTCAGGGCTCCGTCCAACCTCTCTGTTCTTTCTGCTAGGGGCCAGTTTTTGAGATTTCTGTCATACACCTTAAACTAATTCCCCCTCCTGAGAGACCCATGTGACACAGCTCTCCAGCTCTGGCATTAAGCCCTGTCACATGGTTCTGCCCTTAACTTCGACCGGACTTTATCTCGGCGGCCCCGGTCAGAGCGCAGTTGTCCGAACCAGAAAGGCAAAAATGTGCCGCCAATTTCGGGGCGTCGTTCCGAACATCACGCCCTCTTTTTTTCCGTCTTTTTCCAAGGCTGTGAAGCTACAGACCGTTTTGCTGGGGCAAAAAGTAATGACTCTGGGAAGCATTAAAGAAGACATCATGGATTGGAGGGAGAGAAACGTCTTTCTTTGTACAGGGAAATGAACTTGAGCCGAAGCAGTGGCCTTTGCTTAAAAACCCTTTAAAGCCCAATCCAAGAATAAAACAAAACAGAAACTTACTTTTTTTTTTGTTTTAAGTCTATATTTGGCCTTTTAACAAAATATGTAAAAAGAAAAAACAAAAATACATTTTTAATGTTAATAATTTATTACTATGTGATAGGTCCAGATTATTTTTTGTGTGGTCTTCTGCCCCCTGTTATCAGGTGTATCTGATTGTGTACAATAGGATTTTGAGCAAAGTTTTTACCATTAAATTATGCAAAAGGTGTCAGACGCAAAACATTTCAGAAACCTTATGTGTCAAATATGATACGTTTGGCATTACAGGGTTAATGATATTTGCTATTAAAATGATAAATCCTTTCCACCTCTTTACCCAACAACAGAGATTAGCTCGAGGGGGGAGTTTGCACGGGGTTTTTGGCGATGTGTTTAGGGAGTGAAAACCGTTGTGGAGGTCACCCAGAAGCATACAGATTCAGCTCTGTGTGTGTCTGTGTGTGTGTGTGCATGCCCGTGACCTTGTGTGATCAGCTGACCGCGGGTGTCCAGTGTCTGTTGCCAAACACAAGCGGAGGAAATCCATCACCTCTGCCCCACTTCATCACCACCTCTCGACTAAGCCTCCTCCTTAATGTTTCTCCAGAAGTCTCTTGTTTACTTGTTTGGCCCGAGTGTGCGAGTGTTCCTCCTAACCGATGCAATCTTTTAGTAGTGGCTCCATTTAACAATATGAGGAAGGACTTTATGTGACGTTACGAGTTCCTTTATCCAGTAATTGGGAAGAGGTCGATTTGTGGTCCTTTGTTTTTCCTGGATCTTTTGTAGTCATGCGCCATGTTGAGGTCAGTGACTCCGAAAAGCCTTTTTTCCGCGATACGATCGAGCACCAAACAAAAGAAAACACGCAACTGTAATGTTCCCGGGGAGGATGTTTTTGTTCTTCACACCATCGTGGTTTTGATCCTTGTTTGTGTCCCAGTCACTGAACGTTAAGCTGTTAAAGACACAGACGATGCGATGTTTAATTGAAAACTAATCAGAGGGCTGCAATGGGATCAATTAGGAATGCATTCTTATTTTCTGTCATTTTTAACACATGTTGCATTCATGAAATTGATCACCTTTAACATATATCATAAATCATGATGTGAATAATCATTCCAGCTCTGGGAAAGAATCAAAAATAAATAAAAAATGTGCCCGTTTGCTGCATATTTGCAGCCTAATAACACAAATGTCAGCATTTTCTCAGCGTCAAACAAAGCTTTTCCTGTTGTGTGCCAGCTCTTCCACTCTGGTTTGGAGCACACGAGGAGTTTTCTGCAAGCTGGAAACAGACATAATCTCATCATTTTGTGTTTGTGTTTGCAGGCTGTTTTCATTCGACTTCTTTGGTGCTTTCATTTCCCCGTCTTTTAGCATTACGACTGATGATTAAATGTTTTTTACTACATTATACATGCACAGCTTAGCTAGTTTGGGCCACGATGACCTTCTTATTCTCATTACAATCCTCTCCTTTCTCAGGTGCCCCGGTGGTCGCCTCCTTTCCTCATTTCTTCCTGGCAGACGAGAAATATGTGCAGGCCGTTTCGGGACTTTCCCCCAAAAGGAAGCATCACCAGACATATCTGGACCTCAACCCTGTAAGCCTTCAGCCCACGGCTCATTTTTCTGTTTTTTTAAATCGCTTTTATTAGTTTTTTACAGTTAAAATGAGTGATGTTTACCTTGTTTAGGGTGAGAAACCTCAAGAGTCTCTAAAGAGGTGCAGCTGCACCACCTAGTGGTGGTCAAGCGGTAGTGCAGAAGGAATCAGCATTGTCTTAAAAATTTGCTCTGAATCCCTAAAACATTCTTTGTTTCTCTGACAGACCACTGGAGTGATTGTGCGGGCAAACAAAAGAGCACAGGTCAACATCCTGATCAACAGAGTAACCGGATTCCCGTGAGGGTTTTTACTTGAACAGACTTTATCACAACAGAGGTGCCACATCTGGTATTTTCCCTCATTTCTTCTCTTCCGCCGAACAGGAAAACCCGAGGCCTGAACGACACCATCTTTCCTGTGATGTTCCTCAACGAGGTGAGCGATGGCAGATCGAAAGATGTCATCAAAGTTTTCAGAAGCATGCTTTGGGAAGATTTGCTGATAGTTACATTTTTATGACTAAAAAGCCTAAAAAGACACTGTCAAAATCTGGTAAGCTTCTCCCCATTTCCACTCTTAATACCAAGCTGTGTTTCCTTGGCGTCAGGTTTCAGGTTTGGAGGTGAAAGCTTTCTTTGATTATTATCTATTATTATTATTATTATCCATTATTATTGCACCCTTGATTCTGGTTAAACTGATCTATTCAAAACATTGTTGAGCTCTACACAGCCCCGCTAACGGCTCACTGATGTGAATGAGGTGTGTTGAACAGAGAAACACTTAAAACCTGCAGGAAAGAGGCCCTCAAGGACCTAACACAGGGTTTCCAAGCCCTGGTTTTCAGATTTCCTGCCCCTGCACACATGATTCAAATGAAAATCAGCCTTTATTTAGGTCTTTATCAGCTTTCTGCTGCTTCCAGAGCTAAACAGTTGCCCCGTTTGACCTAAAAATATCACAATTCCACCCAAATCTAAAAAATTGATCGAGAGCCAGGAGTTGTGTAACTGGGGGAGAAAAAAAATCAGTAATAATCAATCAATTATTTCTGAAATTGAGTGATCAAATACAGGGATTTTGCAGCATAAGTTGATGTCAAGGGAAAGTTCTCAGAATAAAAATCACTGAGGCTCAAAACCACCTCGATTGAGGATGAACGCCAACAGTCGGACCACATTTATGCAATAAAGAAAGTAAATGGACTAAGTTATGCACTACGACCGGTGGCACCGAACCGACCCATGTTCCACCTGTTCTCTCACCACAACAGAGCGTGACGATCGATGACGCGTCGGCAGAGAGAGTCCAGAAGCTGCTGCTCATTTCCAAGATGGTGACTAACTTCCCCCTCATTCTGGTGGGCCTGGGGGGCATCCTGGTCCTCGTCCTCATCTTCCTCCTGGTCCGGGTCCACCAACAAAAGGTCTGAGGCCTCTTCCTAACAAGCTTTATCCTAACAACTTGCAACCGGCTTAATCTCAATACGTAATTCGTGGTAATTTGTGGTCATTCTCATAATTGGTTCACTTGCTTAACCTCTCACTAATGGCACTGTGCATGTATGTATCACTGTGTATGTCCATGCAGAATGAGGTGAAGCGCTTTGTGTTTTCCAAGGCTGTCTATGCTGTAAGTCTTTATGGTGCTTTATTAAGTCTTTTAATTTTTGCCTAAATGCATCATTTATCTGTTATTCACAATACACATACCATATTAACAGAGCTTGGTAACACTGAGGCTGTATAAAGACTGTACAAATGTCACCCATTGACATCTAAAGATGACACACTAATGAACGTTAAGAATTTTTTTAATCGTACAAGTGAAAGAAAAAAACTTTAAGATGGATTTGATCTTTTTTCTTTCCTCCGCAGACCTCCGCTGAAGACGACGGCTCCTACGCCCCAGTGAGCGACAAGGAAAAGGACGATCCCCAAAATGGAACCTACATTGGCTTGACACCCAAAAATGACCCTCAAGCTTGAGTTTGAAGGAGAGAGTTGGGGCTTTTTAACACAGGGTGGGTGGATAGGGGAGCAGTTTTTAGTCTCCAACATCATGTATATGTTTTAAGTAAAAGACATGAAGGCAACCTTAAGTCCCAATTTAGAGAAGTATGTTTCCTGAAAAGTGTTCACATCCTTTGTAAAAAAAAACCTGCCTGAAAGAGGATAAGCTTTCAGCTGCTTATCAGTTACATAAAACGATGGAAAATAAGTTGAAGTTCCACAACAACTTGAGATGCTGAGTGCACTTTTTAGTGATTTTATAGCAAACACAATTCACCTGACATGTGATACGTCCACCGCTGATTCTCGGCCCCCGTCTGGTTCCCACAGTGTATGTCACAAACTTGGCACAACGCGTCACGGTCGGGGGCAGAGAACTGAAATCTATACTTGTTTTTATGGTATAACATGTCACTCTCAGGGGGTCTCTGCTTGGATGCTGTTAAACGTTTTTAAAGGAGGCGAATTTTTCTGGTTTTAAACAAGTCAGTTCAGTATTATAACGTCTCATTCACATTTCATCCTGAATGGTAAACATGTTTATGGATCATTACATGTTCATTCTTTTTAGACTGAAGCACATTTTTGCCACCTCATCAGAGAGAAATCGTCCTATTTTTTGTGTGTATGTATAGAAATGATGTGTGGAACTGCTTACATTCCTCTCAGGTCATGATGGGGATGGATAACAAACATATATATTTGATACATTAGTCAGATGTAGTTTGGATTTTTTTTTCTTCTTGGAAATGAAGAGGAATGTGAATGTGGAACCTCTCAAGTTTGAGCCTCGCAAACGTCGTCTTGTGCCATGAAGAGCCAGAGTTTCGTCAGTCACCTAAAGCCCTGAACGTGGCAGGTTGTGTGCCCCTGTGTGTCTGCTTTTAGTATCTGACTGTTAAAGAAAAAGGGTTGTAAATGCCGTAGTTGTGCCTTTAAATCCAACTGTCACTGGATTATTTTTGTTCCTGTTATAGTTTTTATCTTTGTTAAAAAGTGTGCCACGCCATATCAACGGTTTTACCCTCGGGTGTGAACTTTTTGCTTTATCAATTGTTTTTGTGTTGCCAGCAAATGGCCGGTTTCCATGTGCCAATTAACCTAATGTGGAAAATCATGCTGGATTGCTCTTTTAACACTGTGACGAGCAGCACTTTCAATATTGCTCCTGTTGTTGTGTTATATCCACAACCGTTCGACAACTTCCCACCCTCTTATTAACCTGCGCGCCATGATAATATCAATGTCCATATTAAGCTGTTGTGGATTTAACTTTTTCCGTTTGACTCATTCTTTAATCCAGTGATGCACAATAAGAAGACTCTGAGGGACAAATGATGAGGAGAGTGGTGAAACTCTAGTTTCTGATGCAGAAAACACAGTATTATACAATTATAGTGTAGTTGTGCTTAAAGATGATAAATTATTTTTGTTTGATGAAACCAAAACACAGCAACACATGGCTACTTCGTGCCTTATCTTGATCGCAAACCGAGTTTCTAAGATATTGTTACAGCTAAAACCACGTATTCCTCTGATTGCCTGCTTGTTTTGAAATGTTGACTGTTAATACTGTTTTTACTCTGTACACAGAAATAAAAAGTAGTTTCATTAGATGTGGTTGTCAGTTTGGTTAATTAGACACTACACAGCTGATATAGTTAAAAGGGAAGAATATGCTGTGAGTATTTTAGAGTCATGCTCGATGTGGAAAGGGTGGCAAGATTCCAGTGTTGTAGGCCTGCTATAGCTTTCCATAAAAGGGGAAATTACTGGGCCTGTGCGACTGTGCCTGCACACTTTTATTTTGATAAGGGAAGCTTGGAAATGCAAATGTGTTTGGCACAACATTACATCCAGACCATAATTCTGCTTGTAATGCTGGACAGAACAGGGTTCAAACACAATTAATCTTTGTCTATCGCAATGGATCCTTGGTTTCTCAGACAGCTTTCTCCTCAAATTAAAATATAAAAAAAATCTAAAACATTTAGATCATACAGCATCTTTAAACATGGTCACCACACTCCTGTCTGATAATTTTATATCTGAGTTTGTTACAAGTAGTAAATGTATATTTTACACAAAAAAGTATGCTTCCCCTAAACTTTTTTTTTTTATCAAAGCTTGATATAAAGTAAAAATTATCGAAAATCTAGACGGAAATGGCCGTGAGTTCTGAAGTTTTTGGCTGTGAACAGATTTTTGTGGACATTGCGGTCAGAAGGTGCATTCTGTGTTTCGGCCACCAGGGGGGGCGTAATAACTCGTTCCCTAAGTAGAATCAAAACAATCGAAGAAGAAGGATTAGTGACCATAGTCAACATGGCGTTCAATTTTGGCGCTGCCACGGGTAACACAGCAGCAAGTAAGGGTTTTTTGTCTTATATTTGGGGCGAAATGTACGCTACGTGTGCATATAATAAAAATAACCGTGTTGTGTTGCGGATACGTGAAAAATAGAGGTAAACGGTTCGTCTCAAACTGCTGTTAAGCTACAGTTGGGTCGGCCTCCGGCTTTCGTCAAAGTTGAAGGAAAGAGCTTCACACTTTGTACCGTTAATAATTGTTATTAGTATATCATACAGAGAGATGTGAAACAGTCCTTTCTTTTACTGAAATGGGCTTCAAAATGCCCCTGCTTCTCGGGAGCAAAGCAATGCACAATGCACCTCCTTAGCTAGCAGGCTAACATCCGCAGTGTAGCAATGCCTGCGAAACCATCAAAAATATACCTATTAACAGATTTCACCATATGATCCAAACACCAGCTTTTATATCAATTTAGTCCTAAAGGTGCTATGTGTTTTCTTTTGAAGGCACATCGGGGTTTTCTTTCGGTTCATTCGGTGCTAAGACAACAGCAACCACCACCGCCTCATCCGGATTCGGCAGTAAGTCCAAAGCTCTGATGCACAATAAGAGCTGTTCCTCTCAATACTTCCGGACTTGCCCAGCTTTAGCCTTCCTAGTTGGCCATATCCTTCCTTTCCTTTAAGATATGGGGACCTCTAGTCCTTGATTCCACTACGATAAAAAGCCTGGTCCTCAGGACGCACTCCACTGGACACACTTCCTCCAGAGGAATCTCCATCAGCCTCCTGGGGAGCTTAAACTTTAACTCAAGAGTGCATCCAACTATCTCAATCTGGTGTTCTGGAGCTGGGACACATTAAAAACATGCTGGACGTTGTGTCCTGATGACCAGGCTTGGGGAAACGCTGCCATAACCCTTTCAAATAAAGGTTTGGGTCCAATGGATTTCAGCTTTATAATCCTAACCTCTGAAGATGGAAATTTGAGCTCTTTTTTTAGTCTTATACTCTTTAGGATTTAACCCTTTTCTTAGTAAATCAACTTTAGGACTATGTAAAATGTAAAAACAACCAAAACACAAAATGATTATATCTAAACTTTAACCAAGGTTAAAACATTTTCTTTGTACAATGTCCATTTAAAACCGCTGCTCAGGGGAGTGAGCGGTCAATGGAAAAGGTGGTTTGATTCAGGCTACATGTGGACGTGTCCTTTGGTAAGACGCTGAACCCAAAGTTGCCTAACTCTGTCTGTATACTGATGCTTGTAAGTCGCTTCAGGTAAACATGTCTGCTGAATACACAAATGTAACTTATTTTCCTAAATTCCTCACTAATGTGTTATAAGCTCAATTTAGACTTTTCTGCCAGCTGAGTAGAGTCTCATTCTTAAGGCTTTTGTCCTAAGAAAAGCCACTCAATAGGGATGTTTTTGCCTTGTGAGAATTGTTTTGTTTTATTCGTAAACAGGTTTCACAGATATAGTCGTCTAAGATCTTCCTACAAACAAAAGAGTGGCCTCATGGGAAACATTGTGCACGCTCAGAGCTTAAAAACAAAGTAACTTGGCAGAGGGGTAAAAATACACGGACTTGCTGAGAGTGTAAGCAGTGGAAAGACATTGAACATTATCCTTTTTTTCTAATATAAAGCCACTCGCTCTTATTGTCGCTGGTTCTTTTTTCTGAAGGACTCGTGTTCTTTTGTCTTCACGCCCGCTGCTTGTTTGGCTCCCTCTCCATAGCTCTCACGGCTCCTGGCTTTGGCACAGCCACCACCACTGCCGCTGCCCCAGCCACAGGATTCAGCTTCGGCTCCACCAACACAGGTAACGCACACAAACAGCCTTTGTGCTGTTTTCTGCACACTTTCCTCTTTGGAGGCACTTAAAGGCTGATTATAGCTGAGTCCCTGCTGGGTGTGGATTGTCACTTAACCCCTTCGTGTCGCTCTCTCTTTCCTGCTGCCGGGCGGCTTTGGCTGCAGGATTTGGGGGGCTAGGAGCCGGAGGCACCACGGCTGGTGGGTTTAGTTTTGGGGGGTTCGGTTTAAATGCCACCCCAGCAGCAGTCAGCTTTAATGTGGGGTGCTTTGGTACAGCAACCACAGCTGGCACTGTTTTCAGTTTTGGTAATAGCCTGGCTAGCACAGGTAGATGACCTTTGTGATTCTGTACATTCTGTCTGTACTGATCTGCGTTTTCATCCATTTTTCACCCCCACGTGACACCAGTGATGTTTTTTTTTTTCTGCCTCACTTTGTGATTTTTCCAAAATCAGAACTTTTGTTGTTGTTTCCATCTGCATGAAGTATTGAATTATGCATTCATTTCATTTGATGGTGTGGATAGTTTGCACATTTTCACCTGTGTGTCACAGGATGCATGCTTGATGAAAGGCAGATGCTAATTTCCTCTTAAGTAATCTTAAAAAGTTGTCATGATAATGCTTCTCTTATGTCAGTTGACCCGTTTTGTTCTGTTATTCCATTTTGCGTTGCCCATGTTACAGCATCTGCCCTCACTGGCTTTGTCCTCAGGCACATTTGGTGGTTTTGGGACATCTACAACCACCGCTGCTGCTCCGGGGTCCTCCTTCAGCTTTGCCGGCCCCTCCAACACTGCAGGTCAGTGACCGGTCATCCTGCTGCTTTTGGGAGTCTGGGAAACGTATAGCTGTGACAAACGTTTCTCACTGTCCAGGAAAAAATATCCCTAAAATGTCACACTCAATATTAATTCTTGTCTTTTGTTATTTAGGCCCAAAGGTTTAGCTTTGCTAGCTTTCCCCCTTTGAAAGCAGTCTGCAGAAATAGTATTCCAGGCTTTCTGAAAGATCTTTTTCTTTTTGGATTTGCTGTTTTGTCACCAGTTTCGCTGTCTAATGGCTGAACTTGACTAAGGTTGTGTACAAATATGACAGAGTGAAAACATAAAAATGTCTATGAAAAGAGAGGAAAACATGCTAACAGTGACAGGAAATTGCATTTTTTTGGTGGGGTTCCAAAATAGCTATTAGCTGAAAACATAGATGACTCGCCATAGTCTCAGCATCCTTAAACCATTTGAGGAAACTGGACGAGTGGAGGACAAAAGAATAAGAGTTGGACCTTTAAGTCCAACTAATGTCCTTAAGAAAGAGGAACAGATCCAGCAAAGAAACAGAAGCTGAGAGATGCCTCTGGGCCTCATCAGACATGCTCTCCATGGAGGAAGCCATTCTTAAGGAAGGGACACAGGGAGGAAAGAAGCTTTCCTGAAGACTTGTGTGCAGTACTGTGTTCACCACAAGATGTCCCACTCTGTCCAGACAGAAATCAGCCCGGGCCGACGTCTTCATGACTGTTTGTCCTCACTGTGTTTCTCCCCCAGGAAGCCTGTTCGGTAACACACAAAACAAAGGCTTTGGCTTCTCCTCTGTACTTGGGACTGGCGCCAGCACCGGGACTACGGGATTCGGGGCCGGATTAGGGACGACCGGCCTCGGGGGGTTCGGAGGCTTTAACATCCAGCCAGCGCAGCAGCAAGGTGAGACCCCCCCCCCCCCCCCGGGACCGGGCCCGAATGCTATCAGCAGCTACTGAAAGAAAAACCTTTGAGACGAAACCTTTGCCTCCCCCCCCTCCACATGTCCAGCAAGCTTGTTCGGCCCGCAGGCCCAGCAGCCCGGTCAGGCCCAGTCCACCCAGCTCTACCAGCAGGTCAGCGCCCTGTCGGCCCCCACCCTGCTGGGCGATGAGCGGGACTCCATCCTGGCCAAGTGGAACCAGCTGCAGGCCTACTGGGGCACGGGGAAGGGCTTCTACAGCAACAGCAACCCCCCCGTGGACTTCACCCTGGAGAACCCTTTCTGCCGGTTCAAGGTGAGACCGGACCGGAAAGCCTCGAGCTCTGCTGTTTGGTTTTTCTTTTTTATTCATGTGACACGGTCAAGTCCAAACAATGAAAATAAGGATTTTTTTTTTTCATTTTTACAAAAACAACGACCCCTCATTCCCTCCCTTCCCCAGCCCTCCCCAATCCTACAAGATTTTGCTACAAATCAGTAATAACCCGCATCCTTCCTTCTTACCGTACAAAAACAAGTGAATAAAAAAAAGTATATAGACAATTAAAAAAAGAGAGAGCAGCAAGTACAACACAAATAAATAAACAGAAAACACCACAAAACAAAACTGAGAAGTAACATTGTCAATGGGCCGAGATGAAGCGGGGAGGAAAAGAAAATGCAATCAAAAGTCCTGCAGTGTCTGCTGTTTGTTTTTTTCTAAACGTCTGGATTCCGGCCTCTGCTCCCCCCCCCAGGCGGTGGGCTACAGCTGCGTCCCCGTGAGCAAAGACGAGGACGGCCTGGTGGTGCTGGTCCTGAACAAAAAGGAGGCGGACGTGCGGGCGCAGCAGCAGCAGCTGGTGGAGTCCCTCCACAAAGTCCTGGGCAGCAACCAGACGCTGAGCGTCAACGTGGAGGGCGTCAAATCGCTGCCCAGCGACCAGTGAGTTCCCGTAACGAGGGAGCACCCCCCCCCCCCGTTTCCCCCTTCTCCTAAACTCTGTCTCTGCTCCCAGGACGGAGGTGATCATCTACGTGGTGGAGCGCTCCCCTAACGGCACCTCCAAAAGGATCCCGGCCAGCACCCTGTTCGGCTACCTGGAGCAGGGCAACGTGAAGGGCCAGCTGGCGCAGATGGGCGTGGCCATGTCGGTGACGCGCACCGAGCTGTCGCCCGCCCAGCTCAAGCAGCTGCTGCAGAACGCCCCCGCAGGTAGGCGCGCACGCCACGACACGCCACACCCCGCCCGGCGGCCCTAAACCCAGCTGAGGTTGTTGTGTGTGTCCCCCCCCCCCCTTCCAGGAGTGGACCCCATCATCTGGGAGCAGGCCAAGGTGGACAACCCCGACCCAGAGAAGTAAGCTGGAGAAAACCTGGAGGCACAACTTGGGATGTCCCGATCCAGCTTTTTTCACTTCCTATCCGATCCCGATTCCGGCCTATCAGAGCATGTGTTGAAGTTTAAAGTAATTTAGCTACTTATTTAGTTGTCAGACTCATGTTGAAAAGGGATTTACTCTGATAACAACTTAATGGTTAGGACACAGACCTGTGGGTTAGCAGAGGCTAATGCTAACGTTAATGCTCGTGTGGGATCAGACATTTAAAACAAACTGGATCGGGAGTCTTGATCGGCATTTTCTCCCGCCGGCCGATACGCAGTTTTTTGCGAATATCGGCCTAGGCACAACACACTTTTTCAAGCCACAGCGCCACAAAAACGAGCCTCTCCCCCGCAGGTTAATACCGGTGCCCATGGTGGGTTTCAAGGAGCTGCTCCGCCGCCTGCAGATCCAGGAGCAGATGACCAAGCAGCACCAGACCCGAGTGGATGTGGGTGCAAACGCCGCTGTTTTTATTTTAGACCGATTGTCCAAACCAAAGAATCCTGAAGCAGCTTCTGGCCGTGTTGAAAACCGCGCACAGATCTCCAGCTCTCATCTGGAATGTCTGTCGTAAATACAGCTGCAAGAAACACTGGTGGGGTCAGCGTTAGGCCTTACAGAGGCCTCCTGACCGTATGAAGCTTTGTGTTAGCTGCTCATTTCCTGCATGTGATTCATGTGGGTGCGGGCCCTGAAGGGCAGCGTTCGGGCTTTGAGCCAGGCCGTTAGACGGCTGGTTCAGGGACTCCATACATGTTTCCCTCTCTAATTTCAACATAAATCAAGACAGACGTGTCAAATATGAGACGGGAAAAATGTAGATGCACTAACGGGTGTCTTTCTTCCTGTTTTCACACACACACACACACTTGCAGATCATCTCCAGCGACATCAGTGAACTGCAGAAGAATCAGGCGACAACCGTGGCCAAGATCGCTCAGTACAAGAGGAAGCTGATGGATCTGTCCCACAGAGTGCTGCAGGTAGCCTCAGACATGCAGCTCTTTCTTTATGGGTATAAGATGCTAATGCAAATGTAGTCGAATGCCAAGATCCGAGAGCTTTTTCCCCTCAAAATTTTATTTAATCTGCTGTTTTTTAATCTATTGTCGCTGCTCAGCTTCTTATTCCATCTCATTTTAGAGTCCTAACACCGTTTTGTAAAAATTCCTTGAAGCTCAAGTTCTTGTTTTCCAGGAGCAGTGAACTGTGATGATAACCATCTGTGCATTCAATCATATTCGAATGTCCTGGAACAGTTGAACGTGTCTGTCGGCTTGCTCAAAGCCTTTTGGAAACGCTCTGCTTCACCATCCACATGTTTTCCTGGAAGGTGCTGATCAAACAGGAGATTCAAAGGAAAAGCGGCTACGCTATCCAAGTGGACGAGGAGCATCTGAGGGTCCAGCTGGACACCATCCAGTCAGAACTCAATGCGCCTACACAGTTCAAGGCAAGTTTGTGTCCGAGCTGGAGCGGCCGGTTCAGGCCCAGTAAAGGCCGCCTCGCCTCACCGCCTCGGTTTATCCCCTCCAGGGTCGGCTGAACGAGCTAATGTCCCAGATCCGGATGCAGAACCACTTTGGGGCTGTGAGGTCAGAGGAGCGCTACAACGTGGACGCGGACCTTCTCAGAGAGATTAAACAGGTGGGTCGTTGTCTGTTTGCTTCGTTCAGAGCTGAGCTTTAAAGGAATTTACCGTCATTCTGGGACCAAAACCCAGCATTTTAAAAACAGAACGTACCGTTCTCCTCTGTGGAACTGAACCCCTGCTGGCTTTTTTTCTCAAACCTTCAGCACTTGAAACAGCAGCAGGATGGTTTAAGCCATTTGATCAGCGTCATCAAAGACGACCTGGAGGACATCAAACTCATCGAGCACGGGCTGAGCGACTCCGGACACATGAGAGGGGGCATCTTGAGCTGAGGCCACTCCACCGACGTGCGCACTCAGGCCCCCCGTTTGAGTTTGAAATGTGATGCTTTTCTCTTCCTGTTCTGTCGTCACAATGATCCTAAAGCTTTAGGATTTGTCGGGGGGGAGGGTTATCTGACAGATTCTATTAAACGATCGATTTGAGGTTGTTTTTGCTTCCTTTTCACCATCTTGGTAGGTTTGTCATGTACCCCCATATCTGTTCCAGCTAATTGATGAGAGCCGTCTGGACTGATATAGACCTCTTAACAGGGAGGCTCAACAGAATCTAAAAATAACCGCCTGCTTGTGTGTCAAAGCAGATTATAGATATGAGAGTATGAATGCATCGGGCATGTAAACAAGCTCTGGGATTAAGTGTGTCACTATTTAAAACAATGTAAATACATCTTTGTATTTCTTTTTTATGCTATTAGATTCTTAATAAATTTCATATGAACAAAAATAAGTAAATCTGTTTTTATTGCATAAATGCAGCAATGGGAACAATTGTTTTAGATTTTTCTTTCGCGTCGGGTATAATGTGCGCACCTAAAACTGGACATTTGGCTTTCTCTGTTCAGGTGAGACTTGAACTTTCCTGCATATCATCAAAGGAGGGCTTGAGTTGATTGGATTTATGCCCTGGATACACACCCCTCCAAGCATGAGAAGACTGACAAGCCAGTTGAACTGATTAGGCAGCTTTCAGACAGATTATAACCCCTCATGAGTTGGGATATATACATACATATATATATTTTTTATAAAAGTACTTTTTGGTCTAAATCTTGTTAACATGTTTCATTTCATCCTTTTGACAAATCAGTGTTTCCCTTTAAAACTGCAGCTCTCATTAGTAACATGTTTCATTTTATTCACCCTCTAAATCTACAGTAATCAATTTACAGACAACCTTTGAAATACAAAAAAATAAAGGTGGTAGAAAAGCTAGGAAGAGGTAGAAAACACCTATGTTACTCCTGAATAAACGAGGTGCAGGCAGCCTATGCGTTTGGTCACGTGTTTCTAAGCGGTCAGTCTTTCGGGGACGCGTCTCCAGGTCTAAACCGGCGCCTCCACGGAGCCGCTCTCAGGCTGCCAGGTGTGCGCCGACAGGTCCACCAACCGGAAGGCCTCCATGAACTCGTTGATGTCGATGCTGCCGTCCTTGTTGAAGTCGATGCTCTGGGCCAAATCCGCGATGGCTTTGTCGCTGATCTCCATCTTCAGGTGGGAGCTCAGGAGTTTCCAGGTCTGACGAAACTCCTCAAACGAGATCAGACCTGCGGGAGGAACCAGCGGGTTTCACATCAACTTCATTCACCATGAAAACCTCAAATGAAATCCCAAAGGACGCTGATCGTGAGTAGGGTTGTCACGATACTAAAATGTTCAACTCGATACCGATACTCAGGAAAATACTTGATACTCGATATCATTTTCAATACCACAAGGATAAAAACAAAGACCCCAAAATTTAACTGAATTTTGACAGGTTAGTATCTTTGGTTTCTAACTGACCTGTTACTGATGTTATCGTGGCTGGTGGCCCGCATTAATGACCCTAACCCTGACCCTAACCCTAACCCTGACTCTGATCCTAACCCTAACCCTCCACCCTTCATAATTGTGAGAAATAAATATTTTTTGGTTAAACTTCTTTGGACTTATGGTACAAACCTATTTGACATCCACTATTTTAACATAATATTATGTATAGAGTTTAATTCAGTGTTTGGAAGATTAATTTCACTATTTTTAAATTAATGTCTATATTGCCATGAGGCATTACGATTTTCTTGCCTGGGATCTTCCTATTGGTGACCTAATCAAAATTGCCGACTTGGATGTGGGCGGAGTTGGATATGTACTTGATTAATAGTAGCATGTTATCATTAGCCCTTAGCCGCAGCTAGCAGTACAAGGTTAAAATCTTGTTAATGAGCATAAACAACATAATAAATACATAAATAAATCTGGTATCGATACTTTTGAAAATGAGTATCGTATCCGGATACAACATTTTAGTATCGATACTTTTTTGAGTATCGATACTTTTGACAACCCTTATCGTGAGCCACTCACCTGAGTGGTCCGTATCGATAATACGGAAGATGGTTTCCAGGTTGGAGTGGTTTTTGTACATTGTCTCCAGGATACTTGTGTCTGACACCTGTCAGGGGGAATAACAGAAACTCTGAGTTGCCTTCCACCCCCCTCACCCTCTCTGTGAGCAGCATGGGGGAGAGAGCACCTCCAGTTTGGGCTCCGTGATGGAGAGCTCCCGTATCCACTGCTGGTAGTCCACCATGCCCTGCTGGGTCCTGCTGACCAGCTGACCGCGCAGAACCCTCCAAGGCAGGCCCAGCTTCAGCACGCTCTCCGTGGCCGTGGCCCAGTTCCTGAGAGAGATCAGCCCTGCGAGGCACACAGGAGGGAGGTGAACTCCTGTTCCTGGGTTTGGACGAAGCCCAAAGCCAGATGTTTGGGGTCTACCTGTGTTGTTGGTGTCAAACATCTGGAAGGCACTGATGAGGTCCGACTTGTGGACAAACAGCTGCTCCCTGAGGGCCCTCAGGGCCGACCTCTCCGTCCACCCGACACTAAAAAGAACAGAGGAAAGCCCAAATATTGGCGCAAATATTGAGCGGTCAATGGGGAACAAGCTCCTTCTGGGTTCTACCTCATGGACAAATCTCCTTGTGGAGATCTGGGGTGACTTTTGGCTTTAGCACCTTTGTCTCAGGGTCAGCTCCCGGCAGGTCCTGCTGGCCTGGTACTGAATGAAGTGCGGGACCAGATCAGAGCCCATCCTGATGTACGCTCCTCTGTTGCTCCCCACTTCGTAATAGTTGGAGGCCGAAAATATCGTCAGCACCTGAATGACCCAGAGAGAAAAACGACCCGTTTCTGACCACTGATCGGTGATTCCGGTCCACCACCGCGAATTGCCGCATATTCCCGCTCACCCTGTGGTTGTGGCAGAACTCGTAGCCGTCCTGTTTGCACTCGTGCGAGCGGATGAGGAGCTGGAGGTTGTGGCGTCCCAAAACCTCCTCGGTGACGTCTGGCCCCCAGTAGCAGCCCCCGCCTCGCACCTCGTTGGGAACGCAGCCGTTTTGGGGCATTGGGTCACTCCACAGCAGGTCCACTATCTGTGTGGAGGAATGAGCTATGGTAAATCTGACTCCCACACAGCCAACAATACAGATGGAAGGAAGAGTGGATTCAGTAAAAATTTACTCTGAAAGCTGCAACTTGGAAAACTTCTTCCAACCTTTCAACAATCTAACGGTCTTTCCCATGGTCTTTTACAATCCCCTAAAACCTAAAGATCCACTGGAAAAACCTTAAACATAGATGAAATTCAAAGCAACTAAAAAACAATGTACTGGAAAATGGAAAATACAAATGAATAACCTAATGCACCTGATATAAAAAATATAAAAATTACATTATTACATAAAGATTAAAATGCCATAAAATTACATAAAATTACATTAAAAAAATACATAAAACTTAATGATTGACATTATCCCCACCACTTATTTTGACCTATATATATGTATATATTTATCTATATTCTATGTGGAATTTTGTATGTTTTATATATATATATATATATGGAGAAATGTATATAAGTATCTGCCGTTGTTTTATTTATGGAGCGAGTAACAAAAATAATTTCCCTCTGGGATTATTAAAGTATTTCTGATTTCTGATTCTGATTCTGATCTGATAATAACTATGTAAAAAGACCCAGACTAAGGCCCATTACCTTTTTTAGGGGACAACAAAAGCTAGACATATCAAGCTTTTCAATCAAGTCAGGAAATGAGGAGAAAATCTTCACCTGAAATGCACATCCTCTTGTTGACACCCACCTGTTTCCATTCATGGCCGTCTTTTTCCGTCACTTCCCCAAACTCTGGGTCCGAGTCGGAGTCTGATGCCTTCGTGTCTCTGTAGGACTGGTTGAAACCGGCCAATCGGCGCCTCTTCCTGAGCTCGTCCTCCACGGAGTGGCTCAGCGGGCCGCTGACCGGCAGGTCGTGGAGCGAGCGCCTCGGGGGGGCGCTCCGCTGAGCCAAACCGGACCTGTGGTCGGTCAGAGAGCGCACCCGTCTGCGACCCTCTGCTGGTCTGCCGGCGTCCCCGTTCCTGCTGCTCATGGTCTTGCTGTCATCCACAACCTGACGGACCATCTTTGGAGGCCTCAAGACGGAAACGTACTGAACACATTCAAAGACACAATACACACGATTCATTTTATTTTGTGCAAAATCTTACAAATTTACTTGACTTGAAGGCCTTTCTTACTCTGTGTCTGTCCAATTTCGCGACTATATTTAGGTCTGTCGAGTTAGAGATGCCTCCGTGCACGACTAGCACCTTGTCATTGATCACCGTGGCAACCGGCAGCCAGCTGAAGATCTTCTGGAGAAGCTTCAGGATCTTCTTGCCATGCACCTGCAGTTTGAGTCTAGTTAGAGACTTGTTTAGAATTGTTTTTTATAAAGAATGCTTAAACCGAGCTTGAGACTTACCCTGTACTTCCCCATCACTTCTTTAGTGAAGCCATATCTGGAGAGGACACGTTACAGTTAACCAGGTTGTTAAACCCTAAAAGAACAAGGATTCTGTGTAAAATCTAAAAGAGAAGAGAAGTCTGGATCTATGTGCCTTAGTTTACCTCAGGTTGACAATGTGGTCCTCATGGTTCCCTCTGTTCAGATGCACGTCGTTGGGGTAAACCAGCAGGAACCCGAACAGGATGAGCAGAATCTCTAAAGAGCTCTTACCCCGATCCACAAAGTCTCCGTTAAAGACAAACGGTTTCTCGGACGACGGTAAACCATTCTGGACGGTTCAAATTGAGCCAGTTGGATTTAGTAAAAAAAAAAAACGACTGGATATATGATGGTCTGTGTGTTTTGAATACCTTATAAAATATCAAAAGCAGATCCTCAAGCTGCCCGTGCAAGTCTCCTGAGAAACAATAATTCAGGATTAATTAAGCGTTTAAATGTTTGGAGAATGATTTTTTTTTTAATGCAAAACCTGAAAAACCTCTGAAAGGCATGTTTGGGCATACCACAGATTGTGATCTCTTGGGGAAGGCTGACAGAGACATAATTGATGTTTGGCAGAACTCTTAGAAGCCTCCATGTTTCCCCGAGGATCTGCAGAACGTATCGTGCGTGGAGCTGCTACTGGGAGAAAATAGGGGTGGTAGAAAAACAGGCGGCGCTTCCATGTAGCCAATTCTGCTTTAATTGTCTCATAATTGCATGTTCTGTCCCAGTATACCTACTTGTTTTTGCTTAAAAGCCTCCACCAGCTTTGACACCCCACAGAAAGTCATGGGGAAGGTGAGATGGGGTCCGGTGTAGCTGTCAGGTACCTCGATGCCCTGGTAGCAGAAATATTTCTCCCATTCGGTTTCTCGGCAGATCTCAGTTTCATGGAAGATGTGAGATATTAGGTTTCCTTTATCAAAGACAAAGGAGAGGTGTGTTGCGATGGTTGTGTGTTCTGAATAGATGAGTTAAATAGATTGTATTGACAGTATTGACTCACTTTCACTGCTGGCTGGGGTGAAGTGGTCCATCAAAAAGCCAAAGAAACTGTAGAGCTGTGGGAAGGAAAATGAAATTAAAAATTAAAGAGGAAAAATTCATGATCACTGTGCATGTACAGATAGCTGTGACAATGAAGCAAAGCTGATGCAAAACTGGTAAGTAAAATATTTACCAGATTACTGGGTGTAAAACAGTTTAAAAAATATGTTGTCAGCATGAGGGAAACAACTAAATTTAAAGCATAAAATAGCCTCAAGTAGGTGGTAGCAAAATGAATGGGGGATTTGAAAGATTTTTTCTCACTGCCTTATATCTGGGTAAATTATCTTAAACTGTCCTAAACAAGGAAATTGCTAAATATGCAAAATGACCCTCTGATATTGGACCAGTATTTTTGATTGTAAAATACATTTATTGTGTGAAGAGACAAACATATGAAGAGAAAAGTACCAAATGGTGGGACAAATTGACAATATTTGTATTGAATGATATGAAATGAAGCCATTAAAACCATAACATCCATTTTGCCCCCATGTGCTCTGATTTTAACATGCTAAATGGTCTGATAACACCAATTCTGTGTAACAAACTCACCTTTATCTGATCCTGCTCTCCTGCATATTCGATAGACTGGAAGATGTTCCAGGTGCACCTTCGTCTCATCTCCAGCCGGGCGACATACTGACGGTACCACCGCTGGATCAATAGTGCTGCTCGCATGGCTGAAAAACAGAGATAATCAAAATACAAATGGCTGGACATGGAAAAAGTAGACAGCTCTTTAGTTGCTAATCTCTTCTTGGGTCATCACTTTTTAGATCAAGTCTTTTAGATAAGCCAATCCTTCCACTTAATTCAGTTTTTAAAACAAAAACATACCTGTTGCAGCTTGGAGGAGTTTGTGGAATGTAGATGTGAATGTGAATGTAGATTTCATAAGAAAGGAGAGTTAATTAACAGGTCTGAGCACAAGTTTTTTAAACAGCAATGTTGAAGTGAAAAAAATGAGAAATACCTGGGCACTGGGAAATGCTGACTGAAAAGGCCAAAACATAAACAGACAGTTTTTAAAGTTTCTGAGTGTTTCAATGTAAATATATTCATTAGAATAAGTGACGTAAAAAATGTGCACCTTTGTCACATTTCTCCTGCTGCAGCTTGGATTTTCCCATGCCACATCCCATGACCCTTTGCTGTTTTCACCGTTAGAGACAGCAGAGCTTTCATGTGTGATCCTGAGACATGTGACCTTTTTTATTAGAACAGATGCAAACCAAAAGATGTGTAAAAAATGTGTCATCTCACAGCAAATCAATATAATACTATCTTTAAGACATGTTTAAACAGTATTAGGAACATAAACCATTACAAATCCAAAAAGACATTTAATTCATGTTTGATTCACATCATAAAAAAATGTAAATGGATTTTTCTTTCATTTTTTAAACATCCGGCTCATTCAACAAAAACTCACCTCTCGATGTCACCCGTCTTTCATCACCTTCTCCAGATTTATTACCTTTTTTTTTTTAAATGCCTCAGCTGTCCACAGCTTCATTGTCCTCAGCAAAAAAAAGAAAAAAGAAAAAGAGGCGGAAATATACGTGTTATCTCTTGTTTTCCATTGCCTCTGCACAACAGTGAGCTCGATCTCTCTGCGGTTACACACTCTCTGCCATCACAGGCGCATTCTGGCTCGTGTTATCACTTACACGAGACAAGATGCAAGTGGATTAGGATTAAATCTTACTACAGCTGGTAGCTATGCTGAATAAACAGAAGGAGACTCTGTTAAAGGGCAGCAATGGTTTTAAAAGGCAGCTCATTTAATCATCATTGTGAGTCATAAGAAAACAATTCCCTCATGGGCCCAAACAAAGCATGAAACACACACACACACAGATAGATAGATAGATAGATAGATAGATAGATAGATAGATAGATAGA
>JABUIW010000207.1:161940-175537 GCA_013363375.1 Menidia beryllina
TATCTATCTATCTATCTATCTATCTATCTATCTATCTATCTATCTATTATAAATTTATTTGAAAATATAGTGTATATATAGTGTATGTATCTGTATGTCTTATATCTTTAGATGGGTAAAAGCTTTCTGAGTATTTTTTAGTTAAAGAAGATTTCTGAGGATGAAAAGAGTGTTTTAAACTACAGATTATGTTTCTAAAATCATACCAGTGAGTTTGCTGCCGTTAAAAATGTCTACTTTAATAGGCTCCTCATCTTTTCAGATAAACTTCGGGTGTCTTTGTGCTCACCTGCTTTCAGTTTGCAGCATTGTAAAGAAAAATACCACAAGCATTCAGCCTGAATCCACTTATGGGTAGACGATATATAGAACTGAAGAGAGGGTCAGAAATCTCCTGCACGCACAAACAAAGAATAAGAAGTCGGCATCTCAGTTGCTGAATGAGGTTTTTCAGTCATATTCCCGCTTGCATGTGGGAGCGTAGTTTAAACGGGTGCAGAAAACGGACTGATGCATGTTAAAATAACCCGTATATCTCGTCCACTCAGACCATCAGAGACGGTCAGAATTACTGGAAACTAGCCACCACCTCCAGTTTGGACCCATCCAACCGTAGAGCTGTTTTATTGACCGCCCTCCGTCCTCTTTATTCCATATCTTATACAAACTCATTATCAAAAGATTTCTTTAATTGCATATTTTTTGTTTTCTTGCAAATAAATAAGAAAAATGCCCTTTTTTGTGGCATAAAAGTTACTGATTTTGCAGCCAACTGTCATTAGTTTTAAAGCCTCATCTTGTTTGGATGACAGTGATGAATAAATGCTGTTATCTGGAGTTGCATCTCAGTCAGGCTGCTCTGACAGGCTGGAGGAGTCTTCTGGCCCTTTGGGGTGGGGCTCGAATCGGGCAAAGCTAGAGAGTTCCTTCTGCTGAGGAGAGCTGTGCCGGCTGTAGAAACCATGATACAAGTCTTATTTCCAAGCAGCTCATGCAGATAGGATGGAGAAAAAGTAGAGATGAGATGCTTTGTTTTCTGTTTGGTTCTTGTTTTTTGCACATGTATTGTTTTAATTGCGATTGAATTAACTGAAAATATGACTTGAATTTTTGGCTGCTGTAACTTCAGCTTGACTTTGTTGCCTGTCTTTGTTGACATCCCCTGGAAATCACCAGCTGCAATCTGAGATTTGAAAAGGGTTCAAATGTTTGAGCCTCCGGTCAGAGAACCTATCTGCGCATTAGGAATGACTGACTTCTAATCTATGCATAGATGGCCCTAAACAAATAGGAAACTGAGAATATATCAACATTTTTAAACAAATAAGAGCTGCTCAAAGTCTTTTGCACAGAATTTAAAAATGACATTTGAAAACAATTCTCTCAAATAACAAATTAAAGGAATACATCAATTTTTTAAATGTATTTGATGTTTATTTTCTCAGTTATTGTGATAAAAAAGGTAAGGCTTTGTAAAGCTGTTTTTGTTTGTTTGTTGTTGTTTTATTTTGGTGGGATGATTCAAAGAGTGTTCTTCCTTTTATGGGTGACTAAAATCGCTTATTTATTATATTCCTTGATAAACAAACTCTTAGCATTCTTATTCACCCACATTTTTTCTAGAACAATAAAAGCAAATGGGTGGTTGTTGGGGGGTTTATCTTATTGGACGTCGGGCACAGCTCATAAATCTTCTCTCTAAGAAAGACCAAAGTCCCTGTGAGCGTCCTCTGGCTCAGCTGGTAAATGTTTATGAAGGTTCAGCTTTGGTATTCCTGCAGGGCTTCTGGTGGGACAGAAAAAGGACCTGAAACAACCCTGAAAAGCCCCCGTTGGTGTCTGTCACACCTGTGGCTGCGCCCCCCCGGGTGTTGGCAGCCTGTGAGTGGGCAGTGCCAGTCGGGGCTTTCCTTGGAGTTTTAGGCAGCCTCTCTTTCACTTTTAATGAGTGAGCGCACAACCTGTTGGCTTAATCCCAAATCTTAGCTGTGCCCCTTGTTGCCATGGAAGCATCCCACCGGGGCTGTCTGCGGTCGATCAGCATCCTCGCAGAAAAAAACACAAACGAGCAGAAATTTAGACGACATGTGGCTTATGTGATCATTAAGACGTACAAACTGGGGCCTGAGCTTCGGTTTTTCTTCACGTGGTTCATAAAAACTAGATTTTAACCATCTGAAAAGATGGTGTGTCATCTTTGGGGAGCAGGCGGGAAAGACGTGAATGTTGAAGTCAGTCGTCAAAGCAGCTATGAGTCGAGTTACACCTGTCTGCCGAGGTGATGTCATCAGACACTGATGTCCCCTTGGGTGGACAAGTCTGCGATACAAAGCCTGAATCTGCTGTCTAAATGTTGAAGTGTCCTTAGCCACAGCTGGTTTCATGGTAAGAATCCACTCTGAGGAGCTGAACGCGTCAGCACGGTTTCACTGTCAGGTTATTTTAGATGAGGCCGCCATCTGTTGTCTGTCCGGTAATTTTAATTCAATTTAAATTGTGCTTTTACGATGTTTCTTCTGTCTCTCTGTGCAAGTGTTTCTAATGAAGAGAGGAACCTTCTCCGCCTTCGAGCTCGGGAACAGAGAAACCAAGAAACCAGCCAGAGCCAGGAGCTGAACGCCAAAAATGTGCCGCTCTTTGGGGAACCTTACAAGGTGAGAGCCGTCCCGGAGGAGGCCCAAAGCTGCCCGGGCACCAGCAGGGCCCCAGGCTTTTTACGCCGCCTTTCTTATTTCTCCTCAAACAGGTTGTGAAGGCTCAGGACCATAACGGTGTCATATTTCAGCCATGTGGAGCCAACACCCCCCCCCCCACCCCCTTTCTTTTAAACCAAGTTTCCAACTGAATGAGTTGAAATGGGTCGATTGTTTAGAAGACCAGCAGTTTTAATTTTTTCTTTCTGGATAGAACTTTTCTCCAGAAAATATGGAGTGTAACAGAATTATTGCTGTTGAGTTCTTTGTAGGGTTGTCACGATACTAAAATGTTTAATTCGATACCGATACTCAGGAAAATACTCGATACCATTTTTGATACCACAAGGATAAAAAGAAAGACCCCAAAATTTGCATTTTGACTGGTTAGTGTCTTTGGTTTCAAACTGATGTTATTCTGACTGGTGGCCCACATTAATGACCCTGACCCTAAACCTCCAGCCTTCATAATTGTGAGAAATAAATATTTTTTTGGTTAAACTAGTTTGGACTTATTGTACAAACCTATTTAACATCCACTATTTTAACAGCATATTATGGATAGAGTTATTAAGTGTTTGGAAGATTATTTTTACTATTTTTAAATTAATGTCTATATTGCCATGAGGCATTACGATTTTCTTGCCTGGGATCTTCCTATTGGTGACGTAATCAAAATGGCCGACTTGGATGTGGGCGGAGTTGGATATGTACTTGACCAATGGTAGCATGTTATCATTAGCCATTAGCCGCAGCTAGCAGTACAAGGCTAACGTCTTGTTAATGATCCTAAACAACGTAAATAAATACATAAATAAATCTGGTATCGATACTTTTGAAAATGAGTATCGTATCCGGATACAACGTTTTAGTATCGATACTTTTGACAACCCTAGTTCTTTGACGGAGACGTTAGCCCAGGTGCCGTGGCAGGACTGCTTTCAGCCTCGGGCTGTGCCTGCTTTCTTGATTTGAGGCTTCTAATGGCCTTAATAACCTCTGGAGCTAAAATAGCTCGGGCTGCATGTATGCTGAGAGGCAGAAGTCAGGGTCTAAAGGTCAGGAAACTCTAGAAGCTGCCTGAGGGCAGATGTGTGGGTCGTTCGCTGACCAGGGGAGCTCCATTTTATTTGTCTGTTTTGTTTATTATTCATATGGTCATGTTATACAGCTCTTTCACTGATAGTTCAAACCAATTCAATTAATTTATTTTAATTAAATATTTGATTAAAGTACAATGTTGTAAAATGGATTTAAAGGGGACAAATTGTGCAAAACCAAGTTTTTAACCATTTGATTATGTACATTTGGGACTGTGGAGGGCCTATCAGCAGGCAAAGTGTGAAAAAAATGACGCAGTCATGTTTTTGTGGGCCGCCTCAGTCTGAATCCAGGAGATAAATCAGGAGGTTTCAGGAGTGGGTAGTTTCTGACGTCATTAGCTCTAGCTCATTATAATATTCCAGCCTTTCACCTGCATGTTGCCCCCCACCTCAGCTCACTTCGCCCATCTGTGGCAGACGTCGTGGTAGCGTGAGCGTTAGCATGGTAGCGTTAGCGTGCCGACGTGGGCACACCTCCCGGAAGAAGTGGGTGGATTGCCTGTGTCTCATTGTGCACTGCTATTGTGCTTCATCCTTATGGTATTCTGACCAAAGCTTGTCACAGACATTACATTAGGACACCAGGGAACTAGCTTAACTTGTTGATATCGGGTATAATATATCTCTCCTTTAAATCTTTTTGTTTTTTTGCTCCTTATATTGTTACCATATTATCTAATTATCTGCGTCTGTTTAATTTAGGCATGTTTTTTTTCTTTTTGTAGACACACAAAGGGGATGAGCTTTCCACTCGAATCCAAAGGATGCTGGGCAGTTACGAAGATGTGAATTATCCCTGTACCCACGCCATGGAGGCTTTAGCCATTCCTGCTTGTGTATCCTTCCCGCAGTCGGATCCGGGTCAGCCACTCACAGACAAATCCGCCAGATTCCCCGGTCAGGCCCTGCAGAGCCAGAAAGGGCAGCTTAACAGCAGCCCCCACCACGGACATCCATCCACCCAGACTCAGACCACTCTGAGCATCCACTCGGCACACAAACAGAAGAAGAGCGACGTCCTCTCAGATCTCAGGCAGAACGCCGGGCTCCCCCAGTCACCCCCCGACGTTAACCCGCCGCCCCCCCCACATTCCACTGACCACAACACCGACATGGACGCCATGGTGGCCTTCGATGGGCCTCAGCTCCAGATGCCGGCGGACGGTTCCCCGGGTCCTGCGGAGGCCACGGGCGTGTCCACGCTGAGGGCCAGGCAGTCGCCTCCGGACGCGTCTCTGCCCGTCGCCATGACGTTTCCTTCACTGCTGTTGTCTAAGCAACCGGGGACAGGCGTGACTCAGAAGCCGACGGCCTACGTGCGCCCCATCAACGGTCAGGACCAGGTGGTGCACGAGTCGCCCGAGCTGAAGCCGTCGTCCGAGAATTACGGCCCGCTACCAGAGTTTCCCAACAAGTCCGACCTGGATGAAAACAAGACGATTCCTCAATACTGTGAGGTGGGTTGATCGTCCTGGACACAATAAGTCCTGTCAAGTCAAGTAGGCTTTATTGTCAATTTCTTTACATGTGCTGGTCATACAAAGAATTGAAATTGCGTTTCTTACTTTCCCATGTAGACATTAGGTGTGACATTACTGCTCAAGGGGTCGTAACGCAGTTTAAACACTGTTTTTCTTTTGGTTTTGGTGAAGAAAAAAAACTGTTTGGGGTAAAAACTTGGCGGTGGCACAGCTCCTAAACAGGAGAACCTCTATGTTCTCAATCTACCACCTTCATACAGGTAATCTGATTTTGTTAAGGCCTAAAATGAGGGATTTTCTAACCAGTCTTTAACTTCTGCAGATTGAGCCACTTTAAAGTGGTTTAAAACAGTCTTGGTTGCCGTAATCAGTCGACTGACATTAAATTGAATTAGACTTTTTGTATTTAACCATTTGATTCAGACAGCTGGTCAGGGGAGGTATTGATTCTTGTAATAGTTCACGACCTCCATAAAATGCAGCATCCAGAGACAGAGACAGTTTTTACATAGTCAGGCTTCCTGATGGTAGAAAAACAGATATATGATACCATAAGGGAAGACTTGCATATAAAAAACCCTAAACTCAATATATGGTGCTTTTGAAAAGGGCCGCATTCCATTTCGGTGGCTGTTTAGGCAGGATTTCCTTTAAATGGAAAGCAGCCCTCGTTAATAAAGGTTTGCTTTTCCCTCTCTAAAGTCACACTTCCCTGGTATTCCTCTGATTGTGATTCCTCTCGTGTTATGCTCGTGTGCCGCCTCAGCTGCTCCAGATGAACTCTGCCCCAGGCTCAGCCCGACAATAAACGAGCTTTGTCAGCACCTTACATAACCCATTTGGCAGCCCTCTCCGACTGAGCGTAGCTCCAGCACTGTCCACTCAGAATAAAAACAAACACAAATATGGCCAGTTGACTCATCCACTCCCTCCGTTTACTCTGTGGCTGTTTAGTGATTTTTTTATGTGTGAGCATGTCATTAAACCTGGGAGGTTTCTAATGAGGTTTTCAATAGTAGCCGGAGAATACTGATAACAATAATCTTTAAATTCTTAACTGATGTGAAATATTGAGCTGAAGTGCTGGCTTTAGTGTCAGATTTTTCCCTCCTAAGGATAGATTTGGCTCTGTATGCTTTTTTTTTTGGGGGGGGGCAGAGATTTATTGGTCCTCAGAGTTATGTCTAATCTTCAGTTCATATCTGAACACACGGCTTTTAAAGGGCTGATTTGGTGAATCTCCTTTGTTTTTTTTGTTTTTTTTTAAAGACGACTGCTGAGGAAGTTCAATGTGTGGAGGACATCTTAAGGGTAAGTCCAGCCATGTTTTTCACATTTTTTAATAGAAATTTGAACTGTTAGGCAGATAAATGTGTTTCAGGCTTAAATGAACTGGACATGACAGCAAAAGGTATCATAACACACCAGTGTGAAATATTGATAATAGTCATCTTAAGTGTGGCCGGTCAGCAGCTGTGATCATAACTGAGGTTTCTCTTTGTGTGACGGCATATTGAGATGCTACAATGTGCTCTCAGCTGGGCACAGATCGTGCTCAAGTCCCCCTTTTCTGCCATTTGTCACAGAGCAGCAAACGTGCACACGTCCAGTTGCTCAACAAACCCTCAAATGTACTTTTCTCTGCCTGCAGTTCTCCTTATCAGCAGCTTTCTGTGTATTTTCAGTTGCTCCACAGTTTGCAGACAAAAGCAAAGGAAAGAATAGGAAACGTTTTAGCGGGATCCTTCAAGAACCAGCCTTTTCCCAACGCCTTAAAGTCCCACCGCTAGTTTAGATAGATACAGTATCCACAGACTCCTTTTTATCTCCAGAATATCTGCTCCAAACCCCTGTGATAACGCAGGCAAAGCTCTGTTTGCATTTAGCTGCAGAAAGTGGCCTTTGGATTTGTGCTCAGTTCTGATAAAGATTGCATCAGCTACCATTTTATTAAAGTATTTTTTGGTGCTCGTGCAATTGGGAAAACGCTCAATGCCATCAGTCTCAGGGCAAACAGTTGACCCTGTATTTCCCCCTGATGCTTATGCATTTGTGTGTTTATAAAGGGAAAACATTTATGATAGTTTTAAACAGTCAGAATAAGAATAGTTTTTTTTACATAAAGCTCTTTGAATGGTCTAAAATTGGACCGTGTAAATGCATCATGGGGGAAACTGTTTCTATTTACCAGCCCCACACTGACTTCAGAGCACATTTTGTTTGGACTTGAGTATTTTTTTTAGTGGAACAGATGCACGTGCACTCAGGTTAAGTTTGTTTTTTGGACTCCGCAGGAAATGACTCACTCGTGGCCCCCCGTCCTGACCCCTGTGCACACGCCTGGTTCTGACCGGCCCGCCGGGTCTCCTCTCCCAGCAAAGGTGAGAGAGCAAAGGATCCCGATCCAGGTCTGTGGAGATTTAGTAGTTTTTCTTAAAGCGGGAGTCTGCAGGTTGTGAAAACGTCCATGATTAACCTGTAGAGGTTTAGTGATTGTCGGTTTCAGGTCTGCTTTTCCAGCTGAGTTAGTTAAATTAGTTCACTCAAGTATGACAATAAGAGTAGTCTGAACACACATCTGCCTGTAGCTCCAGTCGGCTGAGGCTGTCTTCCAAAACAAAACTCGTGTGACGTGCTCCCATGAGCGTGTTTGCATGAGATTGAGACAATAAGAGAGCTGCACTTATTTACATGTTGAGACCTGAGGCGCACGGCGCACCAGGACTCGGCTCCCTTTATGTAGCTTCAGGTTTCAGTCAGAATTCAAAGATATCGTGGGAGCAGTTCTCAGGCTAGTTCAAATTCAGATACATGGTTTGGGTTATGCAAGCGGAGGCCATACTGAAGCAGGCTTGTCTCTTCTTACTGTGTCCACAGGAAGCGGCGCGCGTTCCCTCATGTCCAGAACACAGTGAGTAACCAGCCAAGAGACTAATGTAGACTTCAAGTCCCAGAACGAGTCGTGTGTCAGAATCTGTAAAGTCTGTTGTGAAACAGGAAGCAGCTGTTTGCTCAGAATCATTTCGTACTGCTAGTAATTCTCATAGTAAAAGCACATGGGATTGTTTTGCTGTGAGCTGCAGCCGTTGTAACTTAAGTGAAGCTGACTCGGCTAAAGAGGCGTGCCGGACATTGTTCTGGTTTTGGTCAGACACAATTAAGTGTCACTTGAGTTGTTTCAGATAATCAAGCTCAAATCTTCCTTTTTTTTGCGTAAGAAACGGCTGTTTTCCCCATTTGATAAACTGACTCTATTGATAATCCGCAGCCATTTGATGATATTTAATTTTCCCTATTAGCAGTAAGTAAGTTTTAAGGTTTAGTCAGTCATAAGAGTTTTAAGTCCTTTGGGATAGAAATATTCATAGAATGTTCCTCTTTAGACTAAAAGTTGACATTTAAATGTCAGTTCCTTTAGTTGGCTGGATAGCACCATCATTGAAGTGCTCCCACATTAGGAAATCTTTCTGTACTGTTGTTAAACCGGGCTGATAAGGAAAAGGAGCTCATCCCGCTCAGTGATCACGACACTGCCTTTGCTTTGCTGAACCTCGAAGCCTCAGCGTATTTCAGCTCATTACTGATATTTAAGTGTTTGGCAATCAATCAGGAAATCGCTTCCAGCTGCATCGTCTCTTTTGTTTTCTGTGATGTTTCTCTTTTTCCCAGAAGACCACGCCTCTCCCCTTTCAGATCCATCTCACTTCAGCCGGCAGATCTCTCCAATGTGAGTCAAGTTACCACCCAATGATGACGTATAACATGTGAAAAGGAAAAAAAGACTGTTATTAGCACTTTAATTAATACTCTTTAACCTCTACCCCGAAGATCGTATTGATCTACTACCATCTTAAAATCCAGAGATGGAAAAGCTGGGAATGGGAATATTTAGATGATTATCTAACTCTTCTTTAAAAACTACAGTGAGACGTCTCTTTAGCGTCTTTCCTGACAGTTTGTGATAAAAGTCAGTGAAGCGTGTTATTGCTGATTTTTCGGTCCTTTAAGGGATACGTTTGCATGTTGTGTCACAGTTCCTGTGAAGCACATTCCAGCTGTGTGGAGACGACGAGCTCCAGTGACTCTGAGAGCAGCCCCGAGTCGGAATCGGACAGCGAAGGCACCACCGAGGATCCGCCTCGACCCCCGGAGGGCAGCTCCATCAAAGCGGAGGTCAGTTGTTCTGTTTCTGCTCCACACAGTGAAGGTTCCTAATGTGGGAGCACTTCAATGATGGTGCTATCCAACCAACTAAGGAACTGACATTTAAATGTCAACTTTTAGTCTAAAAAGGAACGTTCTAAGAATATTTCTATCCCAAAGGACTAGGGATGGGACGGTTTCTGAAAACCGTCAGAACCGTTCGGTTCGAATGTCTCGGTTCGGTTCGGGTGTGTTGCGTTCGGTTCATGCACTGCTCCTTTTTCTCATGGGGAAGCGTTTACACTCCAGAGCAGAAGGTGGCGCTACTGCGCCCAAAGCCAACCACCAGTAGGAAACAAGAAGAAGCGAAGCAGCGTAGCCGATAAAAATCAGACGCGCCAACAGCACTTTATAGGTCTGCTGTATGGACCACTTTGCATTTAGAGGGAAGCCCATGTGGGAATTAGCACTGTTTGCTCTCTTGCAATGCCAGAATCTCACCTACTTTTAACCACAGACTGTCACAATGATGTATCAAATTTCAGACTGCTTTTTTCTTTCAGTTTTAACTTGACTCTACAAGACATAATAGATTTTCCTAACAATCAACCGAACCGAGCCGAAAACCGTGACCACGAAACCGTGAATCTAACCGAACTGTGGATTTTGTGAACCGTCCCACCCCTACAAAGGACTTAAAACTCTTATGACTGACTAAACCTTAAAAAAAACTTACTGCTAATAGGGAAAATTAAATATCATCAAATGGCTGTGGATTATCAATAGAGTCAGGGAGACTCTCTAACAGGAGTCTCTCTGTGTTTCTCCTGCAGCCCGATGCCTCCGCCGTGAGCCATGGCGACTGGCAGCTGGCGCGGTGGATCCGCTCCGCTCAGCAGAACTCCCTCCCAGACGGGCGGGGGGGCGCGCTGGTGGAGGGGGGCCCCTCCCCCAAGCAGCCCACGCCCAGTCGGGGCTCCAGGCTCCCTCCGGATGAGCCTCAGCCCGAGGAGCCGCCCGCCGACCTGGATCAGTTCAGCCGGAGCGTTCGGGACAGTTACGGCGGTTCCAGGAAACTCCCTGAACAAACGGCGGCGGGTTGCCCCGACCCGAGCGAGGAGGGGCCCGCGGGGCAGCGTGGGGGGGGCGTGAGCACACAGACGGTGGACCGGCCCAAAGTAAAGACGAAAACGGGGCAGGGGAGGAAGGACGGCAGCGGCTCCAAAAGAGACGCCAGAAGGACTAAACGGGCCAAAGCCCAGGCCCCCCCCCACCATCCAGACCCCTGCTCCTGCCCCCCCAAAAGCCACGTGCAGCCCGACCCCGCGTGCCCCCCCCCACAGGCCAGATGCAGCAGCAGCAAACCCAAAGCAGAGGCTGTGCGGCAGAGCGCCACCAAGACGACTCAGAAATCAGCCCACAGGCCCCCAGAGGCAGCGAAGGCTCGGTCGGACCTCCACCGGCCCCCAGGATCCCTGCTGGTCAAGATCAGTCTAAGCCTGATCTCCAGAGTCCCCCGCCCAAACTCCGGCCTGCACAGAGAGGCGGCCAGCGGGGAAAAGAGGCCAGCGCTGGTCCAGAAACAGGAGGAACGGGCCAGTGAGGCCTCCAAAGCACACAAACGAAAGGCCCCCGGAAAGAAGCCCCCAAATGTGAGAAATCCCAGAGTTTTAGGCTGGACAGGCCTCTTTTTTTTTCTTTTTTTTTCCAACTTTATTTATTGAACATTTTTTAAACCAATAACATGTAACCAATAACAATAACATACCCAGCAACCCCCACCCTCCCCTTTACAAACCCAGACAGACAGAACACACAAGCATTCACACACATACACACGCTCACTCTTTAGGGAGAAATAAACAAAAATAAACAATAAATAAAAATAATAAAATAAAATAGAAAATCAGAAGGAAAAAAATAAATTAATTAAACAAACTAAATAAATAAAATAATATACATATATAGGACAGGCCTCTTTTTTAAATTTATTTATTTTGTTCCAATTGTTGATTGTTTCCTCTTCCAGGTGGAGGTGGAAAATAAACTCCATCCGAAGAAGAGACGGAGGCTGGAGGATAAGAGTAGCTCCTCAGCCAAAGCTCTGATCAAAGCAGAGTAAGTCAGAAGCCCTCTCGTTCTTTTTGGGGGCGCCTTCGGTCACATCACGCCGCCTCTGTCGTCTCACCGCTTTCAGAGGTTCCAGCAATCCAGCAGTGGTGGGAAAGCAGAAGAAGGCCAAGAAACACGCTCAGGATGCCGACAAATCCAAAGACTCAGCTAAGGACTCAAAGGTAGAGAGATGTGGTTTGGGGAAGGTTAAAGCGGACGTTCAGAGCAAAGACTCCCACAAAGGGAAGAAGAGCAGCGGGAAGACCTCGCGGCATCAGAAGGTGGTTATGAGGAAAGCAGATTTTAAACTGTGAATAATATAAAGGCAGGATGTTTCTAAGGTGAGATGTGTCCCATGCAGACTCAGGAGAAGCCCCCAAAGAGCCGCTCAGGGGCCCGATCCACGGCCCCCCCCCCTCAGGGAGGCAGCCACCAGCAGGCCCCTCCTCACATTCAATGAGAGGTGAGCTCCCTGGTGTCTGTCTGTGTCTGCCACCCTCTTCAAAAAGGGCCATTTTTCCACATGTTTTCTCTCCAATGGGGAAATCCTCCCCAAGTATTAGAGCTGGACTCATTTGGTGACATCACGCTAACGTTACCACCGGCCTCCGTGGCCTTCAAGGTCCTTTAACAGCAGAAAAATGCACCATTTGCATCAGCCTTATGATAAATACGAGTAATAATTACATGTAGGGTCGCTACAGGGTGGGTTTTCCTTTAAAGGGGACATATTATGCAAAACCAAGTTTTAATCATTTGATTCTGTACATTTGGGACTGTGGAGGGCCTATCAGCAGGCAAAGTGTGAAAAAAAATGACTCAGTCATGTTTTTGTGGGCCGCCTCAGTCTGAATCCAGGAGATAAATCAGGAGGTTTCAGGAGTGGGTAGTTTCTGACGTCATTAGCTCTAGCTCATTATAATATTCCAGCCTTTCACCTGAATGTTGCCCCCCCCCCTCAGCTTACTCCGCCCATCTGTGGCAGACGTCCTGGTAGCGTTAGCATTAGCATGGTAGCGTTAGCGTGCCGACGTGGGCACGCCTCCCGGAAGAAGTGGGTGGATTGCCTGTGTCTCATTTGCATTTAAAGAGACAGGCACTCCAAAGCGAGCGCTCTGAACGGGGCTGTTTTGGCAGGGGGACTGAACTGCTATTGGGCTTCATCCTTATGGGATTTTGACCAAAGCTTGTCACAGACATTACATTAGGACACCAGGGAACTAGTTTAACTTGTTGAAATAGGGTATAACATGTCTCCTTTAAGTGAAGCCCAATTCTCTGTGTCCTGTCCCCACCTCTTTGGCCCACAGGCAGCACCCGGTGAGGCATTACATCAGGGAGGCCAAAAGGCTGAAGCACAAGGCCGACGCAGAGGTGGGTGTTTCCGTCAGACTGGCTCTGTCCCACGCAGAGGTTTAGACTTAGACTTAGACTTCCTTTATTGTCATTGTGCAAAAAACAAAAGGTGAATCTTGACAACGAAATGTCGATTACTTGGCTACCAGTGTGACAGAGCTAAGACCTTATTCCTACTTAATAAATATGTTTTATATAACTAAGAGCTTGATATATACAGGGTAAGAAGCATATATATACATGTTATTGCACAGAGTTATTACAAAAGAAACATCAATGAATATTGCACTGAGTTGATTGCAAAAAGAAACAATTGAGTTGAAGACAAAGCTAAACTAAGGTGTGTGTATTGTCCATGTCCATGGGGGGAGGTTTTAGTGTGTGTGTGTGTGTGTGTGTGTGGCGCGGGTAAAGGTAGTTTTGTTTCCACAGCCGGACAAACTCAGCAAAGCCTTCAACTACCTGGAGGCGGCCATGTTCTTTGTGGAGAGCGGCATCGCCATGGAGCGAGATCCACAGATCTCAGGGTCCTCCTTCACCATGTACGCAGACACCGTGGAGCTCATCAAGTAGGACGCCGCCGTCGCCCCGCTAGGCGCCGCTTTGTACCGACTCCACTTACCCCAAGCTCAGAGACGCGTCCCGGCTGTGCCCCCGCTCAGTTTCCCCGCTGTTCCTCTGACTCTTTCAGGTTCATACTGAAGCTTAA